>JARHVA010001582.1:2452500-2935000 GCA_037957365.1 Torreya grandis
AGTTCATAACACTATGATATATATACATCATAAAATATAGCTAAAATAACAACTCATCATGATCATAATGTAAAAATATACACTACAGCTAACTCATAACAAAGTAATCATGAAATCTAAGTAATATTCAATTGTTCCATAACAACATATAACTCATAGCTTAGCTAAAAATAACCAAATCAAATTGTTAATTATAAATATCCATAGATAATAAATAAAATTGGCTTAACAAGGAATCAGGATCTAACATCCTTCCCCCTAAAGCTAGTCCTCATCCTGGATGAATCTTATTCAAATATAAGTTTTGAATTAAAAACATTGTTTAACAAAAAAAATAACATAGCATTAAGTGTCAAATCAAGCAAATAAAAATGTGAAAATTGCATGTAGAATTCATCATAGTCCTCCAAAATAACACTATTCTTAAAGTATTGGTCTCAAAATACCTTGCACTATGACATTTCTCTATTATGCAAACAAAGTTTATGAGTGCCAATTACTCTGATTGGTTTTACCATGACCACCCTAGGATTGAAAACCTATAAAGCATTCTAATCCAACACATGTGTAGGATCAACTATACACCTTTTAAGATAAGAAACATGGAAGACATTATGTAATAGAGTTAGGGATGGTGGTAATGCAACCTTTAACGCTATAGGATTGACCACTTCTAACACCTCAAAGGGTCCCATATATCTTGGTGATAGTTTTGTTAACTTTTTGAATTTAATTGAGCTCTTCTATAGCTTAACCTATAAGAATAATTTATCACCTACCAAGAACTACCTATTGTCCTTTTCAGAACATCATAACTCTTATACCTATCATTGACCTCAACCAATCTCTACCTAATCAATCTAAATTATTTTTACATTTTTGAAAGCATTTAAAGTCTAAAGACTACCCTGTCTTCCAACATGTCCCAACTGATTGGTGTTTTGCACCTTCTTCTATAAAATTTCTCAAATGATACCATATTCAAACCTAATTAATATTAATTATTGTAATAAAACTCAATTGAAAAAATATAATCTTCTCATTTGAATTATTAATCCATAAAATGCATACAAAAAAGATCCTCTAACACCTGATTAACTCGCTCAGTTTGACCATCACTCTCTGAGTGATATGTAGTGTTGAAGTTTAGTTGTGTACCCAAATTGAAATTTAGAGTTACCCAAAACTTAGAAGTCATCTTTGTATCATGATTTAAAATGATCTTCTTTGGGAATCCATGCAACCTATACACTTCTTTTACAAACCGCTTCATAAGAGTAAGTGCATCATCTATCAAATTTCTTGGTATAAAATGAGCCACTTTAGTTAGTTTTTCAACTACTAACAAGATCATATCATGCCTATTTCATGAAATCGATAAACCTTGGATAAATTCCATATTGATCACCTATCATTTCCATTCCCTTATATCATGTGGATATAACAACCCAACTAGATGCACATGTTTAGATTTCAATAACTAACATTCTAGACAATGTGACACATATTTTGCTACATATTTATTGATTCCATTATGTAAATATAGTGGTATAAGCTCTATCATGAGCTTGGTTACTTCTATATGTCCTGAATATGAGACATTATGCAATTCTTTTAGCATTGTGCTTCATATATTCTCTCAATCGGGCACATACATCCTTCCATTATAATGTAAAATACCATCACTCTGTAATTTTAATCCTTTATATCAAGGATTATGAGCATTCATAGATAATTATTTTCTAATTTGATCATAGAATTCATCTCATAGAGAGAATTCAATCACTTGATCTCTGAAAGTAATCCTAACAGTAGATATGGTTACTATGTACCTTCTATAACTTACGGCATTGGCTATTATTTTTTCCTTGCCT
This sequence comes from Torreya grandis, assembly GCA_037957365.1. Lineage (NCBI taxonomy): Eukaryota > Viridiplantae > Streptophyta > Pinopsida > Cupressales > Taxaceae > Torreya > Torreya grandis. The sequence continues at coordinate 2,454,375 of JARHVA010001582.1, forward strand.
TTAATATAGTTGATATCAAAATCATAATCAGACAAGAAATCTATCTAGCATCTCTAATGAGCATTCAATTTCAGTTGGGTAAATATGTACTTGAGTCACAAGTTATCCATCTTGAGCTCAAATGGTTTTCCCTACAAGTAATATCACCCAACTTTTAAATCATGTACAATTGTTGTAAGTTATAGGTCATGAGGGCCATAGTTCACCTCATAAGGATTTAGCTTCTTGATTCATAATCCACCACTACACCATCCAAAATGAGGACTCCTAGTTTATCCCTTGATGCATCTGTGATCACTAAAAATTAACCATTGAGGGGTTAGTAACTCTTAACACTAGTGCTGAAATAAGCCTTCTTTTCAATTCTTGAAAAGCTAATTCACACTTCTCTAACTAGACAAAGCTTTGGTTCTTATATTGCAAAGAGGTAATTTGATTATCTATCTTAGATAAATTTAGAATGAACTTTCTATAATACCTTGCTAATCCCATGAAACTTCTTACTTCATGCACATTCTTTGACACTAGCCATTCCATAATGACTCTTATCTTTGCCAAATCTACTAAGATACCATCCATAGAGATAATATGTCCCAGATATTACACTTTCTCTTGAAAATTTTCACACTAAGATAACTTACCATAAAACTTGTGCTTCTGTAACTATTGTAGAACTAGTTCTAGATGTTGAAGGTGTTCCTTTTCATTCTTAGAGTATATAAAAATGTCATCAAGAAATACCAAAACAAAATTTTCTAGATAATCTCTAAATACACTATTTATGATATTTATGAATGTGACCAGAGCATTTCTCAACCTAAATGGTAACACTATGAACTCAGAGTGCCCATAATGAGTTTTGAGTGTTGTCTTTAGAATATCCTCATCCCTCATCCTCAGTTGATGGTATCCTAATCTAATATCAATCTTATAAAAGATCATTGCTCCCTACATTTGATAAAAAATATCATCTATATGAGGTAGAGGATACCTATTTTTGATAGTTACTTTATTCAACATTCTATAATCAATGCAAAGTCAACGAGTACCATCTTTCTTCTTGACAAAGATAACTTGTGTACCCTATGGTGACACACTTAGCCTTATCAACCCCTTTGCCAAAAAATCCTAGATTTGAGCCTTCAATTCAACCAACTTAATGCTCATCATCTTATATGGTGCCTTGGATTGTGGTTTTGATCTAGGTATGATATCAATATAGAAATCAAACTCGCATTTAGGAGGCAATCTTGGAAATTCTTCTAGAAACACATCATGAAAATTCTTAAGGAATGAATATTATTTGAGATATTTTTCCTTAGCTTCCTCCATTTAATTTATATTAATGATAAATTCTTGGCATCCTTTTTCTTGAGCCCTCTTGAGTTGCATTGCATAAATTTGCCTAAGACTCAACTCTCTTTTCTCACCCTAAATTTGTCTTTGATTTCCAGAATCATCTAGACACTCAACCTTCTCCAATTAGCAGTCAACATTGGCCTTATGTTTTGAAATCTAGTTGAATCCTAAGATCACATCATATGACCCTAGTGGTGTACATATAGATCCACTAATATTATTAATTTAGGAAACCTAATCTCTGCTTCAACTAAGCACTTGTCAGGCATGACTTTTGAGCCATTCTCATATTGTACCGACCATGCATTTGCCATTACTCCAGCTCTTATAGTAAACTTACTAAGAATTTTATGAGAAAAAAAATTATGTAGCCTCTATATCTATCAAAATTAAAATTATATGTTCAAACAAAGTACCTAATAGCTCTATGGGTAAAGCTTGAAATTCAACTTATTGATTATCAATTATTGCATGAATACACTATTGAAAACTGCCCTATTGAGGAATAATACCTTTGTTATTTGATTTATCCTATGTATAGGCATGATCATAATGGTCTTATTTTTAGATGAAACAACCTCTAGGTGGTCTTTTTCTTTCAGCCTATTGGTTTCCCTTAAAACTGCCTTTGGAATAATTGCCTAGTGTTTTTTTGCCTAAACCATTATTGAATTTGGCAATATGAATTTTGAAATACTTCTTGGAGTCTCCACTCTATTTCTAATTATTCTTTTTTAAATTTGACTTAGAATTTCCAAACTTTTTCTTGAGCTTGTCCCTAGCTTGTGTAAGAGATTTTAACTTTTGTTCCTGTTTGACTACCTTCTCAAAGACCTAGTCCATGGTAGAAGGTCCATGGGCATCTACCTCTCCACCGATATGGGTTTTTCATCCCATGATAAATTTCTTAATCAATAGCCTCTCATTTTCCTAGTACTGAGGTACATACTTGAAAAATTTGGTGAGTTACTCCTAATAATCATTTACTGATAAGTCTTCCTACTTCAAATTTTAGAAATCTGTGAGCTTCTGATTAAAATATAAATATGAAAGCCACCTTTATTTAAATAATTTCACAAAATACCACCAAGTAGTGGTGTTTGAGTTAAGATTCATTTCCAACCTCTTGTTGGCCCACCATGTAGCTACCTCACTAGCCAACTAGTATGTTCCCCATACTTCTTTAGTGACCTCAAAGTAGTTTCAGATATTGAAATAATTATCCATATTATTTAGTCATGCTTTAATTCCATCACCCAAAATATTTCCATCAAACTTAGGTGGATTCACCTTGTTCATATCTCTAGCCAACTCTACAACTACCTAACCTCTCACATCTTGAGTTTTTTCCTACTCAATGGGACATTATTTAGGTTCATCCTATTTTTTTCCTCTTCATTGCCATGAACTACCTAATCCAAGGCTATAATCTGGTCCTTGGTCTCATTCATGGCTGCAAGAATCTGATCTAACTTTATTATTTGCTCAAGGGTAAATTGGTTAGGATCAATCTGAGGGTTATTGTTATTGACATTTGAAGGGCCTTCTTCGAACACTCTAGCTTTCACCATCCTTATTTATTTAAACATAAGGGTATGAAAATTTTAGTGTAATCATTAGGTTCTAGATTTCAATTTGTATCTCTAATACCATGTGTAATATCCCCACTAAAATTTATTTAGAAATACGTGATTTTTTTAAAATTTAAAACAAAATATACTTTGATTAGATTACACTATGAGAATCTAATTAGTGACCATATAAAATAATGTAAGTGTGATAATATTAAATGAATCATGTGACATCATATATCACTAATCACTATTATCATAAAAAACACATCATAATTGAATATAGAAGGTAATTATAGATATCTAGCCAGACTAGTACAAATATACAGCCACTACTGTCAATGTATAATAATTAATTAATTAATTACATCTCATCATGATACTATTTCAATAATAAATATAATACAATGTACATATATAATATACATGGCTTTGTGAAGCATAAGTTCTTTGAACTCTACTATCTGTGGTAATCTCAAGTGTCATCTCCAAATCAACACTATTGTGAGGAGGGAGAGCATCATCTGAGCACTTTTCTACACCAACCACATACCATCGATATCCTACATAATTCCCATCATGGAATGGCCTTCCCTTCATAGATGAGTAGATAGTGATAGTGTGGGAATCTAAAGGGATAAGCTAGTACCCATGGACTGTATGATTTCTAAAACTAAATATGTAGTGTATCATAGAGAAATCCATTCTAATCAAGATATTGCACAAACATGTAAATCATACATATTAAATGAAAATATCTTACTAACATATCTTTGGCCAATGTTTTCAATAGTTAATGATCTAAAGGAATAGTCAAATTCATACACACCACTTGATCGAATTACTTTCATCTAGCATTATGATGCTAGTAAACTAGTGAAGTTTGTTTCACTACTTACTCAGTATTAGTAATGCGAGACTTGATTAACATATTATAACCAATATATTTATACAGATTAATTCTTAATATCAATCACAAAACATGTTAAGCATATTAATAATCTAAATACATACATTTATTCCATCAAATGTATAAATGAATATCACAATATTATCTATCACATAAATAATTTAGCATAATAATTATAGTTTACACAATCTGATACACTATACATTTAAGATGGAATTTTCTAATTCTTATAAGTAGTTTTCAATAAAAGACACTCTATGACATCCCATAATATCATAGTCCATTATTCTTAAGCACAACTACTCAATACAAATGATTAATTATAACAATTCCAAGACTCAAGGTCTCATAATCCTAATTATGTTTTATTTAAACATTACCCTTCATCTATACATCTTGTTACATTTTAGGAACTATGTATATATGGTTGGTTTCCTATTCTCCCATAGTCTATGTCTTAGTTTGTATCAATTGATATATTTATATACATATACCACCATATACGAATACATACTATATTTCATATACATCTATATGAATTAATCTACTCTTAGTATGTTCTATCCACATATCCCCATATTGATTTCAATCAATCTATACATTCATGATAGTAAACTGGATATTATAATTAATAGGCCATCTATATACATATTCATCAAACACTCTAATGATTTACGTATGTATTTCAACTTCCTTAGTTCACTATATATATTAAGTATATAATCAATTTCTCAAATCAATAATTAACTACAAGTACTATGCATTCAGTATAATACCCAATTAATGTCATATAAGATATTAAAATTATGAATATATTAATTAATCTACCATTAAGTCCTCTCATACAACTTAATAATGGTTCTAAAATTGGTAATCTTAACACATATAACACTAGTAACAATTTCATCAATATTACTAAGGATTTCTTATAGAATAATATAAAACATAATTATGTTAGCGTATGATAACGTATTGTATGTCTCCATGATATTTTCATATAAATATACACTATATTCCATTCATAATTATACTCTATATATATTATTTTCTTTAATTCATAGTCACACAACACTTTGGTTTGGGTATATCAAAGTGAATTCAAACTCAGAGTTGACCTTAATTGCATAGCTTAGCTCTATTGCCCATAGCACTAGATTTGGTTATATAAACATCATAAATCTATGAATATATGAATATAATAATGGAAATATATTTCATATTTGGTGTTACATAGCGTAGTCTTACTTAGTACAGGCTTACATAGCATAGGGTTCTGTGTAAAGTTTGATTTAGATTGCTAAGCTTGATACCATTATGTTAATATATATATATATATATATATATATATATATATATAATAATTCCATGTTGATCATTGATTTTAAATACACACATAATATTTGAAATAGCCAGATCATTGTCCATATAGGTTGCTATCCAAATGTAGCTTTTCATATATTTAATTTGTTTCAATGAAAATAAATCACAGCATATGTGGCTTAGATAACTATATATTATGCAATGTTAAATATTGCTTTCCAATGATGTCATTCCTATAATAATATTCCAACTACACCATTCCTATAGCATATATGGTTTAAAATAAATCATTATATTTATATTTATTTTAGTCCACTATATCAATTCAGATTCTAAAATCAGGAACTTAACTTTACAATTCGTTGTCTCCTACCATATGTTTAAAAGCATTATATTATTATTAACCATAAATCGCTATAATGTGATAAACAAATTTATTTTCTATCGATTTTTTTAATTTTTATAATGGGATATACTAGATGTAACTATTAGATTATTATGATTAAAAGCACTGTATTCTTACCACATGTCTAAATTTTATGTTATATTTGTAGTGGTATAACAGTTATAATGTCTCCTATCATTACTAGTTGTAATTATTTGAACACAAGTCATTGTGTATACATTAATTTAGCTCGATGCATAAATTTATTCAAATTAATACATGTTCAAATAAATTGGTGTATATGTACTTATATAGTTTGCTAATTATAATATACCTATTTTATATATATGGTTTTTATATATGTGTAGATCATTCCATAATAGTTTGTATAACATAAAAGGACTGCTCTATTTCATAGTGGCCCTAGAGTTCTAATGAGATTCATATTTCTTTAAATAATTCTATAATTTTATATATCTTAGCTCACTACAATAATTACTATATTTCTATAATATTCAACATGAACACACACAAAAATTAATTGCATTGCCTACCTAAAAAACTGTGTTATTGCTCAATCTTCCGTATCTTCCTTCTCTCCTCCTTTTCCACTTCCACTCTCTACCTTCTCTCTTCATAATTTCACCCCTTCTCAATCTTTTATCTCCTTTTTCTAAGTATGGCATTGCTTTATTTTAAATTTAGCCTCTTTTTCCTTTTTAATTTTTATTGAATGATTTTTTGTCTATATTTTTAAATTTTCTTTCCTTTTTATTTATTTTAAGAATTACTTATTTTTTATTTTTTTACTCTTAGATATTAATTATTATATTTTATTAATTTATTTCTAATTATAAAAATAAATATATTTTCTAATTAAATTAGCACCTCTAATGTCATAATGATTTAATGATAAATTTATTAATCAATAACCTTCATTTTATTTTAATTGTGTAAATCACATCTCTAAAAAATTAATGGCCATACACGTAATCACACAAAATGAGTTCTATCTAACCATTAGACCAAGCTAATCATTTCTAAATAACTATCTAAATACAGGCAGCATCAAAACACACTATACTAACCATTCTATTATGTATCTAACATGTACTAGCTAATATGGTGTGTGTAGGGTTCTAGTCAATTTTTCTATCATCCTCCAACATCTCCATCTACATCACCCTCTCTGATGATGCTCTCCCTCTGTCATGATCTGAGGAATGAGTCTCTCCTACATCAAACTCATAATGAATGGGTAGTTAGTCCATAACACTATGACATATATACATCATAAAATATAGTTGAAATAACAACTTATCATAATCACAATGTAAAAATATATACTACAACCAACTCATAGCAAAGTAATCATGAAATCTAAGCAATATTCAAATATCTCATAGGAACATATAACTCATAACTTAGCTAAAAATAATCAAATCAAAATTTTTAACTATAAATATCCATCGATAATCAAGTAAGTTTGTTTAACGAGGAATCGAAATGTAATAAGAATAACATTGAAAATAATGTAAAAAAAATAATGTTACCTCACAAAGTGAAACAAGACACAAAAGAGAAATGAGAGTTGGCAAGTGGGGAAATTTTCAAATGGAGAAAAACTACACAATCTATTAGAAGCCTTGTAAATAATTGATCTCCAACTACAATAGCAAGTAGAGAGAGAGAGAATAACATTGAAAATAATGTGAAAAAATTAATGTTACCTCACAAAGTGAAACAAGACACAAAAGAGAAATGAGAGTTGGCAAGTGGGGAGATTTTCAAATGGAGAAAAACTACACAATCTATTAGAAGCCTTGTAAATAATTGATCTCCAACTACAATAGCAAGTAGAGAGAGAGAGAGAGAGAGAGAGAGAGAGAGAGAGAGAGAGAGAGAGTTTAAATTAAAAAAAGCATCACAAGATTGTAATAATAAGAATATTGTGTAGAAGAGAGGAGGAGATGACTCTTTAAATAGAGCAAGAAGAAAGATGGAGTTATAATAATCCCATCATGACTTTAAAAGGTCTCTTTGGTCTGTGTCAAATGTCTTATTCCTAAAGAGATAGGAGGGAAGTGTGTGAAATTTGGGGGGAGGGGGGGTGGGGGGAAGGGGGGCCGGCGGCGGGATGAATTACCTATGCAAGTTCTAATTCCAAAAAGTAGTCCAAAAGAGATGAGAGATACCTGATAAACTAGGGATAAAGTGAATTTATAATTGTAATAAATACATACCTAAAAAATACTTAAGATAAATCTAAAGAACTAAAGTGAACCCAAAGAAGGTTAATCTCCAATAATACCCCTTAAACTTAATTTGGGGTTACAAAAGTGGAAAAAATATTTTACAAACTAGGGTGTTAAAATTGTATAGTACCCCTCCCCCCTTAATAGAAACTTATTTAAAAAGAAAGAAGATAATGTGTCATCAAAATTCACAATGGGTGATCATCAATAATCTCCAAGAAGTCTCTTCAGACAAAATGGTCAATCCGTAATGAAAAAAATACTAATGAGAAGGAGAAATGATCCAATAAAACCTATAAAACAAACTAACACTAATCTTTCAATTTAAATAACTAACACGTCACAAGAATATAATTTACATATATAATGTAATAAAAGTAGATATAATTAAGACAAATGGATTAAAAGATAACTTCCATCACAAAGTGTGAAATTCTACTCAAAAAGGAAGTTATTTAAAATAGAGAGCTCCAATCACAACATATTTCTTTAATAACATAAAACAAGGAAATCATATTTTTTTTAGAGTAAGAGGAAGGATGAGGGAGTTACAAGAAACAAGTCTTTTTTGGTCTGTGTCAAATTTCATATTATTAAAGAGAGATGAGAGAAGTGTGTGACATGTGGGAGGAAGAATTACTTGTGCAAGTAACTTTCAAATCCAACAAGTAGATAAGAAAGGTGAAAGACACATCATAAATTTGGTATAAAGTGCATTTATAATTATAACAAATGCACATTTAAATGAGACTTAAGATAAGCTTAAAGGACTAAATTGAACCCAAATAAAATTAATCTCAAATAAGTCATAATAATCATTATAAGATATATAAGATGAAGCACTATATCATCAGGTACTAAATCATGGTGCAAAGTAGCCATGAGTCTAAAAAAGATGAAACATTGTCATCATCATTTTCATCATCTTCATTATTTACTATATCTTATTCGTAATGGTATAATTCTTTCACTGATATTATCTTAAATAAATAGATCACTTTTAAAATCTTTTATCTATGTAGTAACAATAAGTTACAATGACTAACATACCCATGTATTTGTATTATTATTTTTTTAAACCTTGTGAATTATAACATTATCACCTTATGCAGTAGGTTTAGTTTTTTGCTTTAGTATTTCCTTTAATAAGGTTTCTTATTAGACTAGTCATTGTGGATAATATACATCCCTTTTAATTGTAATTAATTTGTCTTTATGTAAATTTTTTAAGAAATATTATAATATACATCTTTTTTAATTGTAATGAAGTTGTCTTTATGTAAAAATGGTGTAAAGTGAAATGATTTTTTCATTGATGTATCTATGGTCTAATAAGAAAAATATCATAAAATGTATTATTAGATATCATATAAAATAAAGTTAAAATTGTTTTAGGATGCACTTTAATAGACAAGATAACATAAATAAATATCTTTACCAATACTATTATATCTCATAATAATTGTTGAAGTATTTGTTAAATATTTTATATATATTCCATAACTATTGACAAATTTATCAATATATACATTGATGCTTGATTCAATATCAACTATTATCCCATCCTTTTTTTTTTCATGTTAACATATGAAATCTATTATTAATAAAGGCTTGTTATATATGATATTATCTAGGATCTCACTATCATGAAACAAAATAAGAGGGACCTATTCCTTGTAATTGTACTAACCACACTAATTAATCTATAAGTAAATGATAATTATAGGTATTTGTTGTTTTTATTTTAATTTTTATTATATGAACATTTTTTTTGATTCTTTGGTTGAGTATTATGATTTGGAAGACAGTTGGTAAAAAAATTCAAGGTATAGATTTGGTGGAGTTACTAATTCATTCAATAGTTTATTTATTTTCTTTAATTAAATTTGATTATTATCAATGAGATATTGTATCTTATGCTTCAAGGTAATGCATTTATTTTTAGGCAATGGCCTTGAAGGATCGAATTATCAAGGCAAGTAATCATGCTACATTTGAGCAACCCTTTCAACAAATTTGTAGACTTTCACTTGACCTTGTAAATTATATACACTTAATTTTTTTAAATAATATGACTCTGTTATGTGGTTTTTATATACTATTCATCACTTTATTGGAATCATTCGATGTTAAAATGTGTTCTCATTAGTTCTAGCCCTAAAATTTATTTTATTTGAAAACTTGACAATACTAGATTTTTGAGCATTGGATCCATACTTAAGCATAATTATATCTGAAATATTGATCTTAAAATATTTAACCATATGATAAATTTCATATAAATAATGGTAAGTATTGAAGACCACTTTATCTTTAATAATTGAAAATGAACATTATGAACAAACATACTTTAAAGTTCACTATTGGTAGTTGATGAATTAGATTGGCAATTATTGATCCACCTATATTTTCTGTTTGTAAATAATATTAATACAAGTAAAATTGAGTAATTATAATATAAACCTTTGGTAGATTTAAACCAAGACAACCTTCGAATAAGGTTAACTCCTATCATAACACTCTAAATTTTGGTTCAAAAAAATGATAAAATAAAATTTAGAAAATGTAAAAATAAAAGACAATGCATCAAATGATCTCTTATTCATCTTAAAAACGAATAAACTTATTCAACCTAATTAATAATTAACCATCACAAATAATTAAATGTAAAAGATACAAATTTTAATATTACAAATAAATTAAATGATAACACATAATTTAATAATATACAAATTCACATATAATTTATGAGATAAACTAACATAAAATAAAATTATTGGCTATAAATTTATAATAAAAGCTCCAAAAAAAAACCAAAAAAAAAATTATGGGGAAAAAAATCACAAAATAAAAACTTTCCTTATTTAAAATCTACAAAACTAAAAGAGAAAGAATAACACACAAAACATGACCAAATCTAAATGATAGTCAAAAACCCAAATGAACGACATTCATATCTAGATCTTAAAACATAAACATCTCCATCTCCATCTTTATTTGTAACTTTACTACAAAATATCTTATCCATATATGAATGTTGTTAATCTCATTACTATCATGCAGGGGGTAGGGATTACACGCCTCATATTCGTAGCACAGTAAGGTGCCTCCCCACGATGGGAGTATGATGTGGTCCCATATGTTGGACATGTCTTATAGACCATAACCAAGACATTAATTGGCATCGTTGACCTTAAAAACTATATTATTATATCCATACCAAAATATTCCCATGAATCTCTATATATGAGCCTTTTAACCATTTCATTTGTGTAGGAATACTTCCTCTCATTTTTATTAAATAAGAGGTGCGACCTATTTTTTGCTTTTATGTCTCGAGCAATATGGTATATTCTTACATATTTGTTTGAAAAGGGGGAAAAGAATAGAAGATGAAGAGTTTTATATTGGAAAAAATAGTATAATTATTTTTTAGAGGGAAATTTCATTACAGTAATTATAGTCTTGAATCCATGAATGTATTTACTAATGGTTTTATTTGACTTTATAGTAACCACATTATCTATTTAAGTTAATTGTGCAAATCTAATATTCATATTAATTTTGATTTAAAAATATGTTGAAAATTTATAAACTAATTATACAAGAGAATGTGTAAATACATATGGTAAATCATAAAACCAATCAAATGCATAATCTTATAAAATATTTAAAAATAATTTAGTTAATAATGTATCGATATGAGAAAAATCTAAACGAGAAGCATAAAAATCTATAATATGATGGGAAGGGTGTCTTTTTTCATTGAACAATTCAAACTTTGAAGCAACAATTCTTACTATAAATAGATAATGCAAGCATTTCGCAAGCCAAGAGATTTAGAATAATATAATTAGAAATGACCTTATTTTTTAGTTATCAATATCCTTATAAAATAACTTTAAAATAATTTTTCAAGTTGTAAAATATTTGCATTATAGTAATCATTTTAAGATTTGGAATAGAAATAGATGTAGAAAAGGGTGGAATAGAAGAATTTTTAAATGTAGAATAATTGACAACATATGGAGAAATTGTATTGGAATTATAAGCAAGAGAGGGTTGAACAAGAGGAGATCTAGAAACATGTTAATAATTTTGAATAAATTGAGGAGCAATGAGAATATGTTAATAATTTTAGAGAAATTAATATGTAATGGAAATATGTTGAGGACTTTGAAATTTTTGAAAAGCAATAAGAACATGTTGAGAATTTTGAAGAAATTAAGAAGTGTTGAGGACATGTTTGAGAATTCATAGAATTTTAAGAAAAAGGAGAGGGCATTAAAAATTTTAGAGGCAATAGAGACATGATAATAACTAGGTTCTGAAGAAATTTTAAAAATAACTACATGACTAGATATTGATTATAATACATTGTGTGAGGTAAATACTTGATCTATATAATGATCACTTATATATCTATTATCTAATCTTATATTGGGACACTTGACTTAGAGTTTGAAGTATACATATGTTATTTAAAAATATTCCTTTGTTGACATCATGCATTGTTATAACATTGACAACACATATCACCATTAATTGTTACATTCATTAATGCACACATAACTAATGACAACTAACATATTGACCCTTGGTTTTTAGAATGTGGCAATGAGTGATCTATGTGGTGAGAAGAGGAGTGTAAATTCTGAGCTTGGGCAATGTTGAGAGCATTGTAATAGATGAAAAAGCTGAGATCTAATGCAATGAATGATAATGTAAATAATAATCATATTATTATGTCACATGATGATGGACTATTGACTTTGAGTTGTGCCTCTAATTAGGATATACTATAATTCCTCCATGAAATCCATTCCTTCTCGAAGCTTCCAATATCTTCTACAATCTCTCATGAGTTATCAAAATCTCTATCGAGTTGTTTGGTAACTAAAGAGTTCTTTATGAGTTATATCTTAGCTCAAACCCAAGTCACAATATACATATTTAAAAAAATGAGGCACAATCCAAATTTTATGCAAAAATCATGGAAAATCCAATAAAGGTCTAAGCTAATGTAAATCAGACTTCAGTCGATGCAAATGTGAATATAATGGATGCCAATCTGAGAAAGGATGCAATACATATTCGACTTAGTAAATGCCAACACAACTAGCTTCATATCCCAGTATTACGGCCTGCAACTATTAATAGGATTTGTAATATATTAAAATAACTTATTTTCTTTGATACCAAATATGAGCATCAAAAAATAATCATATTATTTAGCTAACAAAATCAAGATCACATAGTCTTATTAGTTATTCAAGTTGATCTAATCAGACTGACCCATTAATTATTTTTTAATCATTAGGCATTAGAACTGTTGTTTATTACTTTCACACAAATGTGTAGTTGTATGTCATCAACAACTTCTCAACTAGGGGTTAAATTCGCAAATTTGGGGGACAAAAAGTGGCCTACCCATGGACATGATTTTCCTAAAAATTCTGAAATCTAAACTTCTATAGATAATTTGAGATATCTACACTCCAAATTTGAAGTTGGTGTAAGAACATAGAATGTATAATTTAGAGTCTAGTTTTCAAAACACTATTTTTAAAAAAAAATGATTAAGTATAACTAGGTAAAACATCTAAAATTTGAAGAGGAACTCCTATTTTTTTCAGAAAACATAGTAGATGGATGACTATGTTTTGCACCATTTTTTGAGTAGCATTTAATATTATTTGAAACCCTTTGGGGAAAATTTATATAAGATATTTTAGGAGGTCACCTATACTTTTTTACATTTTTTAAATGAATACTTTTTTTATGAATTTTTTAAGTAAATAGATCCTTAAAACTGACAAAAAAATGGATAGTCATCCATGCGACATGCCTAACTACCTTATAAAAATAAAAAACTTTTTTTTCTTAAATGTGTGCATAATTAGGCCTACTTAGTCACCATATAAATTTTTTTTCACTTGTATCAATGAAATATAAATTACATGAACATGTATAGGCATGTATGTTTGCGGCATGTAGTGGCTTAAAAAAGCATAGTTAGAAATCAACATAGTTTAAAACCTTAAATTAGTCCAAAAATAATAAAAATCATATTTTTGGAAAGAGGAGAGTGTGCTCATCATGATGGTATCAAGTTTTTGAATTTTCACATTGAAATTCTTAGTTTATTTGACAATCAAAGTTGAAATTTATTGTTTATTTTCATACCTTTCAAAATTTGGCTGTATATTGATAGTCCAAGCATTTGGCTTGGGAATCCAAGCCATTCCTGAGCCAAAAGTGCAAGAATTGAATTCAAATTTAAATGCCATGATCGTGTTAATAACACAATAATTTTATTAACTACATTATAAATTTGATCATCTTATTTAATAATGTGATTATGTTACATATTCTCAATACCCTAAAATCCAAATATGAACCATTAGGCCTAATAGTCTTAAGATCAAATATTGGTTGATTAAATTGTTGTTTAGGACCAATGTTCTTGTCAATAATTGATAGAATTGAATGATAATTAGAGATGTATTAACCTATGCATAAATTTATTGTTCCTTTGATCCTATTAAGGTTTGCAATTGGGCCAATAGATCCTAAATTGACATTAGATGGAAAAATTTCCTTGGATGGAGCTTGGTTGGCCCTAATTATGTATCAAACTAAACTAAATACTTGGTTTTTATAATATGGTGTGAAATTAGAGACCCAATTGACATCATATGGACATAATTCCTTTCTCAAGGCTCATTTAACCCTAATTGTGTATTAGATTGAACTAAATATTCAATTAGATTAATATGGTGTGTTATCAAAGCCCTAATTGACATTATATTGAAGGAATTCCTTACACAGGGACCAATTACTCTTAATTTTAGATTATATTGAAGAAAATACTCAATTGGTTAAATATGATGTGTAATTAGGGAAAAATATTCACAATGGACATTAGATGGACACAATTCATTTCATGGGGTGAAAAATTCCTCAATTGATATTCTAGGTGGAAGCAACTAATTACATAGGACTTGGTTATCCTCAATTGTGTATAGTATTGAAAAAATATCAATTGATCTAACATGGTGTAATTAGAGCCCCAAATGACATTAGATGGATGTAATTCCTTGTTTGGGGATTGAGTGGCCCCAATTGCATATCATATTGAACCTAAATACTCAATTGGTTCAATATGGTGTGTAATTGGGGATAATGAAACCCAACTAGAACATTATATAGACAAAATTACTTTCATGGGGCTCAGTTGGCCCCATTTATATATAAGATAAAACAAAATACATAATTATTTGTATATACTTTACAATCGGGGCCAATGAAGTTGTAATTGACATTAGATGTATTTAGTTACTTGCATAAGCCTTGGTTGGCCATTATTGCATATTCAATTAAAATAAATACTCGGTTGATTCAATATGTTTTGTATTTGGGACCAATAGAGCCCCTATTGATAGTAAAAGGATGAAATTTATTACACAAGGCTTGTTTGGACTATATTTCATATCATATTAAACCAAATATTCTTTCAGTTAAATTTGGTGCACAATCAGAATCCTAATTGTTATTAGATGGATGTAATTCCTTACAGAGGGTTCAATTGGTCCTAATTTCATATAAAATTGAATCAAACACTTAATTAGTTGAATAGGGTGTGCAATTAGGGCCCTAATTAAAATTATGTTGATACAATTCCTTAGGCAAGCCTCGATTGGTTCAATATAGTATGTAATTAGGGTCAAGTAAGCCCTAGTTTCCATTATATATGAATGTAATTCCTTAAACATAGCTCCTTTGGATAGAATTGTATATTAAATTGAAAAAATAATTATTTTTTTAATATGGTGAGCACTTAGATCCCTAATAGATATCATATGGATGAAATTCCTTACATTGAGGCTCAGTATGCCCCTGGAATCAATTTAGCCCTAATTAACATCTTTTATATATAGTAAGAATGAGGTTCACAAGGATGAACTTAGTTAAAATTGGATTAGTCATTACCACAATTGAATTTTTAGGCTCAATCTATAATGATTTGGGGGATAATTTATCCCATAGTCACATTCTTTACTCATAGATCTAGGTTCAAGGATCTCAAAATTTATCCAATCACCATCATAATTATATATTATATACCCTAAAACCTATACCCTAAGCCCTAATCCCTAAATATCCTAATCCCTAAACTCTAAACCATAAATAAAAACTCTTTAAACCTTGAACCAATCATTTTAGCAAATTAACATCATTTAGACTAAGCATTAAGTTCATAGGGCTCAGTTTGGCCTAAATCACACAACTGATTGCCCCATTTGACTAATTCACTCAATTTAAATGATGACATCCATGGTATAATAACAACCCAAAAACACATTCTATAGTCACAAATTATTCCAAGTGATTCAAATTATCCTCAATTATCTTTGAGATTGACCCTATGTACCCTAAACCATGTATATACATTAACTAGAAGTCACAAACCATAAACCCTAAACACTATACCCTAAATTTTAAACCATAAACTTTCCCTATTTACCAATTTTAATTTAGTCCCAATTAACATCCTTTTTAGTAAGAATTAGGTTTGAACACATCGCATAAAGCAATTAGACATTAATATATAGGTCCTTAAACCTAAACCCTATGCCCTAATCCCTAAAACATAAAATGTAAGACCTATGCCCTAATGCCCACTACATGCCACAAACATACATGCCTTATGATATAATTGATTTTATCACGATATGTCATAAAATGTACTTTTTAAACCTATGGCTAAAGCCTTTGGAGTACCAATCTAGTTGTGCATCTGAAGTAAATTGGGGCTATTTTGAGCCTTTTCAACCTAATTAACCAAAGAGGAGGAGCCAGTTGATTATTTTAATTGAGGAAACATTTGAGGCCAATTTGAACCCCTTTAATAGTAAGATATAATTTGGGGCAAAATCAAAATATTGATCTTATATCATGAATTGATCTAATTAGTCAATTTGTGCAATTCCCTACGTGATCTAGGAAAAATTGAGCCCCTAAACCAAATGTATGGCTCATTCGATTGTATAACATTTATGGAGCATGTACATAGTATAATTGAGCCTAATTTTATTAGAAATACAAACATGAAGGTAATCAAGTCATAAATAGGTGTCACAAGTAGTTTAAATGTTCTTCAATTACCTTAGTGATTGGACTCTATATCTGATATCTTAAACCCTAAGTTAACCTATACCATTTAACTTTAACCCTAAACCCTATACCATTTACATTAAACCCTAAGACATAAGCCCTAAGCCCCAAACCCCTTAAATTATAGACCCTAAACCAATAATTTTATCCCCAATTAACATCCTTTATATATATATAGTAAGAATCAAGGTCATGAGGATGAAATTGGTTAAAATTTCATCACTAATTACCATAATTGACTTCATAGGCTCAATCTATGATGATGTGGGGGATAATTGATCCCACATTCACATTCTTTACTCATAGATATAGGTTTAAGGCTCCCAAATTTTCCCCAATTACCTACATGATTGTATAAATATACCTTAAAACCTATACCCTAATCCCTAATCCTTAAAGTTCCTAATCCCTAAACTCTAAACCACATATATAAACTCTTAAAACCTTGAACCAATCATTTTAACCCAAATTAACATCATTTATAGACTAATAATTAAGTTCATAGGGATCAATTTGGCCTAAACACATGATTGATTACCCCATTTGACTAATTAACTCAATCTGTATGATGACATCTAGGGTATAATGACAACTCAAAAACATATTTTATAGTCACAAATGGGTCAAACTGATTCAAATTGTCCTCAATTATCTTTGTGATTGACATTGTGTATCATAAACCATGTGTGTGTGTGTGTGTGTGTGTGTGTGTGTGTGTCTATATATATATATATATATATATATATATATATATATATATTAAAACCTAGAAGTTTTAGACCATAAACCCTAAACACTATACCCTAAATTGTAAACCATAAGCTTTCCCTCTTTACCAATCAATTTAGTCCCAATTAACATCTTTTATAGTAATAATTAGTTCACATGATTAGACATTAATATATAGGTCCTTAAAACTAAATTCTATGCACTAATCCCTAAAACATAAATTGTAAGCCCTATGCCCTAATGCCCACTTCATGTAGCAAATATACATGCCTTACAATATAACTGATTTTATCATGAAATTTCATTAAATACACTT
Organism: Torreya grandis; assembly: GCA_037957365.1. Lineage (NCBI taxonomy): Eukaryota > Viridiplantae > Streptophyta > Pinopsida > Cupressales > Taxaceae > Torreya > Torreya grandis. Next base: position 2,472,397 of record JARHVA010001582.1, read on the forward strand.
TTTAAACCTGTGGCTAAAACCTTTGGAGTACCAATCTCATTGTGTATATGAAGTAAATTAGGGATATTTTGAGTCCCCTTCAACCTAATTGCATGACTATAAAATGTGATTTGGGGTTGATCAGCTCTAATTTTCCCCAATCACCATCATGATTATATCTTATATACCCTAAAACCTATACCCCAAGCCCTAATGCTTAAATTTACTAATCCCTAAACTATAAACCATAAATATAAACTCTTTAAACCTTGAACCAATTATTTTATCCCAAATTAACATCATTTAGACTAAGAATTATCTTTGTGATTAATCTTGTGTACCTTAAACCTAAGTCCTAAACACTATACCCTAAATTGTAAGCCAAAAATTTTCCCTATCTACCAATCGATTTAGTCCTAATTAACATCCTTTGTAATAAAAATTAGGTTTACACATGGCATAGAGCAATTATACCTTATATACACCCTTAAATCAAAACCCTACATGCCCTAATCCCTAATCCCTAAACCCTAACACATAAATTTTAATCCCTAAAACATAAATTTTAATCCCTAATACCTAATCCATAAACCTTATGCACTAATGCTTTAATCCCTAATCCCTTATCTATATTAAGTATAATGTGATCATGTTATTTAATAACATGATCACATTATTCTTAACATAGGCAACACTCGGTTCTCATTTCCAATTATTTACCCCAAAGATTATATTGACATTAATGTGATTGTGTTATTACATAACATGATTGCATTATTAGTTGTTGATTCAGGATATTCTAAATTATGGCTAGAAGGGGACTCCTTGAATATCATAAATATATTGAACAACAAAAATTCTATTTCATGGTCTATAGAAGCTATGGTGATGGAAATGAAAACCTTAATCAAAAAATTGAGGAAGTTACTATTACCCATACTTACCGTGAAGCAAACAGAGTTGCTGACTGGATTGCAAATTATGCAGTTTGAACAGGACACACGGTGAGGTGGCAGGATACTTTAATCAAGAATGTGGATCTTAGAGCGCTCATTCATCATGACGTAATTCATGCAAAAGAGGGAAAGATCAGTTTGGAATATAAATCCAATGATTTGGCGGAGTGGCTTCAAGGAGAAAAGTTTACAATCATTAAAAAGAAAGTCTCTAGAATATGCGAAGCAGATTCTGAACGTGCCTAAAAAAAATGAGTTTTGGTCCAAATTGGTAATAGCTGGGTTCATTGTATAGTTTACAGTGTTCGAGCGTCAAAGGATATTCGTATGGCTTGCAAAAGGAAAGGAGAACCAAGGAAGCAAGAACCCAAAAAATGTGAAGAGTGGAAAGCTAAACAAGATGTCTGGAAGATCCTGCAGAGAGGGAAGGTTGTGAGCTATATGGAACAGCTTCATGGTTCAAAACCCCATATCACAATGGCTTTTTTCAAAAATTGGAGTGATGATAGGGTTACCCTGCATGGCATCACGGTGAATCTTATCGAGGAATTTATAGCGGAGGTCACGGGGCTTCCAATGAAGGGAATAAAATTCTCAAAGCAGACTAGCATTTCAAATGAGGCTTTTTGCAAATTCCCAAAGATAGATGTTGAGGAGTAGCAGCTAGAAAAGAGTGGGGATTTTTTTGAATTGGAGCAGATTAAGGGTATCTGGAGGGATGTCCTATGATATATACGATAGTATTTCATACTTGATGGAAGAAGCAAAAGAGTCCACAAATTCCATTTTGTATTTCTTAATCACTTCAGACACAAAGTAAGAATCTCCTTTCCTTTCTACTTGCGTTTCTCTTTGATCCAAAGTCTATTCGCTCATAAGAAAAAGGAGTCTCATCCTATATTGCATGAGGGATTAATTCTAATTATTGAAGGCTACTGCAAGAACAAGGCCATTGTAATGAATCCTCAATCGGGTAAAAACAAGGACCTACAGAGTAAAAAGAATGAAATCGCAAAAGGGAAAGAAAAAGCTAAATTCAAATCCCCTAGTTTCAAAAATTAGATTGCTGACGAGGAAACAGAATGGGAAAGTACTGAAAATTTTGGGGAGGAGAGTGAGGATGAAGAGGAAGGAATAGAAAGTAGGCAATCAAGTTCCAGCGAGGAAGAAGATGTTCAAGACAAGATTGAGAAAGAAGGAGTCACCATAGAGGAAAAAACTAAAAATAGTAACCATGAATCTGAGGAAAACCAACAAGTGTTTGAGGAAACTGATAAAGATCTGGATGAACCTTTTGAGGATCCTGTTTTGATAATCGAGAGGGAAAATCTAGTTCAGGTCACCAACCAATTAACGAAAATGGAAGCTCAAGTTAAGGAAGTTAGTAACCAAAATGAAAGTCCTGTTGAAACTAAGGAACAGGAACGAAAGGAAAGGGAGGATAACATTGAAGAAGTTGGAAATAGTCCAAAAAGGACCATAGAAGATTGGAGTGATAAAAGGTAGAATGATGGAAGGTACTCACCTAAGAGATTGGCCAATTGTAAAGCAGATGTTATCCTTCAATTTGATTTATGGATGCATAAGGAGATAATGGAACTCAATAGGAAAATGGAAATAATGGAAGGTAATCAGGAGGCAGTTTGGAACAAAATCAATAACATGGAAAAGTAGATGAGGGATATTCCCATCAAACTCAAAGACTATGAGAAAAATTTAAGGGAACTCATTAAGGAAAGTAGAAAGAAGATGGAGGAGATCACATCTACCATATGTGTTGCTGCTGTAAACATTGGTAAAAGAGTAAACGAGGAAATTAAAACCTTGGAGGGGCCTAGTAAGAGAACTAGATAGAGCTCAAGAAAGAAAGCAATGCAAGAGCAAGCTACGTCGGTGGCCACTACTGTGAAAGGTAAGGAAGCAATGAAGATGATTTTGGAACTAGAAGAATAGATCCTGGTTCTTTCTGCTGGTTATGATATCTGGTCTCGTTACCTAGTATTTTGTTTTCTCTTTACTATGGAGTTTCTAGGTCTCTATAAAACCTGGGGTCTGTCTTCTGAATTTCTTATCTGGTGGTTTTAGGTCCATGTAAAACCTGATTTTGATACTTCTTGTAGTAGTTTTTAGGCTTTGCCTGTGGTCGTTATTGTTTTATCCTTCTCCCTTTGTTACAGGGTTTTGGGGTCCCTTCAAAACCTATTTTTACCTTAATCTAAAACATGATTGCATTATTGTCAATATAAGCTTCTCAATGGGTTAGATGGGGCAAAACCTTATAAAACACATAACATGATTGTGTTATGTAATAACATGATCACGTTATGTAATAAAGCGATCACATTATTCTTCTTTTATATTAAGCACACTTATCAATGACTATTTTTAACCCAAATTAAGAATTTTATCCCCACAAACATTCTCTGCGTACTTAGGTGAGATATGCGTATATGTGTATTTGACCCCACCTTTGAAAAGTTGTCAATTATCCCTTTTGATGGGTATTGGATCACATTTGAAGAGGAAGATGTTGAAAAAAAAACACCATAAGAATTAGAAGATTTGAGAGAGAAACACAAGCTATGAATGCAAAAACTTCATGGTAGACAAGGTAAAAAACCTAATCTTGATGAACCAAATGCCATAGATAATGAGCCAATTGATGATAATGAATTAAACAATGATGAAATTGACTATAATCAATTGAATAATGTTGAAATTGACCAGAATGAAATGAATAATAATGAATTAGTTAATGTTGAAAGTTCACATTCAAAGTTCTAAGTTTTTTATTTTGTTGGTAATGAGTCTATGTATGATGCTTCACTCCCATGAATGAAAATTTTTTGATGGAAACAAATAATGATGAAATTAACCATCAAGAAAATTTCATGGAAACATATCATGAATAAATTAACAATGAAGAAAATGTCATCCCACCTATAAATAATGAAAGTAATTATAGTTTTGAAACACCCTCTCAACAAATTCCACCATTACCAACACCTCCAAGAATTATACGTAAAAAATACGAGTACTTAATTAAAGTTGATGAAAATATTTTAGAACTAATGCATAACAAATTGTCTGATCACCATTCAAGAAGGCTAGCTCAACAAATTTGGGATACTTTCTTTCATTATTTAGATTATGATAGTCAAAGATGTCAATTATTTATTTCATTGATAAAATTGATTAAGATGAGACCTATAATGTACACATTAGGACTAAGAACATCTAACATGGATGATAAAAATGATGTAATTGTTGAAAATCTACATGATGCATATCATATTGTAGGACAACTTTGACAACTTCAAAAACTTAAAATAGAGACCTAAAAGCTTAATGAGTAATTGAGCTATTGACTTATTGACAACTTTGACAACTTTTAAAATTTTGACAACTTTGACAACTTTGACCTATTGACCTATTGACCTATTAGGTGGTATTTGACCTATTGACCTAGAAAGTCACTTGTTGTGGATTTTTCATTCAGTGTATGTGATTGCATTAGTTTCATGTTATCCTTGAAGGTCCTTGAGGCCATGAATATGTTGTCATTTGTGTAAGGTTGTAGGTGGATGAATGACTGTAGGTGGTAACCAAGAAGTAACTGTAGGTCACAATCAAGGAAGGGAGCTTGGAGTGATTCCACCAAGTTGGTAAGTCATGAGTCATCATGTTATTCGTTTTGAATGTGTTGAACCTATATAGACCTACAGAGAAATGAGTAAGACATATACCCATATACCCTAGTTTGTCTATGACAGTCCAATATGAAAGTAAATGGTTGTTTCTCACAAAGGAAGTATGACTTTGGTGTAGATAATGATGTATAGATTGAGAATGACCATTGAGTGGAATGTTAATTATTATTTATACAAAATATAATGGTAAATAATCAACATCCAATTCTCTAGAACAAAGAAATCATATCTATACCCTATTTTGGGTTAACAGTCACATTGCAAAGGGAAGTAAGAGTTATTTCTTAATCTTGTCAAGCATGAAATTGAATATATGGACTTGGAAGATGGTCCCATTTTAAAAGGAGGTTTTACATATCTTATAAGATGCATGAGATATTTGAAATTGAACTAATACTCCACGTTTTTATCACATGCCTGTAGGGTGCCTTGTTGTGCCTTATATGTGGAATTGAATGTTGAAGTGTGTTTGAGTGCTTGTAATAGGTTAAGGCAGTTATGATTTAACCATATAAGAACATCTATGACTAAAAACTAACTCCTTGAGACCTATATCAAGGTTTGGTACTTGAAACCTAAGAGGATTGCCTAGTGAGAAGATAGTGAAAGAGTGAGAGGACATTTGTGAATGGAATGTATGAATTGAGTTAGAGAAAGAATGTGAGAGGTTTTTAAGAGGTCTAATGAAACCAATAAGTGTCTCCAAAGTGTATAATAAGTAGGTACAAAGAGAATAAGGCCATTAAGCCTAAGTGATAAGAGTGTCATTAGTCATTTTCACTACACACAATGAAATAAAAACTTTAATTTAAAAAAAATATGGGAGATCCAAGATTTATAGCATTGAAAAGAATAATTTTTTAATCTTCATTGGTGTGTACAACATTAAATATGAGATTTGATCAATAATAATTTGGAAGATCAAAACAACACTGTAAAATAACATACAATAAAATAAAATCTGAATATAAATTAGATAGATTGCCATGATAGGCATATAATATAGACACATGTGTCCAATGTCAATAATACATAGATTGTCGTGATAGGCATACAAAAAAATTACATCTACCAACATAGTATCTAATGTTGATTGAATGTCATATGTGCATATACAATTTCAAAAATGCATCAATTGCCATATAGGCATACAAAAAAGTGCATCTCATGTGTAAGACATCATATTCATCAAATAGCCTCCCTCTCTTTGCCTTCCTTGAATAAGACTCTCCCTAGGATGCCCTGCTAGTATATGGAGACCCCTCTTATGCCTTGGATTGATCCAAGGTATGATTGTAGGTCCTACGCTCATAGCTATCTTACAGTTGGGCTTGTTCAAATACAAGAATTATTATGAAATTAACATAAAATACATTCAAACAATTGTTAAGAAATTAATTTTAAACTACAATAAAACAATCATTTAAGCATGCACTTATTGCAAGCTCACGATCTTGCTCAATCTATTTTTCATGCTCAAACAAGTCAATGGTAGGCTCAGTTATCTAAATAGGCATCTCAAATATGGGAGGAACATGAGAAATTTCCTTACTCATCATCTGACTATATCAGCTATCATTGGATAACCTTGCATACACAATACATTTACATGAGTTATATTTACCCCAAGTACATGTACTAAAATTATTAAAACAAGTCTATTTTTACAATTAAAAATTACAAGAACTAATATATACCTTTGTCAATGCCTGTGTAGATGACATTACAATAGCAATGCCTATGTTTGTCTCAATTCATAGAGAGGGATGAGTGTCTACTCCAGCCATCAACTATTCATGTAAACAAGGTCTCACTTAGTTTTATATAAAGTATCAAATCTTATATATGGAAACCAAAATGATCAATAGAAGCACTTGTATATAAAATATCTTTTTATATAAGTACATGAATGCAATGACACATTATAGTAAAGAAGAGGACAAGCATGCAAGTGAAAATACACTTAGATCTGAATTGATAAGCCATCTATTAAAGTGTTAGAGCAACAACGTTGTACCAAAACCAAAATTAGAGGATTGGTGAAATGGAATATATGATATACTAGTTTCTTTTTTTTCACTGATAATTATAAATATACTTGGGTCAAGATCTTCAATTTATACCATATTACATGTTGGACTATATTGGTTGTTGATTTATTACTTGTCTAAAAATAGGGGTTTGACTTAGGTAGGACCCTCATAACTACTTCCTTTTTGTATGGTCTTAAAAGGTCATTTGATCTTATTATCACTTTTCAAGGAAGCAGAATAAAGAGTAGGCATGCTTGACAATCATCTCCCCTTTTTGAGAAATGATTTGGGTAACTAGTGGGTGGGTTTTGACACTCATGCTAAATCTTATCCTAATCATAAGGATGTATGTGTTGGGCATGACATTGATGATTATAGTAGTTCCTCATTATTTGTTGGAGATGGTTGTTTAAGTGGATTGGTGTGGGATATTATTGCACACATCTACCATTATATATATATATACATATATATATATATATATATATATATATATATATATATATATATATATGTATATACATATATGTATATACATATATGTATATATGTATATACATATATACATATATGTATATATGTATATACATATATATATATATATATATATATACATATATATATATATATACATATATATATATATACATATATATATATATACATATATATATATATATACATATATGTATATACATATATGTATATACATATATGTATATATGTATATACATATATACATATATGTATATATGTATATATATATATACATATATGTATATATATATATATATATATGTATGTATATATATATGTATGTATATATATATGTATGTATGTATATATATATGTATGTATATATATATACACACATATATATACATATATATATATATATATATACACATATATATACATATATATATATGTATGTATGTATATATATGTATATATATGTATATGTATATATATGTATATGTATATGTATATGTATATATATATATATATATAATATATATATATATATATATACACATATACATATATATACATATACATATATATACATATATACATACATATATATATATATATACATACATATATATATACATATATATATACACACACATACATATATATACATACATATATATGCATATATATATATACATATATATACATATATGTATATATATATATATATATATATACATATATGTATATACATACATATATATGCATATATATATACATATATATACATATATGTATATATATATATACATATACATATATGTATATACACATATACATATATGTATATATGTATATACATATATGTATATATATATGTGTATATATATATATATATGTATATGTATGTATGTATGTGTGTATATATATATATATGTTGGGTGCACAAATATAAATGGGACAGAGAGAAAAGGGATTGTTTGTGTTTACCCATATCAAAGATGAGGAGGTAAATGCTACATGTGAAGTCGTGTCAAGTTTGTGTCTTTATGGTTTTAGATGAAATATGGTCATAGGAATTTTAGTTTGCATTATTAGGAAAGTCTTTGGGAAAGAGGTATATGAATAAGACTTCCATTTAATAGGATATTATCACTTCCAAGCTAACTTCCACTAGGAAAATGGGTGTATATTCATAAGGAAGCTTCAAATATTTTATGGCAAAATGTGCTTCATGTTTTCTTCATAAATAATGTCCTATCCTTAGAAGCATGTAATATATTTCTTGTAAAATAGTGTATTAACCTCGAGTAGCAAAAAGAGAAAATGTACCATATGGGTAGAAGATAAGACCATGAATACAATGTCTACATAATTAATTAGTGACATTGTAAGAGCATTGTAGGATGTTACTCCCAAGGAAGCATGGTCCAACATAAGACCATTCATAAATTTTATGTTTTTAGTTGTGTTATTTTTGCATTGATTCTTGAGAAAAGTAAATTAGATGCAAAGAGAAAAACATATATGTTTGTTGTGTTATGTTTATTGTTAATGATGCACATTTCTTCTCTTTTACCTTACATTCCCTTGCTATTATCACTCATTTTCAAGAGTGACATGTGGATTTTTGTATAATGGTAATGGTGACATAAGTCAAAATGAGAATATGACTATATTGAGATTAACAACTTCATTTTCAAGATAGTGTTACCTAGAAGGACCCCTAGATAAGTGTTAGCTTCATTTTATATAAGTATCCTCGTGGCATGTGAACTACCCTTATCTAATATTGAATGAGATTATTCATGGAATCTTTGCGGTATTTTCCAAAAATAGTTATATAAATACTGCTAAGCCCATTCTCATAGCTTGCAACTATTGTAAAGAACAAAGCAAGGATAAAGAGAGAAAGAACATGAAAATAGAGTATGAAAATAGAGAAAGATAAATTTAAGTTAAACTTACAAGGAAAATAAATACATAGACTAAATATACATAGATCATAAGATTAAGTTGAAAATTTACCTCTGTATAGGTAAATGGTGTCGTCCTAATAGAGGTAGATGCAGTAGTGGATGGCCCAGTAGCTCAACAATCATGACAAATCAAATGTTGTAAATGCTGACTATGATGATGAAAGAACCATCACCCCCTAAAACATAAAAAATGACATATATATTATACTAAATTTATATGTAAATTAATTGTTATCTAAAATAGATTTTGCAAATATAACATGACATTTATATAAAATAGGCTTACATTTGTGTGGTGACTGATGTCTGCATGCCAAATGTGCGTGCCAAAAACTCATCACTCATAAGAATATGATCTAAACCATTTGAACCACCAACGCCATCATCATCAGAAGGACTATGAACATAGTTCCACATGAACTTCAAGGGTGGGGTCGGGGTCAGGTAGGTGGCATATCTTTAGCATCACTCTGTGAAAGCCTACTCATTTGATGAACGAGTGTATCGATGAGTGAACTCAGAGTATGTAGAGTATATATCACCATGACCTACTGAACTATGGAGAGGATCTCAGGCTTAGAAGGCTTTTGGATATGGATTTGCATAGGTCTATTAGACATAAGATGTACACCTGATCAATCTTGTGCAAAGTCTTTTCTTGACCCTAAAACTCACTAAAATCAAAATAATTGGGAATTTCGTTGAGGATAAAGTCATAGTAGAGTTTCCTCAAAAAATATAATGGGACCTCATGGTTGTTACATGGTGGATAGTCAAATACCATCCACTATCGATCCAAAAAATTGGTCATGATTAAGTTATGTACACAACGATGGATAAGAAAATGTTTAGCGGTTACTAGAAATGGGGCATTGGTGGTTGGGTTGATGAATAGGGTGCAAATAGAGGCTTTTGAGATTTATTTGTTCTTGACCTAAAGGGATGACAACTTATTAGCATAATATGCCCTACAAGTATCCTTATATGAGGTCCATTGGTCAATTTGACTCATTATAGAGTCAATTTGACCTAATAAGGTCTCTAGGGAATCGGCTAGTTGGGTGCAGTGGGGGTTAGTCGAAGTGGGATCCCTCATTCTGTCAATTAACTCTTCAATTTTAAGTTTGTTTCCCACAATGTCGTCAATCAAAACCTCTTGACTGCCAGGGGGTTTTGGGAAACTGCAGGAGGGTTAGATGGAGGGATAGGAGGAACAAGAGGGTTTTGTGGAGGTTTAGGAGGAGAAACCAGAGGGTTCAATGGAGGGTTGGGAGGGTTAGCAAGATGGGTTGTTAAAAAAAAATTATAATAAAAAACTAGGGTTAAACAATGAAAATTATGAAAAATTGGAGTTAAATAGGGAAGATTTCAATCACTTACCTCCCTTACATGGTGGCATCATCGATCAATAGGTATGTGGGATGAATCTAGCAACCTCCTGGCACTCTTAGAAGTATTCTACATAAAACACGATTACAAAAGCTATGAGAGAGCGAGGGAACTCGAATGCAAAATGAGGATTTTGCATTTGGGTTTCCCATTTTATTTTATTTCAACACATAGATAATGCGATCACATTATTAATGTGATCACGTTATTGGAAGTGATAATAACATGATCATATTAATAACATGATCACGTTATTCTTTAATATAACATGATTGTGTTATTATATGATGCTATCATGTTAGACTAGATTCAAATAACGTGATCATGTTAATTAAATAACGTGATCACATTATTAATTAATGTGATCATGTTACCGATAATGTCCATAGAATTGTCCCCTAACTCCGTGCACTTACCCTAGGCTTGATAGTGATCTAGTTATTTATGAGATGCTGCCAAACATAAATGCAGATCCTTCTATGCAGAGTTAATCAATGGCATGATATGTAATGATGTTACTGAAATTAATTATTTGAATATTCAAAATGATTTTAGAGGGGACTATTTTAAAACCAATTAACTATTATAATTTATCAATACTTTGTTTTTTATTCATAAATAAACCTTCCTCCCTCACCCCCAAAAGGAAAAGAAAACATTGCACATGGTTGGCATCTTAGAATTGTGCATGGATCACAATTTAGTGGATTGAATTGCATACAATTGGCATAAAATTAAAGATATTCTTATAATAAACTCTAGACATTAATTATGTTTGTTTTATATTTTATACAGTGGCTAGTTTCCTCATATTAATTATGATTTTATGTGGTTTGTGGCTATTTGGCAATCAAGATCTTCTTTATTTACTTTTAATTATGGCCATGTGTACTCTTGATGATTTAAAAAATAAATTAATACATATTAAAATTTTCTCCTCAAATTCTTACTACTTATGTTATAAGGACATGAATCTGGTGGATTCACTACAAATGACTAAATTTGATGGCACTGCCTATTTTTTTACCATGCTTAATGTGTCACTCATTATTCAATTGTTTTGAATTAGCTAGAAATTTTGTCTCGTCTAAGTACTTTGAATAATAGCTTTAATTATTATTTTTTGTATTCAATCATGTTCCCAATCCCTTGGTGGTATTGTTTGGATATTCCAAGCAAATATTCACAATAATCTTATTGGTTCTTTGATGTTTGGTCAAGGACATATAAATCCAACAATAAACTATAAAAATTTTCTACCTTTAATTATGGCCATGAATTTTATTTACCTTTAATTATGGCCATGTATACTCTTGATGATTTAACAAATAAATTCATATGTATAATTTTTCCCCTCAAACTCTGACTACTTATGTTATAAGTGCATGAATCTGGTGGAGTCTCTATATACAACAACTAAATTTGATGGAACAACCTATTTTTTACCATGATCAATGCACTACACATGATTCATTCGCTATGAATTAGCTAGCAATTTTGTCTTGTTCGAGTACTTCGAATAATATCTTTAATTCTATTTTTTCTGCATTCAATCATGATCCCAATCTCTTGGTGGCAACATTTAGATATTCCAAGAAAATTTTCACAATAATCTTATTGGTTCCTTAATGTTTTGTTAGGGACATACAAATCCAACAACTAAATTTGATGGAACAACCTGTTTTTTACCATGATCAATGCACTACACCTGATTCATTCACTATGAATTAGCTAGCAATTTTGTCTTGTTCGAGTACTTCGAATAATATCTTTAATTCTATTTTTTCTGCATTCAATCATGATCCCAATCCCTTGGTGGCAACATTTAGATATTCGAAGAAAATTTTCACAATAATCTTATTGGTTCCTTAATGTTTTGTTAGGGACATATAAATCCAACAATAAACCATGAATTTTATTAGGTTATTATTTTTTCTTGGATTCTATATTTGTATCTAGTTATTGCTAGTTTCAATTTATAATACATAAGTTAAGATAAATCAATTAACTCTTCCATCAAATTTGACAATATTTTTCTCAATTTGTTCATTGTCGATATTAAATTGGTATGCCACTACCACATTTTTGTTTTTATAATAGCATTTATGCACTTTACATGAAATAAACACCAAAAAACAATCTAAGGGTAAAGTTTTAGCATGCACATGTCCCATTGCTTCATTTATTTATTCTTCTCTTTTATTCACAACAACCTCCACTAATGCATTTGACTTGAATTAAATTTTGATTATTCATCCATGAAATTCCATAATGTATTGTAAAAGACTATAACAATATTTTTCTATATCATGTTTATCTCTCTCTCTCTCTCTCTCTCTCTCTCTCTCTCTCTCTCTCTCTCTCTCTCTCACACACACACACACACACACACACACACACACACACACACACACACACACACACACACACACACACACATTGCTAGTTTCAATTTATAATACATAAGTTAAGATAAATCAATTAACTCTTCCATCAAATTTGACAATATTTTTCTCAATTTGTTCATTGTCGATATTAAATCGGTATGCCACTACCACATTTTTATTTTTATAATAGCATTTATGCACTTTACATGCAATAAACACCAAAAAACAATCTAAGCGTAAAGTTTTGGCGTGCACATGTCCCATTGCTTCATTTATTTATTCCTCTCTTTTATTCAAAACCTCCACTAATGCATTTGACTTGAATTAAATTTTGATTATTCATCCATGAAATTCCATAATGTATTGTAAAAGACTATAACAATGTTTTTCTATATCATGTTTACACACACATACACACAATTATGAAAATAGTGAACTACAAATTGATTGACACTTGCAGACATGAATGGTTTCTTAGACAAATTTTATATCATCAAGAAGTTTAGCAATAAGTAACATCCTTTGATGTAATACACACATTGTACATGGAGTATTAACTAATTGTTATGAATAAAGTTTTGGCATGCACATGTCCCATTGCTTCATTTATTTATTCCTCTCTTTTATTCACAACAACCTCCACTAATGCATTTGACTTGAATTAAATTTTGATTATTCATCCATGAAATTCCATAATGTATTGTAAAAGACTATAACAATGTTTTTCTATATCATCTTTACACACACACACACACACACAATTATGAAAATAGTGAACTACAAATTGATTGACACTTGCAGACATGAATGGTTTTTTAGACAACTTTTATATCATCAAGAAGTTTAGCAATAAGTAACATCCTTTGATGTAATACACACATTGTACATGGAGTATTAGTATTAACTAATTGTTATGAATAAATATTACTAATGTTTAGAAATTTAATCATACAATTTGACTAAGATAACTATCATAGTTAATTTATATCTTCATCTATTTCAATTTTATATTTACAATATGAAGGCAAGGACTAGTCGCTACATGACCCTTTTTTCATTGGAATTTTCCATTATATGTTTCCTAAAAGTAGTAAGAGTTTCAACCCTATCTCTTTCATTTAAGCAAGTGTTGATCATGATATACTTCACATGTATGATCAATTTGATTTCCATTCACAATATTCATATTAAAAATACGTCATTATCATTTGTAATAGAAAACATATTTTTTAGAGAAATAATAGGGACATTTATGGATTTTTTTTTTAAAGCAAAAAATAACCAAAGTAATTTCAATAAAATTTATAGGTTTGAGATTAATCCTATCACTTCCTAGTTGGGTTCTTAGATATAATAAATTTAGATGGCATAAGAGGATATCAAACATTGAACACACATACTATGCACATGTCTTAGGGTTTGAAAAATATTAATAAATTTATATGGCATAAGAGGATATCAAACATTGAACACATATACTATGCACATGTCTTAGGGTTTGAAAAATATTTAGAAAAAATCATCCTAGGTTTTCGAATTAGAAAAAAGAAGCTATGGTTAATTGATTTTAAAAAATACAATGGAATAAGGCCTAAAAAATCAAATAAATTCACATTTACCCTAAGGAACAATATCTAATCATAAAAGGATAAATAGTATGCAAGACAACGCAGGTTCATCCAAATGTAATATGAATATTCATAGACATTTAACTAGGCAAAAAATAAATGTAAAATAATAAATAAAACCTAATTAATTATCTAAAACCATATCAATAAGGACAAGAGTAGGGTTTAGCAATGTATCTTGAATATCGAAAGATCATGCAATCGTTGTCAAAATATTATAGTGAAACCCGATATTTTGTGGCAAGATATCAATAACTTTGAAAAATCATGATGAAAATGGCCTTTTTTCCAAACCATCAACATGACGTACTTGGGGTGTCTAAATCGTACAGTTGATGTTTCTAGTAAACTTTAGGGAGATAATTATTTTTTTTACGTATGTGTTTGTTAGATAGGGATCCAAAAACCTCGCTTAGTTTTTTGAAACTTGACTCTACTCACTAGGAAAATGTCCTAATTGGTCAACAAGATTTAAAAACAGTAAGGAAAACAATGTATTTTGATGTTTGTGTTACATGTAACTTCATTCTTATGAAGCCCCTAAATGGTGTACAATATCGAAATAAAACTCAAAAAATTACAAGAATTCATTAGCCAAGTAAAACAATATAATGTAATGTGTCGCTAACATGAACTTTAGTGATACATGGATACTATAACAATTGTTTGATTTCTCTAAACACTTAATAGATTGTTGTGAACATTAAATGAATTCTCTAGCTTTCATTTGACTCTTTTCGAATTCTTCTAAATAGACCAACGATACCTATATGTATTAGGGTGTTTATATATTTATAATCATCTTGAATTCAAATTAAAACTTTATTGATATGCGAGTTGATATCCAATATTTAAAAAAGACAAATACATATAATAATGAAAAGAAGGGCTCAAAAAAACGTTTCTAAGACCTTACAACTAAAAAATGACAATTTTTGTAATGTAAGGCCCATAAAAAATCAATAATTGTGCTCATAATACAAACATTTTAAAAATATGAAATTCAATGAGTAATAAAAACCTAGGGGCTTCTAAGTAAAATATTTGTGTACACTTGAATATTAAGCTAAAGAGGGGTTTGCATTTCAAATACTGCCAAGTTTTCTACCAAAGCATAGATTCCTTTTTGAAAATTAAAATATGAACAACAAAAGCAAAGTGACGCTACGAAGGGCATATGAAATTGACCATTATTTGAAGATGGAGTCGCTCTTGGCGACTGTCGTTTTCTCTCAAGCCGACGCGATATCCCACCCAGCACGAAGGGAGGATGCACATGGACTCAAACAGAGAGACAGAGACAGAGACGACATATATACCTATTTAACTCTGGAGAACGCTGCAGAGGATGGCAATTTGAATTGAACAAAGCAAAAAATGGGTTCAGACGTAGCAAAGGATCTGATGGCGGGCACCGTTGGAGGAGCCGCGCAGATCGTATGCGGGCACCCCTTCGACACCATCAAGGTTAAACTCCAAAGCCAAATACACGCCCAATCCAACCGCTATGCGGGCGCCACCGATGCCCTCACGCGAACCCTGGCGCAGCAAGGCCTTGCCGGTCTATACAAAGGAATGGGCGCCCCCCTCGCCACCGTTGCAGCGCTCAACGCGCTCCTCTTCACTGCGAGGGGACAAATGGAAGTCATGTTTAAGCTTCTCCGAGAGAACGGACCGGCCCGCCTGAGTGCTTCGGACCAGATGATATGCGGTGCCGGCGCGGGCGCGGCTGTTTCTTTTGTAGCCTGTCCCACCGAACTCATAAAATGTCGTCTACAAGCTCAAAGCGGCGGACCAGCTATGGGTCCGCTGGATGTAGCCCGCCGGGTTGTGGCACGCGAGGGGGGTTTCGTTGGGTTGTTTAAGGGGCTGACGCCCACCCTGTGCAGGGAGATGCCCGGCAATGCGATCATGTTTGGGACGTACGAGGCTGTGAAGCGGTGGATGGCCGGTAGAAGTGGATGCCATGTTTCCGAGCTGGGAAGGGGCGCCCTGTTGACTGCCGGAGGCTTGGCCGGTGCTGCGCCCTGGCTGCTTATTTATCCGGCGGATGTTGTTAAAAGCGTTATACAGGTGGACGATTTCAGTCGGCCAAAGTATAGTGGGACAGTGGACGCGTTTAAGAAGATAATGGCTAGTGAGGGGGCGAGGGGGTTTTATAAAGGGTTTTCACCTGCGCTCATGAGGAGCGTGCCTGCAAATGCAGCATGTTTTCTGGCTTATGAACTTACGAGATCAACCCTTGCCTGATCATAACTTTTTTCTGGGGATTTAGGCTCAACAGTTTTTCCGTTTCATCTGAAAAGTTCTGTAATCCAAGTTGGAAATAGAGAGCCAACTTGCAACAATAATTTTTTTCCATTAATCCAGCTTAGCATATGGATTATTTGATCCCATACCCGCCAACATCAAGCGAGACCGCCGCTCTGCAATTGTGTTTAAGAATATTTAATGCCTGACATTATTTAATAGATCTAAGAATGCTACTTCCTTTAGCTTGGACCAAATGTTTAATGTTGGCAGTGTAGTGTTTAATGTTATACCTCATATGAAAAATGGATTTCAATGGATTTCAATCAAATTGTAATACAAATATCAATACTCAATACTCATTTAACTAGGTTTTTAAAAAATCTGAAATAATAAATCAGATTTAATTAATTTTTCAATAAAAGAGTAGTAAAGATAAAAATAGGGTTTAGGCATGTACCATGAATATTAGGAGATCACGTGATAGTCATCAAAGTCTATTATGGCAAGATAATGAGAACCTTATAAATTCATAACAAATGAAGGAGCTTGTTCAAATCGTCAACTTAATGTTTTCGGATGTCAAACTTGTACACTTGATGTTTCTAATAAACTTTAAAAATGTGAAATTTATTTCAATGATTGTGTTCGTCAAATCTCAGGGTCTAAAAAACTTTGTTTAGGTTTTTAAAACTTTGCTCGAATTGCTAGGAAAATAGACCTCTTCTCCTTACGGTAATTAGGTAATGAAATATAAAATTGTAAAGGAAACAACATATTTTTTGGGCACTGCCTTACACCAAAGAATCGTTGAGCTATTCTGATATTTGTTAAATCCCTCAATGAAGAACAATATCGAAAACAACACTCTAATATTTGTAGTAATTCATCAATGAGGAAAACCAATGCAATACAAATTGTCATTAACATAAACTTTAATGCTACAATGAATGCTTGATTTATCTAATCTTAAAAAAATTTAATATATTTTTGTGAATATGTTGACCCCGAGTAAAGGCCTTTACACTCTACAAGAGCCACGCCATCCAAAAAGAAGGGGCAAAGGGAATGAGTTATTACCACTAAAAGCCCACTAACTCACAGTACATTCAGACAAATTATGAGATCCGAGCAGATCACATCCCAATTATTCCATGACCATGGCAGGAACTCTGAAACAAAACGATATATAGGAAGTGGTATAAGACATATAGGCAGCGGAGGAGATGGCCTTGAGCTTGACACCATGTTAATGGAAAAATAAGTGGGAGAATGAGGAGGGAGTATTCAAATTTTGAACAAAGTCGATGCCAACTATCTTCCCACCCCATTAGAGCTCTATAAATTATCACCCTATAGCAAGAGTAAGGGTGTTTTTTTTAAAAGCAGAATAGGTTGATTGTTGCTAGTGTCACTATTGGAGTAGGGAGAGGGAGAATATTAGCAACATGCTACCGAACTTAAGATTGTAGAGCTTATATGTTCCCCACCCTGATGTAAATTTCCCTTGGTCATTACTACAACCATGTTCAGTACTAGTGTACTATCATATTCATGTTTTATCCCTGGTTATGATGTTCATGTGGGAATGAATGTTTGTCAAGCTAATTTACGTTGCTTAGTTTAATTATAAATATCTGTTGATTGGAGTAGCGAAGCACCTAGGCTAGGTATAAGTGATATGAATGATCTGGATTAATTTGCCTGCTCTTCCATTGATAACATCATTACCAACTAAACCTGACCCAACTTGGCTACTCTACTTTGTACCTAGGGTGAGCACGGGGAATGTTTTTCCTCATGATATGTCGGCACAGGGAATATTATCATTGGGCATATAGATAGGTGCACTAGTGCCCAGGGTTTGGGAAAAAGTGCCAACATTTTGGTTCTATGAGAGCAATGCTACAAAAGGCAATGACCAATGGTGCACTGGATAATCATAGTGGATTATACTGTGTGGACTATGAGATAGAGGGGCATTTAAGGCAGAACTATCCAAGGAAGGCATTTGTGCACTCATGACATCCTAGCATAATTGCCCCCAGTTTCCCCAAGTGACTTAACCAAGATACACAACTTAATGTAAGATCTACAACACCTCCTCACATGATACAACTAACTGCAAATTATTAACTGGCCTAAGGGAGCACAAGGCAAGGCAAATAATAGTTAGAACATTAGGAGAAGCTTTTGATGAGTACAAAGCACCGTGAGGGAAACAAAGTCATGGAATTAGAGATCAATTTGGTGGGAGGTTCCCACCTTGAGAATGTTACTAGTGCGGGTCACTAGATCACTTCCAATAAGATTGCCTTATGCATCCTACTTGCGCTTACTGTCGAGGGAATCATAGAGTCAAGGATTGCCCAAATTTATATGAGAAAATCACCAAGAAGGCCCGACCTAAAAGAGATGTTTGAATGATTAAATGCAAATAAAAACCTAAATGATGGACTCTAAAAAAAACAGGGGAAGAACACTCAGGCTCTATGAGTCCAAGTCATGACAAGAAGTGGCTTGACTACTTAACATGTTATTTATCCTACTAAGAAGGTCTAACCAAGATATGTACCGTGCAGGGATGAAACCTCAAGGCAACGCCTAGATCCCCATGGAACACCATACCCAAATGGTGTGCGACAGAAAGAAATACTCCAAGAAGCAATGGTGTTATCCATAATCTACAAGGTGAGCTTCAACATGCTTATGATTTAGAGGAAAAAGCAAAGTAGAAGTCCCAACTTAGAGTAGGCACCCCCATGATCGAAGATGATATGTCTGAAGTATTATCCCTCTTACGACTAGATGGGATGGTACCCATGGTTAGGGAGTTACTCTCCAACTACCAAGACAAACAACTTGTGAATGTATCAAGACCAAACATAGCTAAGGGATGAGATCTCCAGGTGATGACAAATTATATGGTTATGACTAAGATTTATTATTAGATGCAGGCATCAATGGATAGTTGTTTTGTGATATTTTGATAGATATTGGTGCTAAGGTCAATACCCTGATCGGGGATGCTTGGCGAAAGATGGGAAATCCACCCTTGCGACCTTAATGCACATTTTATTCATGGCCAATAAGATCAAGGCCTAGTTGTTAGGACTACTTTGTGATGCCAGTCTAGAGATCATGGGAGTCACGTTCTGAGATGACTTCAAAGTGATTAAATTAATAGAGTTTGATAATTACCTTGCTCTACTTGGTAGGTTGTTGTGTTATGCCAATAATACAGACATGTGCTTTAAGCAATGCTATATGAGTTTTGAGAATGAAAATGAATGTGTGGTTATTCCTTTAGCCATAGAGCTTTGGCCTCCATATGTGGAAAGTGTAGATATGGAGGACGAGATCAATAATATCTACAATATCACTGCTTAGGGGCTCGATAACCTCGAGCCGAATGAAGAAGGCATTCTTTGCTAGTCTTTGATACCACCACCATAGCCTATGACCAATGGGTTTAAGAGTCTTACAAGGAGATTGGGTAGAATTGTGGCACCATCAGAATAGGACCCCATAAGAGATTAATGCAATGGCTGAGGCATGGTAATTTATAGACTATTCATGAGAGAAAAATCAAGGTTCCATGCACAAGAAAGCAAAGAAGATGACTTTAAGCATCAATAAAGGGTGGCTTGTAAAACCAACCCATTTTATCGAGACGTGTGATCTTGAGCCATACATTCAGGACCTGGAGGCAGGCATTCCAAATGAGTGAGAATGCACAGATATAATGGTATATACACTATAGTAGGAAATTTGAGCACAATGGATTAAATCATGCAATTTAAAAACCTTAAATGTCCAACTACCTAAGTAAGATTTGGAGCCATTAGGACCAAATGCAAATATATGAATAAACCATTCAAGACAACACTCTAATCCTAAAGCTAATTGCTCTAAATCATGATTAAACGGATAAAATAAAATTGGATTGAGATTACCTTAGACTCAGAATTTTGACATTATGTTGCTTGATCAAGGATGTTAATGATGTATTCAAGGATTTGTTTGGTATGGGGATGTTATGGATTCATTGCTTATTGATTGCTCCTTTAGCATGGATATGTCATGATAATTCAAGTTAGTTTGTCATTAGTGTCAATGGATTATTAGATTGTTTAAATAGAATATGGAGGGAAGGATCAAGGACTGAAATTCAAAGTTAGATTGTGGAGATCTATGGTGGAGAATTTAAAATTTCTTGGAAGCCTCTTGATTTAGAGGCTTCTAGAGAAGGAGGATAAGAATAAAGAGGATTATAAAATCCTCTTAGGGATTAATTAGGATTACATGGGAGATTAGATAGGGATTAGGTGGGTGATTAGGGACTAGGGGTGTAAGAGCCTAGGGATAGGTTAGTAAGTGGACCATGAGAATTTAAAATTTTCAAATAATAGATAAGTGGGATCAGGATGGGATAATAGGGATTTAAGAAAATTAATGAAGTGGGATAAGAATATAGCTAGTGAAGAAATATTGATGGGGGATATATTAAATAAAAGGGGATAAATTAGATTAGATAGTATAAATAAAATTAGTGTCAACTAATAGTAATATTAGTGACATTAAATGAAGTGAGTGAATTTCGATGCATACATTTTGCCTCTCTTTCAAAGGGAATTGCGAGTGAAGCGAAGTAGGAGTAATGGTCTTTCAAATAAAAACTATTTCATGGATGACGTTACTAGATGATGTTAGGGGATATGATGCCCCCTCAAGGGGACATGCAGGGAATAATGAGATAGATAGCCAATTGAAAGAATAAACTATTATCACTTGGATTTGCACCCTTTGAAGAGATGTCTCAGCTCTGCTCATCCAAGTGGCACAATTGAAATACCTCTAGACTATGGGTTACCTAAGAATGAGGTGAATCTCTAGATAGGGCTAGCTCCCTTGATGTACCACTTGTTGATCACTACTACACTTGTGCTTTTAAGGGAAAAAGGAGAGAAAATGAAAGTAAACTATCCTAAAGGAGATGATACACCAAATTGATTGATGACTACCTACCAGCTGCATGTCACACATGAGACCAAGAGACTAACTAAACATACACTTCTCCAATCTAAATCTTCTCACATGAATATTTCATTATGAGGTTGTGATGAATGTTTAGGCTAGGAGGACTAAACAAGAGGCATCGAATGGCACTATTTGAATAGACCAACTCACTCAACCTTGACACACCATAAAACACTTCACATGACCTGTAAGAAGAAGATTTTAAGCTGTAAATGTTAGGTTGTGGAGCTAAAAGCTTCACCAGGATGCAAACAGAAGAAGTTATGGAAGATGCAGAGTTGCAGGGAGTTGTAGAATCAGTTGCAGGGAAACCGGCATCGGTCTGATCAGCCGACGTCGGTCAGATGGCAGTGAGGAAGCAACCGGCGTCGGTTACCAGTCGGCCGACATCGGTCATGGAGGAGCCGACGTCGGTAGCCTGTGCGTGAACAGGCAGTTCGCATGTTGATTTCAGAGAGTCTATTTTTGGACTGTTAGTTTGCATGTTGAAGGCTAGTCTTAGTCTTGAGTTGCGTGTCTAATTATTGTAATTAGGTTAGTCTAATTATTGTAAGCATGAGATCTATATATGGACTCATGGGCTATATTGTAAAAGTGTACTAGAAAGCCATAGAGCTTTTAGAGAGAGCTAGTGTAGCTCCTCCTAGTTCCAAAAGGGGTGTTGAGTGTGTATGATCAGGGAGAGTTACAAGGTCTGCAAGGTCAAGGAGCTGATCCACCAGGGTACTGGTTGAAGAATCATAAGGACTTGGTGAGGCAAGGACAAGGGTTCTTCAGGGGTGTAGAGATATCTACATTGGTGAGTAAAGTCTAGTGATTTGCAGGTAGCAGAGAGCAGGGGATCTACTTGGAGTACGGTTGTGTACTTGGTGAAATGGTAGCGTGTTACTGACTGGTTGGAGAGGTGAACATCAATTCTGTATTGGAGTTGATTGTTGGGACCGAGAGAGAGAGGGAAGAAGGTCTTGAGGTGTGGCGAACCTCTGAGGTGGAGGAAGAAGTGGCATCTTCCTTATTGTATATTCTTCTGAGTGATTATTAATACAATTGTGTATTGTCTCTCATATACCTGTGTTGTTTCATATTTCTAGTTACTTATTGATTCTGGTATAATTTTGTGTTTAGTTGCTAATATAAGAAGTAATCATATGTGCTCTAATTGAGGAGCAAGATCCTGACTCAGTAGGGATCGGAGCATGTTTATTGTTCTAGGTTCCCTGACAAGTGGTATTAGAGCCAGGTTGGGTTACTAACAGGTGGTTTCAGATCTGGTAGTGTTTGCTGATTACAGGTTACTCACAGGGGTTTCTGATTGAGTGGGAGTATAGCAATGGTAGAAAGAAGTAAGCTACGAATGGAGAAACTGAATAGCACGAATGGTCTGATTGATGGAAAGAAAGAGCAGGGAAAAAGATATTGTTGGTTGGTAGCAGATCAGCATGAAGGAACTGAAGATGCAGATGTTGCAGGTGTTGTTACACAGGATGCTTTGGGAGGTTTCTTGGATGAAGTTGAATCTTGGATAATAGATTATGTTGCCTCTTTCCATGCAGCCCCAGGGAGAGGAGCTGGTGAGCCTTGCCAAAGAATTGGCAAAGGGGAAGTGAAGCTGAAATTGCAGATGGACGACACACAATGGTTGAAGGAAGTCATGTAGGTACCAGTCTTGGAGATGAGTCTAATTTATTCAAGAAATTTGGGTGATGAGAGATGCACTGTAACTCTCATAGCAGATACACTTGAATTAGATGGTGGTAAGAAAGTAGGTATCCTTTATCTATCTACTTATATTACTAATTCACCTTCTGTTGCAGAGATGTGGCTTCATGGGCTTGGTCACATATGTAGGAGGGGAATGCAGGTTTTGAAGCGGAAGATAGATGTTTTTGACAAGCTAAAGAACTGGAAAGCCTTGGTGTTCATGGAGGAGATGACAGACAGAGATCAGGTGAGGGAACTGAATTATTCTGAGCAGTGCAGGGTTGATTTGATTAGGATTTTGATCCATGGAGAGCTTGCAGGTAAAAATTTATCACTCACAGACGAACACAGGTACCGGCATCGGTCATATAGTAACTGACGTCGGCAACAGGAAGACCGACGTCGGTCATGAAGGAAATGATGTCATCAGAAAGGATACCAGCGTCAGCCAGGGAAATGACGTCGGCAGTTAGGGTCAGTGCAGGGAACCGACATCGGTCGGGAGCAGACTGGGAGATGGCCGAGATCGGTCACTGGAACGGATATTGGGCGGACAACAAGCTGTCAACAAGTCTCAAATGCTCATGTGGAGGTCAAAAAGGGTAAGTGAACCTCATATTCATTGTTCACCTTCTTTATATTGCTTATTGATGGTCAAGAACCAGGAAGATGCGAAGAGGCAATGCATGTAGAATCCAGATACAGTGGGAGCTTGGCATGGATGAGGAGTGTGAGTCCTTGGAAAAGAACCAAACAGGTATTTGTTGGTAGAGTTGTCAGCTGGAAGAAAGCACTAGAGACGGAATGGATTCCCATTTTAGAGAAGAGAGTGGATGGATACATGAGATGGAAGGCCAAGGCATATGGTCTTGAGGAAGCTGCAGGACAGTGGTACAGGTTTGATAGGTGGATGACTAAGCATGGCTTCAGTCAATGTCAGTGTAACTATTGTGTTTATCTTACCAGGTAGATGATGGTCGCAACATCATCTTGTTACTGTATGTGGGTGATTTACTAGTAGGTTTGTACATACAAGTATTTGCTGAGCTAAGGGTAAGGTTAGTTCAGAGGTGTGTCATGAAGAATTTGGAGCAGTGAAATTCTTTGGCATAAGAGACATGGAGATTTTATCTCCAGTGGGAGCTGATGTGAAGACGGTGTTGGCGGAGTTCATGATGCAGAATCAGAAACCACACCAATGGCTGGACAGTTCAAGCTTAGCTTGAAACAGGGTTCAAAATCACATGAGGTCTATTGTAGACCTGAGTTTTCCCAATCAGTGGGGGTTGTCAGAAAGTATGGAGCCAATTCGGGGAAGGAGTACTGGAGGGCAGTTCAGTGGGACTAGCAGCAGGGATTCTTGTTATGCAGGGTCAAGTTCTTCACTACATGGATATGTAGGTTCGAATGTGGCAGGTTACTTGAATGACAGGTATAGCATCACAGGTTGTGTGGTGGTTGGTCTTCAAGATTGATCTTGAAGAGGGATACAAGCGAGGGAATAATTTAGATGGTGTACAGGTACAAGTACAGGTGCAACTATTTATCTCCAAGTGGGAGATTGTTAGGTTGTGGAGCTA
Organism: Torreya grandis; assembly: GCA_037957365.1. Taxonomy (NCBI): domain Eukaryota; kingdom Viridiplantae; phylum Streptophyta; class Pinopsida; order Cupressales; family Taxaceae; genus Torreya; species Torreya grandis. The sequence continues at coordinate 2,497,506 of JARHVA010001582.1, forward strand.
AAAGCTTCACTAGGATGCAAACAAAAGAAGTTATGGAGGATGCAGAGTTGTGGGGAGTTGCAGAATCAGTTGCAGGGAAACTGGCATCAATCTTATCAGCCGACATCGGTCAGATGGCAGTGAGGAAGCAACTGATGTTGGTTACCAGTCGGCCGACATCGGTCATGGAGGAGCCGATGTCGGCAGCCTGTGTGTGAACAGGCAGTTCGCATGTTGATTTTGGAGAGTCTATTTTTGGACTGTTAGTTTGCATGTTGAAGGCTAGTCTTAGTCTTGAGTTGCATGTCTAATTATTGTAATTAGGTTAGTCTAATTATTTTAAGCATGAGATCTATATATGGACTCATGGGCTGTATTGTAAAAGTGTGCTAGAAATCCATAGAGCTTTTAGAGAGAGCTAGTGTAGCTCCTCCTAGTTCTAAAAGGGGTGCTGAGTGTGTATGATCAGGGAGAGTTGCAAGGTCTGCAAGGTCAAGGAGCTGATCCACCAGGGTACTAGTTGAAGAATCATAAGGACTTGGTGAGGCAAGGACAAGGGTTCTTCAGGGGTGTAGAGATATCTACATTGGTGAGTAAGGTCTAGTGATTTGCAGGTAGCAGAGAGCAGGGGATCTACTTGGAGTACGGTTGTGTACTTGGTGAACTGGCAGCGTGTTACTGACTGGTTGGAGAGGTGAACATCAATTCTGTATTGGAGTTGATTGTTGGGACCGAGAGAGAGAGGGAAGAAGGTCTTGAGGTGTGGTGAACCTCTGAGGTGGAGGAAGAAGTGGCATCTTCCTTATTGTATATTCTTCTGAGTGATTATTAATACAATTGTGTATTGTCTCTCATATTCCTATGTTGTTTCATATTTCTAGTTACTTATTGATTCTGGTATAATTCTGTGTTTAGTTGCTAATACAAGAAGTAATCATATGTGCTCTAATTGAGGAGCAAGATCCTGACTCAGTAGGGATAGGAGCATGTTTATTGTTCTAGGTTCCCTAACAGTAAATAGGTGGGAGAATGAGACAATAATGCTAAAGAAACAACAATCATCACATAATCAAGATCAATCCTTTAAGGGAACACGCTATGAAAAGTCATGGAAGAGGTAAAATCAATAGTCTTTATTGATCCATGGTATACAAATGGGTAGGGTTATATCATACTTAGGTGGAGAATAATTTACAAAGTCCAAAATGGCTAATTTTTATAGAACTTGAGAGAGAGAAGAGAAGAAAGAATTCCAAAGGTCACAAGGACACTTGTCATACTAAGAGAAGGAGTTACATGTACATGGGAAGAGAGTGTGAAATTGATCATGCAAAATCATGAAGCACAAGTGTCAATCTAAGGCATGAAACTCTTGAAATGTGACATGAAATTTTCTTTGATCGCTCAGAAAATTACCTTCATGATTTAATTTTATTTGAGCATCCCAAAATTGACTATGGATAGGTCTAATTATTGGACTAAGAGGGAAGAGTTTCAGACATGCTTCTCCATGCATTGGTTGGATTCCTAGTCATTTGGAATCTTTTGGAAGTGAGCCATCACTACTTGTAGTCAAATAAACTCCTCTTTCACACACCTTGCACACTTGGCTTCCAAAAAGGTATCATACAAGGGAGTGGATGACACTTGGAAAGACCCTCCATAACCTTAGAGGCATCAGGCACACCTTAAAATTAGTTTACTTGAAGTTTTTCACCCTTCTCACTACCATGTTCACTATGATAGTTTTGAATGGTTGAGATAAAATTATTTTTTAAGGCACCTAAGAGTTTCTATGAAGCAATAAATTGTCATGGAGAGTTATCTTAAGTCTCAAGCTTCCCCTCCATGTGATTGGCATCTTCAAACTCCTTTTAGAACCTATAAAACATGAAAAAAGGTCAATAAAACCTTATCTTGTACTCCATATGTACAATTACGTATAGTCCAAAAGGATGGGGAGTATCCTTAAAGAGTTCTCTACAACATCCAATCATCATTCTAGGCAAACTATGCCATTTGGGCGTACTACTTTCTCAATCTTCTCAAACTGGTCACTAGCAAGGGTTTTGATGAGCTTAGGCCTATTTTACCCTCTTAAGATTCGTTCATAAATATAATATGTTGGAATTGCAAAAAAATTCTGAAAGATAAATGCTCAAGACCCTTGTTAACATCTCCAAACTTCATAGGTTCCCATGCAAAGCATTCAAGTAGATATGAGCTTCTAAAGTTACCTTGTTGAGCTCTTTTTTCCATTTCTTGTAGGCTTGAGTTGTCATAAAGCCCAAAAATTGATTCCTTGTGATTTATCTACAAGTTAAAGGCTTGGAAACATCTGTAATACCCTTATAATCATGCTCCAATATGTTATAATGCCTACCCAATGCTATAAGTAACATTGACCTTACATTTGGTCTTTAGGCCTAAACATGCCTAATAAGCCTGAACATAACTCTTGTAGGTTTGGAATACTCTGTTTAGTTTCATCCCTTTTTTTAAGGCATATCATGTTTGTTTGGATGTCATCCATCTTCCCAAATCACCCTAAAACCCTCCAAGCACTCTTTTTCATCTCTTCTTCTCATTTACCAACTAGGCCTAGTTGGAGCTTATTTGGTTGAGCTATGTGCAAGAGAGTTTTGACCATTTTAATAATTATGGGATTTTATGAGGGTTTTATATAACCCATTAAACTTACATACACCTCAAAAGATGTTCCTTGAGATCCCCATATCCTCCTATCAATTTTCTTATCCACTTTAGCTTCATTTACTTGACTTGTTAAAGTTTTGATTTTCCTGACTAGCTGACCTCTGAGACAAAATAGTGAGGTATATCCCTCATCTCCAAGGAAAAATGAAGGTTTTATAAGTTTTATTAGGTCCAAATTACCATATTCACTAAAGGTTTGAGTTATACTCATCCATTTAGGCACTTAACCATCTCAATCTCTCCAAAAAACCTCTAAAACAATACTATTTTTTGCATTCTCTCACTTTCACCTAAGGATTACTTATCAAGGCTAAATATGATGTGTTTAGGTTCCCTAAACATTTTATACATATTAATTTCATGCTCAATAAGCTTAACACTCATCATAAACCCCTCTTCTCCCTTAGATTCTTCATTTTTACCATTTAGCAACTTGAAGTGTTGGAAGAAAGTGTACAGACTGTTACCTCAAAACAAACCCAAAGAGAAGGTATTTGCCATTCCTAAATCTTATAAATTTATTATACCTTTTATGAGATCATCAGGGCTTCTCATTCTTGTCCAAATAGTAAACTTACTTAGACTAGGCATTTGCACTTCTTAAGACAGTGTACTTTGGTTGTAGGTGGATATTGGCCTAAAAAATCTTGTGTAGGCCTGCTTTAGGCTTGAGACATGTATAAAAAACTTATACTATAATGATCATGAGGTATATTGATGTCATTCTAGTCCCATAAAATTCAATACATGCTTTCAAATTTAGCCTTCTTGATTTATTACTCCAAAGTACCCTTTCATCTCCATACAACTGTAGGTGGGTATTTCAAGGCTTAAGACACCCCTGTAGGTATGTATGAGATTTGAAAAATAATATATCATCCTATTTATATTATATTTATATTATTATTTCTCTCTTAACCATCTATACTCATCCTATAATGGTGGCATGGCCTCATACTACACCCTTGGGTGAATAAGTCTTTTATAACTCAGATCTTGTAGGTTTCATTGTCTAACTTTAGTGCATAAATGGGCAATTTAAGGCTTCTCAACAACCATCCTCCTCAAGTCATCTGCCATTTAATATTTGTAGAGTTATTTTAATATGTAGGGGATACAATAAAAATCCATTAAGATACATCAAAATTCCTTATAACTCTATTGTATGCTATTAACCAAATGGCCCAAACCTCTATTTTCTCAGTTTGGGGATTTGATCTCTAAAACTACAATCATCATCATTTGAAGGTAATACCTATCTCATCTACCAATATAAAATTACCAATAGGTATGTAATTCTCCATTAAACATTTTATGACTCCAAATAGGGTTCCACCACTTGTTTCAACACTTCCAAACAAGTATTTTCATTCTATGTTAAGCCACCTATAGGTGGTTATTCTAAAATACAGGTAAACAATGTAAATATCTTTTGAAAAACACATAATGTATGGACCTTTGATCACTATATCCCATTATATTCTCTTAAAATTCATATTTATCACCATGGGGATCTTGAACAGGGTTTCAAAACCTTCATTCCAATGTGATCTCCTCTTCCAAACACTTGTAGGTGCATTTTGAATTGCATCTAGGTAGTAAGCAAAATTTGGGCAATGAACATGGTTTGTGAGATTAAAATTATTTTTTATCTTCCTCAAGGATTTAAAATATACTCATTCCATTATTAAAACCTTATTTATCTCAAACACTTCCTTTCAACATGGTATTCTCCATGAGGGCACCTGTAGGTGCATATTAATGGTAAGGGATTGTGAGTCTAGGTAGTGAGTAGTAATATAGGCAGTGTAAAAGAGATATATGATTGAGACTCACTATATAAATTAAACAAGTGAAAAATACACTTTTACCACTCCAAAATATTTAAAACACCTATCAGAGCTCTCATTCCATCATGGCATCATTTTGAGATACTTGTAAATTCAAAGAGCTACCTGCATATGCATAGTGTATTGACTACACCCATATAAAATTGATTGGATAATGAGATTTAAAGGTGAATGGGGTAAATATATAATTATAAAAATTATTAAAAACCTATAAAAACTCAGCGAAGTCACCATCAATGCATGAAGATTCTAAAAATGATGGAAAACTGCCTAGAACATAGAATGATCTCTTTTCTTACAACTTTGAGGTACTTGGCTCATCTAAACACTTTTAAATGTGAAAAAAAGCATAGGTAACATGAGGGTATATATCAAAAATCATCTATAAACCATAAAAATAACTAGATTGTAAGAAACTATCCATACAAGAGCAAAACCTATAGGGTGTAGGAAACAGTGAACAAAAAAACACAATCAAATTGTTAGGGATGATTCATAAAGCACAATTGACAAATATTTGAAATATTATTATGGAAATGTATCTCTCTATGTATAATTTCACCTCCCAAATGAGTTTGAATTGAAACCTCTTCCACTCTCTGTACCAAGCACAAACATGCTGACCATTTCTGTGTATTTAGAAGGGTGAAGAAGGAACATAATGGTTTTATCTCAAATTTGGAACTTCCAAAGTATGTTAAGCATGGATATGAGTTTTAAGAAGTTTAAGAGTCATATAAAAACATTTTCCCATGTGTCACACTCTCTCATGGGCCATACAAGTGCCAAATTCTTCTTTTTTTAGTTGATTTTTTGATTTTCAGTTAGATAACCTACAAGTTTCAAATGAACTAACATTCTTGATAGGGAATCTGACTTCTTGGATGTTTGAAATTAACTTAGGAAAATTTTAAAACCATGTCACTTTCATTTATGATAGTTAAATGGCTCAAAAATATATAAAGATTAAAATGACTAAGACCAAGGCTAATATAACATTAAATGACATCAAAAGACCTATAATACACCCTATGACATAATACTAGACCCCTAAAATACCTAAAAGTCAAGTTTTTACCTATAGGGGTCCCAATTTGACTTACAAGGTCAAATTTGGTCAATAAATTGGTGACTCATAGGGGTAGTATGTCCATTATACTAAAGATCAGTAGCCTTATCCTGTCTATGGGCTAGGGAGTCATATGAAGTCTGAAACACAATAGGATTAGTTTGACAATTGACAAAAAGATTTGATCAAGACAAGATCAATTGATTATCTCAACTACATAAAATAAAAGAGACACATAAATCAAAGCAAACACACTAAAAAGACACATACATGTGCTCAAAGCACTTATGAAAATAGAAAACAAAAAACTATGCACAACTAACAACTAAGCATGCCTCCTTTCTAGGTTCAAAAGGAAAGTTCCTTGAATCTTCTTCTTCATGAGATGAATCATAGTGCCAAGAATGTTGCTCCTTGGATTATATGATTTATAGATCAGACCTATTCGTTGGCACTTTAATTTATTTGATCTCATGTAGATCATCCTTAAATAGGTCTCTAATGTAAATGTATTCCTCTTGAATTTTTACACATACCTCATAATTCTGCCCACTCTTCATTTCATGATAAACTTGTATCTTCTTAGTAGGCATGGCTTCAAGAGGAGTGGATTCTTGTCCCTTAAAATATTGAGGCCAATAGAAGCTTATTCCATCCTTCAAGAGATGATGTGTTAGAGAGGATGATAACCCATCTTGATGATTTCAAACATGTCATCATGGGTTGTATATGCCTCTTGAAAGGACAAATTTGAAAAGTTGCCTTTTCTTTGCATACCCACTTGAGTATCAAGACTGCCTTTTCCATTTTTGACTAGATCATAACCTCCTTGAAGAAGAGTATAAATTGATCCAATGACTACAAAGAATTCATCCAAAAACTTATTAGAGACTTTTTCTTGCTCATGTATGATGCCTTGGATAGTGATGGAAAAACCAATGATGATTTCTTCTTCCTTGGCAAAAGGAAAACATTCTTCCATATCAACCCAATCAGAAGTTTCAACATAAGAAAGCACTTCTTCAGCATTTAGGACTTCTTAAGGGCTCTCAAGCTTAATATTAACTACCATAACATGACTTAGGCTCCCAAGGATTGCAAGGTCCTCAATTTCTTTCTCCTTCTTGGTGATGCCAAGACTAGGCATCTTGTAATCATGTGACTTAGTCCAATGAGGCTACCAAGGAGCTATATTTTATTCAAGAAAGAGTTTCAAATTTTTATCAACCAACTACTCCTCTTTATGTTACCATACCATAGGTCCATCAAGGAATAGGGTGATGGGGTGAGGACAAGATGAAGTAGTTGGTGGAGGTGACACATAGAACTCAACATCAGATTGAAAATGAATTGTAGGGGGTCCTTTTGGAAGCTCTTGAGGAAGGGGATGTAGACCTTAGTATAAAATATCTTGTTTTTCTTCCTTATATTTTATAATCACTTCATTTACATCTGATTTATCTTGAACACTCTCTTGAGGAAGGTTATGTTGGGTGTGTTTAGGCATAGGATCTTCTTTTAGCTCTAAACATTCTATCACACCTTGACTTAATAATTTCATTCTCAACTCTAACTCTTCAATTTGCTTGGCTAGGTTCTCTTAGAAAAGTATCTCTTAAATTTTATAGGAATCATCATGAGGATAAGGAGTACAATAGGACTGATATGGAAGACAATAGGTCTCTTGAGGAAGGGTGGGAGGGTCTTGCATAGGATCAAGCTCTTTCTCAACTTCACACTCTTTGTCTAGTCTTTTATCTTCTTTCTTTCCCCATGATTCCACTACCTTATTCCATCTTAGGATGTTAGGATTAGGAGTCTCTTCTTGAGGTAGTGATTCAATTTGAGGATTGGATGAAGTATTCAATAAACTTGGGATCTCCTTAGGCTTGGATTCTCCACCTTATCTCCAACTTGGGATTTCATATCTAGAAGTCACTTTTTGAGGTGGGGATGTAATGGAAGAGGGAAAGGAGGGATTAAATTACACTTCATTTGATGATGATATGTACTAATGCATCTTATTATTTTTTAACTCAATCTTCCTATCAATATTTTCTTCAAAAACAAGGTTTGTCTTTCCAATTCTCTCTTCTATCTGATTAGGAAAAAGATGACTTTGACAAGCTTGATTGGATTCATAAGTAGGGGTCAAGTAGGACTGATAGAAATTTTGGGGAGATGTATATTAGGGATGATATACTTGGTGAGGCTCTTCCTCATGAATTCTTATCCTATTTTCTAAATATGTAATCAAGCCACCCACATCTAACATCTCACTTGTGAGCCTTTGCCAATTTGCTCTCTCAATAGGTGCCCTCTTTATTTTAACCAAATCTAATGCATCTCTCACATTATGAATTAAATTACTAGGAACATATTGACCATTTAACCTTAGTGTATCAAACTCTATCATGTACTTCTCATATCCCAAGAGAGTTTTTTGGAAATTGGAAATGGACTGATTAGAGAAGTGACTAGGTTGACTAAGAGGAGAAACATATTGAGAAGGCCGGTTATAGGACTGATAAAACTTATGAAAAGGTTGATAAGGGTCATATTAAAGCTAGCATGGATCATGAAAAGGTTGATAAGGATCATACAAAGGCTGAGGGGGAATGCCATAAGATTAATATACCTCATCAACTTGTTTAAAACAATACTCAAAACTAAAATTAGCCATGAAACTTCATTGAGAAGAAAGAACACAAAGAAAAAATTACCAAAAATTTTCAAAAGGAAAACTTGGGTTGCTTGACCAACTGATGTAACTTCAGAGTCATCATTGATGCTTGGATAGATGCATCTAAAGGCTAATGTGTTGAAAGACAACATTGAAAATCTTTCAGCTTCTTGGGTAATGATTCCCACTAGGCATGTCAAAAACCATTGTCACTTGCATTTTCACCCTTCAATATATGTCTCAGCTCTCTTCATCCAAGTGGCATAATTGAAACACCTCTAAGCTGTGGGTAGCCTAAAAATGAGGTGAATCTCTAGATAGGTCTAGCTCCCTTGATGTACCACTTGTAGATCACTACTACACCTATGCTTGTGAGGGAAAAGGGAGAGAAAAATTTAAGTAAACTATCCTAAAGGAGTTGATACACCAAATTTATTGATGTCTACTTACCAACTACATGTCACACATGAGACCAAGAGACTAACTAAACATACACTTCTCTAATTTGAATCTTCTCACATCAATATTTCATTATGAGGTTGTGATGAATGTTTAGGCTAGGAGGAATAGACAAGATACCTATAATGGAACTATTTAAATATACTAACTCACTTAACCTTGACACATCATAAAACACTTCACATGACCTACAAAAATAAGCTTTCAAGATGAAAATATGTGGGAAAATGAGATAACAATGCTAAAGAAACAATAGTCATCACATAAGTAAGATCAATAATTCAAGTGAACACACTATAAATAGTCATGGAAGAGGTAAAAATTAGTAGTCTTTATTGATCCATGGTATGCAAATGAGCAAGACTTCACCATACTCAGGTGGAGCATAATTTACCAAGGCTAAAATGGCTAGTTCTTATAAAACTTGGGAGAGAGAAGAGAAGAAAGAAGTCCAAAGGTCACAAGGACATTTTTCATGTTGAGAGAAAGAGTTACATGTACATGGGAAGAGAGTGTGAAACTGATCATGCAAATTTAGGAAGCACAAGTGTCAATCCAAGGCATGAAACTCTTGAAATGTGGCATGAAATTCCCTTTATTGGCTCAAAAAATTGCCTTCATGATTTAGTCCTATTTGAACATAAAAAAACTAAAAAGGTATAGGTATAATGATTAGAATAAGAGGGAAGGGTTCAGGCATTCTTCTCCATGCATTGGTTACATTCCTAATCATTTAGAATCTTCTGAAAGTGAGACATCACTGCCTGCAGTCAAAGAAACTCCTCTTTCACACACCTTGTATACTTGCATTCAAAAAGGTATAAATTTTCCATGTGAATTCATAAAACGGAGTGGATAACACTTGGAATGACCCTCTATGGCCTTAGAGGCATCACACACACCTTAAAATCAATTTACTTAAAGCTTTTCACCCTTCTCACTACCATGTTCACTATGATAGTTTTGACTGGTTGAGATGAAGCTATTTGTCAAGGCACATAGGTGTTGTTATTAAGTAATAAATTATAATTTGGATTTATTTAAATTATTAATATTCCCCTCCATGTGATTGGCATCTTCAGAATCCTTCTAGCACCTATAAAACACATAAAAAGGTCAAGAAAACCCTATTTTTTACTCCATATATACATTTCCATACGGTAAAAAATGATGGGGAGTAGAATTGAGGTGTTATCTACAACATCAAATCATCATTATAGGCAAAATATGCCATTTTTGTGAACTACTTTCTTGATATTCTCAAATTGGTCACTAGCAAGAGTTTTGATGAGCCTAGGCCTATTTTACCCTCTTAACCTTTGTTCATAAATATAGGACTATAATTTCAAAAAAAATCCATATAATCAATTATTATGACCCTTATTAACATCTCCAAACTTCCTAGGTTCCCATGCAAAGCGTTCAAGTAGATTTGAGCTTCTAAAGTTGCCTTCTTGAGCTCTTTTTTCCATTTCCTGCAGGCTTGAGTTGTCATAAAGCCCAAATATGGATTAATTGTGATTTATCTAAAATTTAATGGCTTGGAAACATCTATTATATCCTAATAATCATTCTTTAATAGGTTATTATGCTTACCCAATTATGGAAGTAACATTGACCTTACATTTGGTCTTTAGGCCTAAACATGCCTAATAGGCCTAAACGTAACCCTTATAGGTTTGGAGTACTCTATTTAGTTTCATCCATTTTTGTAAGGTATATAATGTTTTTTTGGATGTTATTTATCTTCCCAAGTCACCCTACAACCCTCCAAACACTCCTTTTCATCTCTTCTCATTTACCAACTAGGCCTAGTTGGAGCTTTTTTGGTTGAGTTGTGTGCAAGAGAGTTTTGACCATTTTAAGAATTTTGGGATTTTATGAGTGTTTAATATAACCCATTCACATTCCATACACCTAAAAATATGTTATTTTATATCCCTATGGCCTCATATCAAGTTTATTATCCACTTTAGCTTCATTTTCTTGACTTGTTAAAGTTCTAATTTTCCTAACTAGCTGACCTCTGAGACAAAATAATGAGGTATATCCATCCTATCCAAGGAAAAATTAATATTTGAGAAGTTTTATTAGGTCCAAATTACCATATTCACCAAATGGTTAAGTTAAAATCGTCCATGTAGGCACTTAACCATCTCAATCTCTCCAAAAAACCTCTAAAACAAGACTATTTTTTGTATTCTCTCACTTTCACCCAAGGATGACTTATCAAGGCTAAATCCAATGTGTTTAGGTTCCCTCAAATTTTCTCCATATTCATTTAATTCTCAATAATCTTAAAAATCATCATAAACCCCTCTTATCCCTTAGATTATTCATTCTCACCATTTAGCAACTTGAAGTGTTATAAGTGTACAGACTGTTACCTCAAAACAGACCCAAAGAGAAGGTATTTACCATTCTTGAATCTTATGAATGTCTTATAAATTTTTCTAAGCTCATCATTGTTTCTCATGTTTTTCCAAAAAGTAAACTTACTTATACTAGGCACTTGCACTTCTTAAGACATGGTACCTTGGCTGTAGGTAGATATTGGCCTCAAAAATCTTGTGTAAGCCTGCTTTAGGCTTGAGACCATGTCTAAAAAACTTCTATTCTAATTCTCATGAGGTATATTGATATCATACTAGTCCCACAAAATTCAATACATTCTTTCAAAGTTATTCTTATTGAGTTGTTACTCCAAAGTACCCCTTCCTCTCCATATAGCTGTAGGTGGGTATTTCAAGGCTTAAAAAACCCTTGTAGGTATGTATGAGATTTGAAAAATAGTATATCATCCTATTTAGATTATATTTAGATAAAGAGTGATATATTCACCATTTATAATCATCCTAACATGGTTGCATGGTCTCATAATACACCCTTGGGTGAATAAGTCTTTTATAACTCAAATCTTGTAGGTTTCACTATATGAATTTAGTGCATAAATGGGAAATTTTAGGATTCTAAAAAACCATCCTCCTTAAGTCATATACCATTAAATATTTGTAGATTTATTTTCCTATGTATGGGATATAAGACAAATCCATTAGGATGCATCAAAAGTCCTTATAACCCTATTGTATGCTATCAACCAAATGGCCCAAACCTCTGTTTGCTCAGTTTAGGGATTTGATCTCTAAAACTATAGTCATCATCATTTGAAGGTAATCCCTATCTCATTTTACAATATAGAATTCCCAATAGGTCTACCATGCTCCCTTAAACATTTTATGACTCCAAATAGGGTTCCACCACTTGTTTCAACACTTCCAAATAAGTATTTTTATGCTCTGTTAAGCCACATGTAGGTGGTTATTCTAAAATATAGGCAAACAGTGTAAATATCAGATAACACATAATGTATGGACCTTTGATCACTTTAGTCCCTTCTATTCTCTTTGAATTAATGTTTATCACCATGGGGATCTTGAACCAGCTTTCAAAACCTTCATTCCAATGTGATCTCCTCTTCCAAGTACCTATAGGTGCATTCTGACATTTAGGCAGTACACAAAATTTGGGAAATGGACATGGTTTGTGAGATTCAAATGAGTTATGAGATTACTAAAGGATTTAAAATATACTCATTACATTATGAAAACCTTATTTAGGTTAAACACTCCCTTTTAACATGGTATTCTCCATGAAGGCACCTGTAGGTGCATATTAATGGTAGGAGACTATGAGTTTAGGCAATGAATAGTAATATAGGTAGTGTACAAGAGGTATATGATTGAGAATCACTCTATACCTTCACCAAGTGATGAAATACACTCTTACCACTCCAAAATATTTGAAACAACTATCAGAACTCCCATTCCATCATGACATCATTTTGAGATACTTGTAAATTTAAAGAGATGCCTACATATGCATAGTATATTGAATACACCCATAGAAAATTTCTTGGATAATGATAATTAAAGGTTAAGGGGGTAAATATATCATTACAAACATGAGGATGAACCTATAAAAACTCAATGAAGTCACCATAAAAGCATGAATATTCTCAAAATGATGGAAAACTACCTGCAACATAGAATAATCTCTTATCTTACAACTTTGAGATACTTGGCTCATCCAAACACCTTGAAACATGACAAAAATAATGGGGAACATGATGGGATATGATCAAAATCATCTGGAAACCATACCAATAATTGGATTATATAAAACTATCCATACAGGAGCAAAACCTATAGGGTGCAAGAAATAATGAGCAAAAAAAAATTCAACTTGTTAAGGATTATTCATAAAGAAAAGTAGACCAATCCTTGATATATTATTATTTAAATGTATCTATTTGAGTTTAATTTTGTTGAAAATATTGTCATTGATGTCAAAGGTCTAGCATTATTGGTGATAAATTCCCCATTGCATTTAATGTTGTTTGTAATAGATATATCTTGGCTAATGTGAGTTAATATTTATTTAATATTAATGAATATATTTTTGGTTGAATATGAGACAAAAGAAGGGCCCATGGAGAAGTCAAAGAGCTATGAGATAAAGAAAAAAGAAGGATGGGACACATTTTCCCATGAAGAGTCATCTTGGGGAATTCCAAGAGTCACAAAGTGAAGACAAAAGAGAAAGGGTGAAATTTCTCATGAAGGGACACTTTGAGGAATATGAAAAGTCACCAAGATAAGGACAAAAGAGGGAAGGCCGTTTTTGATCATGAAGGGTCACCACATGACTTTTCAAAGGCAAGGATATGAAGGGTCATATAATTTTGGTGCCATTTTCCATGAGGATTGAAGGGTCACAAAGGGGGGAGGCCAAAGGTCATTTGGAAAGCTATAAATAAATGCTTGAGAAGCCATTTGTAATATGTGTGAGGGAGGTTGATTTGATATTTTAATATCTAGCTTAGAAGAGAAATTGTGAGAGATGAATATGATTTGTATTTGTTATATCTAGCTTAGATGAGTGAGAGAGAGGAAAGAGATGTTGTAATAAACTATCATTCGTTGAGATAGAAACATTGAGAGATAGGTGTGTGGTATACACAAAGGGGTTGGTGCTCGACAAAGGGGTTGGTGCTCGGCAAAGAGGTTGGTGCTCCTGTGAGTTGGTGCTCATGAATTGTTGCTAGGTAGGTGCTTGACAAAGGGTTTGGTGCTCATGAATTGTTGCTGGGTTGGTGCTTAGCAAAGGGGTTGGTGCTCCTATGGGTTGGTGCTCATGAATAGTTGCTAGGTTGGTGCTCAAAAAAAGGGTTGGTGCTCTTGTAAATTGATGCTTGCAAATATTTTTTGGGTTGGTTCTCATTCATATAATTGATATTATTCTCCGTGGTTTTTACCACATTGGGTTTCCACGTTATATCTGGTGTCTCTCTCTATCTTGTGTGGTGTTTATTGTTTGAGTTTTATTGCATATCTTGAATGTTTGATTAAGTGGAATTTGGTTAAGGGAAAGTTTTATAAGATATATGATATACTAATTCACCCCCCTCTCAATATATCTTGTTCTTAGCAATTGGTATCAGAGCAGGTTCCTTTTTGAAAATTTTTACAGCTTAAAGGTAGATCGGGAAAGCATGATGGCTAGGTCACAAGAAGGATTTTCTACAAATAAGGCACCTTTGTTTGATGGGAAAAAATATGCTTTTTGGAGCATGAGAATGAAGGTTTATTTGATGGCCCTTGGATTCGACATATGGAAAGCAGTGGTGGAGGAATATGAAGAGCCATAGACATCTACAATTACACCAACAAAAAAAAAGGCAAGTGAATGTAATGCTAAAGCTTTAAATGCTATTTTATGTGGTTTATGTGAATCTAAATTTGTTAAATTTATGCAATGTAAATTTGCTCATGAAACTTGGGTAAAACTTAAGAACATTTACAAAGGTGACAGAAAGGTTCAACAAACTAAGCTTCAGACTTTTAGAAGGTAGTTTAAAAGTTTGAAGATGGAAGAATAAGAAGATATAGAAAGTTATCTCTTCTGAGTTGATCAGATCGTAAATCAGATTCAAGGTCTTGGAGAAATGTTGGAAGAGTCAATAGTGGTATAAAAGGTTTTGAGATCTCTAGCAATGAGATATGATGCAAAGGTTTTGACAATTGAGGAGATGAAGAATTTAGCCAAGCTAAAGATGGATGAGCTTCATGGTATTCTCACGGCATATGAGATGTAGACAGAACAAGGTAAACCCTCAAAGAGAGAAGTGGGTTTCAAGACATCAAAGAAAGAGAAGCTAAGATTCAAGAATCAAGTGATAGTTCCAGTGATGATGAAGATGAAAACGGAGCACTTTTCATTTTCTAGCCGAAAAGAGGAACAAGTAAATATCAAGGAAAATTACCTTTTAAATGTTTTAATTGTGGAAAGATTGGACATTTTTCAGCTAGATGCCCAAATAAGGGTAATGATGATGAAGAAGAAAATCCTACATACAAGAAGAATTTCAAAGGCAAATGCAAGAAGGGATTCATGAAGAAGAGCTTATATTCTAAGGATCTTAGCTCAGTCGAAGATAGTGGAGTCAGCGATTCAAAAGAAGAAGAGATTCTATTCATGGCCATACATGAAGATGATCAAGAAAAATAAGAGGAAGAAGCTAAAGTGAATATGGAAGGAGAACTCATTTGTGCTGTTGAAGAGTTAAAAGCTGTTGAGAGGAAGAATCAAAGATTAAAGTGCCAGATCGAGAAAAATGAACGTGAGTCAAAGGAAATGATTGAAGATCTACAAGCACACTTTGAAGAAGCCAAGAAGAATGAAGAAGATCTCACAACATAGTTGGAAATATCAAGAAAAGAATGTCAAAGGTATGTTATTGAAATTGCCTCTTTAAAAGAAGATATTGAGAAAGCAGTCAATGATAAAGTAGTTAGTGATTCAAAATTTGAGGATAGCACTAACATGCTTAATAAGGTATTGGAAAGCCAAAAAGAAAATTCAGATAAGTCAAGGATCAGTTTTGAAAATAAAAAAATCTATGTTGAAGCTCTTGCAAAAGAGGAAATAAAAAGGGGAGAAGTGAAAAATAAAGAGGAAATTTCAAATAGAGAAGGCTGGAGAGAACAAAGATACAAAAGACAATCAGTTCAAAGATATACAGACAAGTCTTATTTTTATGGCTATTATTTTTATTGTAATGGATATGGTCACAAGAAATTAAATGTAGAAAAAGAGCTAACAATTTCAGAAATAAGGAGAAGGAAAGTCAAGGAGAGTCAAGCAGAAGCCACATCTCTTTTGCTCCTCTATCAAGCTTTGATGAAAAGACCATAGTATGCTACAAGTGCAACAACTTCAGACACATAGCTTGGTATTGTAGAAGCGTGTTCGAGTCAGTCAAGAAGGATAAGAGTTTCAAAGCTCTATTCATCAAGAAGAAGGTTCAGACATGTTCATGGCATAAGAAACAACTTGAAGATTCTATGATGGTTCAGACAACCCTGCATGTAAGAGGTAAAGATTAGCCATGGTTAATTGATAGCAGATGTTCAAGGCATATGATAGGAGATAAAAGTAAGTTCATTACTCTAAAGAAGGTCAATGGTGGTACAGTGAGATTTGGAGATAAAACCACTACCAGGATAGCTGGAAAAGGTACTTTGAGTTTGGATTATGGTAGAACTAAGACTAAGAATGTTTTATATGTAAAAGTTCTTAAGCATAATCTATTAAGTGTTAGTAAAATATGTGATCAAGGATACACATTAAAGTTTCATAAAGAAGGTTGTGAGATTAGAATAAAAAATTCAAATGAGTTGATTGCAGATGCTCAAAGGATGGGGAACAATGTGTATGTATTGTCAGATATATTCTCAAAGGCATGATCAAAGGACACATTCAAAGATCTACGAGAGGAGTTGAGAGTAATTTCTATTACTTCCTACCATTGATGTTCAACATCAGTTGAGGGGGAGCTAAGTGTTAGCTCCAGGTAGCCCCTTTGCCATTGATGTCAAAGGGGGAGAATAATAGGTACAGGTGTAGAAACAGGTACAGGGAACAGATACAAGTTGCTACAATAAGGGGGAGTTACTGTATGTTTTTAGATGACAGTATGTGCAAGTGATAGGATATGGAAATTTTAGGATTGAGGTTGCCATCAATGACAAAGGGGGAGATTATTGAAAATATTGTCATTGATGTTAAAGGTCTAGCATTATTGGTGATAAAGGCCCCATTGCATTTAATGTTGTTTGTAATAGATATATCTTGGTTAATGTGAGTTAATATTTATTTAATATTAATGAATATATTTTTGGTTGCATATGAGACAAAAGAAGGGCCCATGGAGAATTCAAAGAGCCATGGGATAAAGATAAAAGAAGGATGGGACGTATTTTCCCATGAAGAGTCATCTTGGGGAATTCCAAGAGTCACCAAGTGAAGACAAAAGAGGAAGGGCACAATTTATCATGAAGGGACACTTTGAAGAAGACGAAAAGTTACCAAGATAAGGATAAAAGAGGGAAGGACATTTTTGATCATGAAGGGTCACCACATGAATTTCCAAAGGCAAGGATATGAAGGGTCATACAAGTTTGGCACCATTTTCCATGAGGATTGAACGGTCAAAAAGGGGGAAGGCCAAAGGTCATTTGGAAATCTATAAATAAAGGCTTGAGATAGCCATTTGTAATATGTGTGAGGGAGGTTGATTTGATATTGTAATATCTAGCTTAGAAGAGTAATTTTGAGAGATGAATATGATTTGTATTTGTTATATCTAGCTTAGAAGAGCAAAGGTGAGAGAGAGGAAAGAGATGTTGTAATAAACTATCATTTGTTGAGATAAAAACATTGAGAGATAAATGTGTGGTATACACAAAGGGGTTGGTGCTCCTGTGGGTTGGTGCTCGACAAAGGTGTTGGTGCTCCTATGGGTTGGTGCTCATGAATTGTTGTTGGGTTGGTGCTCAGCAAAGGGGTTGGTGCTCAACAAAGGGGTTGGTGCTCCTGTGGGTTGGTGCTCAGCAAAGGGGCTGGTGCTCCTGCAAGTTGGTTCTTGTGAATATTTTTTGGGTTGGTACTCATTCATATACTTGAGATTTTTCTCTATGGTTTTTCCCACATTGCGTTTCCACGTTATATCTGGTGTCTATCTCTATCTTGTGTGGTGTTTATTGTTTGAGTTTTATTACATATCTTGAATGTTTGATTAAGTGGAATTTGGTTAAGGGAAATTTTTATAAGATATATGATATACTGATTCACCCCCCCTCTCAGTATATCCCGTGCTTAACAAATTTCAACTCCCAAAGGTGTTTGACCTAAAACCTCTTCCACTATGCATACCAAGCACAAACCTACTGACTATTTTTGTGTGTTTAGAAGGGTGAAGAAGGAACAAAATTTTTTGGGTCAAGTTTGGCACTTCCAGAGTATGTAAAGAATGGAGATGAGTATAAGGAAGCTTTAGAGTCATCTCACAACATTTTCTACGTGTCACACTCTCTAATGGGCCATATAAGTGCCAAAATCTTATTTTTTAGTTAATTTCCTAATTTTTAATTAGATAACCTACAATTTTTAGATGAACTAAAATTATTGAAAGGGAATCTAACTTATTGGATATTTGAAAGGAAATTAGGACACTTGGACACCTTTAAAATTGTGTCACTTGCATTTATGACCCCTAAATGGCTTAAAAAGACATAAAGATTAAAATTACTAATAACAAGGATAAGATAACATTAAATGACACCAAAATACCTATAATACACCCTATGACATAATACTAGACCCCTAAAACACATAAAAATCAAATTTTTACCTATAGGGGTCCCAATTTGGCTTGTAGGGTCAAATTTAGTCAACAAAAACAAGGGTGGGATGAGATGGATAGACAAGGGGATGGGATGCAAGATGTGAGAGAGGTGATGAAGAATATGAATTCAACTTGATTAGTGAGCTATAGATTGATGATGATGCCCCTAGAAAGGACACATGCACAAGGAGTAAAGAGGACTGTCATAATTGTTGACACATCCCAAAGGGGAATCAACTATAACATGATAAGGATAAGATTAAAAGGCCATAAACTTTAAATGTATCCCAAGCAAGGAATCATTCAAGGGAAAGGTATAGGCCATGATAAGATGATTATTTGATAAGATTAATGATGGGTGTATCTCAAAGCTAAAGTTTGATCAATATGATAAAGAGGATGAGAAAGAAGGATGATGTGATCGAGTGACCAATGGATTGCATTGCATCAACTTGATGAGCCATAATATTCTAATAAAGTTATGGGTCATGTCATGACCCAATCAAGGGAGGAACTATAAATTGCATATGATTAATTGACCAATTAGTGATTGACGGTAGAAAAGATGAATGTTGTGATATGCCAAACCCAATCGACAGGTGTGGGTGATTGATGAAAAGATCAGGGAGATGATTATGGGGATGGTGATTGATCAATAGAATAATTGATATTATAGCTCAAGGATTTGATTCATGACTTGGATATGAGAGATGAGAGAGATGTGATGATTGATGATGAAGAAAGAAGAGATAATGAGAGTGGTTGAGCTATCCTTGGGAATTGAAAAGTGGCAAAGTATTGTCAACATAGTTTGAAAAGACCTCAAGCCAATGTAGTTTATACGTGAGGATAATTGATAATTAATGGAGAATAAAATAATGATGATGACAAGGATAGTGATTAAGCGGAGATGTTAGTGATTAAAGGACATTACTCAGTAGATGAGATGAGGATAAAAGAGTGGATGTTAGTTGGATGAGTTGAGAGGATTAGATCAGTGATGGATGACTAGATAAACAATGAAGGTGTAGGATATCAAGACATCATAGTTGTCATTAGGCTCATCATATTATAATCAATCCATTGAATATTGTGCTTGATATTATGTCCTATGATATAGATATGACCAAGAGGATGTTGTGTTAAAGTGCATGGGAAAATATTGAACTTTACATCATTGAGGGCACCAAACAACATCATTTAACTTTGGTGATGTCATAACATCCCCGTTCATTACCTTATAGACAAAAATAGACATGATGCAAACAAAACATAAGATAAAAAAGATATATGCATGATGCAAATCAAATAAAAAAGAGCATACAAGTATCACACATAAATATCTACATGTAGTGTCATTGTGTCTTGTCTAATGATGGGATGAGTGATTTAGGTGATGGGCTGGACTAGGATGATCGTGATGTGATGGTGGACTTAGGATAGGTATGGATTTGGAATAGATGGGGATTTTGATAGGATACTCATGATTAAGATCATGACTTCGGTAAGAATATGGATGTGGATATGGATTTTGGGACCTAGATTAAGGGTAGGATAAGGAGGATATGGATTTGGACTAGGATAAGGAGTTGGAAAGTGATGAGGTGTGATGAGTGATGATGAGGTTTTTAAATATTAATTTGGTCTAGAAAGTGAATCCAAGAGTGTTCAAAGAAGATGTTTTGGAAAAGGTGGTGAAGAATAAGATGACCAAGGATTACCACAAGATAAAACCCTATAAGAGTCCAATCTCACAAGAAGAGTAGGAAATGATGGGATCAAATACCTTTCACACTAGAAAAGTAGTGATTGGATGGGTGATAGGTATGAAAAGGTGATGATAAATAAGTGATGGGTAATAGACTAAATTCTTTGACAAGGTTGTGTATGTTAATAATACCTAGCCAAAAGGAGTGATGATGAAGATATATATGGGTGACCACTAGGATTTGGTTTCAATAAGAAATATAGTGTCCAAGGATGATGAAGGAGAGGGATATGGACAATGAGATATATGGGATGTGATGATAAGGTGGATGTTAGGATGTGAAACTAAAAGGATATAGATGCGACTAGGGATTTAGGCATAAGACAAGACACTATAGACTATTTTTTGGCTTTTTCAAATTTTATAATTTTTAGGGTATTTGGAATACTTCACCTTTTAGGGATTTTTAGAATATGTATGTACACTATACAAATGGGGTTACTATAAAAGGGAATACCAAGCATAGAAACTAGGATGAGGATAGATGGAATGATGAATGGGATGATGTAAAGGATGAGGCTATGATGACAAGGGGATGTGGACCAAGGAAGAAGGGACTAGGGATTGCCAATGACCACATCATGAAGGAACCAAATATATAGTTGCCTGAGTGTCCATTAGATAATAGGATAGGATGATTTCAAAACATTTCTCAAAACATATTCCACTTCCTTAAAAAGGTTAAGATGGGGAAGAACATAATATAGGATGGAAGACATGATGGTGGGTGATGAATAGGAGCAATGAACCAAGAGATATGATAGGGATGGGATAGATGATAAAATGTTGGAGTGTGCCCACAAGTGTTGAGGTATAATACGAATAATTATTTTACTTTACCGTGATGCCAAAAATTAGTTTTCATCATGGTACTTTCCCAAGGTGACAAAATATTAGTTTTCACCATTAGATGAATGATTTTTTTTCACTTTTTACTTTTTTATTTTTTTGACTTTTTGGGCATCTCGATTTATCAAATATGGGTATGAGATGCAAGAATGCTAACACTGGCTAATTTTTTTAGCTAACACCTATTCTAGAGATGTGTGATGTTTGGACCATGTTGTCACCACTATATGTATCCATGTCCTCATGACATTTAGTGATTATTAATGGCAACTCCTCTAGATATCTAGACTAGGTGTCTTCATCACCCCTAGGAGAGAAAATGTTACCCAAGAAGGTGATGGAAGGTATGGATTCAATTAGGTCTGGACGTTGATATGGGATTAATGGACTAGAATTGATAGTAGGACTTTATGGGATTATGGGTTTTTAATAAGGTGTGATGGGTGATTATGACCAGCAATCACATACATCATTGGAGATGTTGGACATTCCAAATTTGATTGGTTCTAGGTGATAAAGGACTACAGGAGATCCAAGACACTTTGAATTTGTGGTTCATCTCTAATCCAATTATTTGATGGACTATCACCCATTGTGATACTAATTTTAACATTATTTTTATTTTCTAATTGGATTTGACTTTGACAACCCCCTAGTGCTTGATTTTGAGCTTCATCAGAGGAGATTGATATTTGAATTGATATATAATGATTAGTTTGACTTTGACAATCCCCTAGTGAATGATTTTTGGATTCACTAGGGTAAGACATTTATGGATTAGGCTAATGATTTGAATTTTCTTGATTATGGTTGATGAGAGCAAAGATGACTTGATTATTATGATTAACTTTTGGAATATGGTCTTAAACCTTTGTATTTATGGCACACTTTATATTGCTCAAGGAAGGGTCCAACGATGTATGTTACTATTCATCATTATGCAAAGAGGTGATTAAATGATCATTGATAGGAAGAAAGGGGTTTATGATGGATGAAGGTGGGGGAGATGGCCTGATGAGGTCAATGAGTGATGATGGGGAAACATAGTCTTTAGAGGGGTTTCTAGGAGACCCATTTTTGACATTAGAGAAAATTTCCTCAAGATTAACAAAAGGATCACTGAGACTAACTATATTATACACATCCAAAGTAGTGTCAGACTCACTCTAACAATCTAGAATAGATAGAGCTTAAAATAACTATGTTATGACTTCATCATCTTGATAAGGATCCAAAGGTATGCTTGGTGATGTATTGGAGGTATCTAGATTATAGATATCCTAAAAAAGATAGGCATTATCATCATATGTTGTAATATCAATAAGGGATGATGTTTTTGATGAGGAATCTGATTTAGATACTAGTGTTAAACATGACCTTGATGCATATAAGACTTGTATTGGCTCTAATGCTATCTCCGATGTACAATATACAATGCTGCTAGTAAAAGATTCATTGTCCATAATTGACCTCTCATTAGGGGTTTTTTGATATGGTGGGTGAGGGTGAGATGATGGAGGAATAATGGATTCCACAAATATAGGCCTATGTAAGGGTTCATGAGGACTAGGTTCATGGGGAATAGGGTCATCTATGATGGAGGATTTATCAAATATGGGGGGATCATGGAAAATGGATATAGTGTATTGACCTTGTCTTGGAAAGGGAAGGGATTGATCATGATTAGTAATGGAATCTTAGCATTCTTCTTCTTGTTCACCTTGGGATATAGATTCATCTGGTTCATCCTCAATTATTATGTCACTATGATCGATGAGGTATTGGACATAGTCTTAGAAATTATGACATTGATTAATGGTATGCCCTTAGGTCTGACGATATACATAGTATTGATTAGCTTTATACCCATACAACTTAAGCTAAGTGGGATCAATATGTCATATGGGTGGATATACCATCATGTTAGTGATGACTAGTTATTGGAAAAATGATTCTGAGGACATAGAAAGGGGAGTATAAAAACCCACTTTACTTTGTGACTTAGATGTGGAAGAATTCGACTTTAGATCAGATGGTTGCTGACAGATTGGGTAGATGAATCGGTAGTAGATGAGGTGGCTAAGGTAGTATTCCCTTTATTAGTGTAGGAAGGAGTAGATGATGGGATATGATTAGTGGGAGGAGGATTTGAATGGACTCACATGAATGGGTTTGGACATGAGGTGAAATTAGTTGAAGGGGATCAATGGCTTCAAGAACTGGGACACCCATCTTAAGGAACCACAATATGATCTCAACCTTGTTAGAAAATATGTATTGGTCTATGAGAATAAGGTTTAACTTCATTATGATGGATGGTAAAATATGAATGATGAAGGGGGATGATGTGGAGATAGACTTAGGATTAGAGATAGTTTATTGGACAAAGTAGGTATGTATGACCGAGCTAGTACAATAGGTGATGATGAGGATAATATAGAGATGATTTAAGATTAGGATAAGATTTTAGATTGATAGTAAAATAAGTTCCAGTGATTTATAAATAATGGTTAGTTTTTAGGTTATCAAAAGGATTAAGTATTTGATGGGTGCCTAGATTCAAACTAGCAAGATGATGTTTGGATGGGTGCTAGTTATGAGTAGGCAAGATGACTGGATGATAGAGACTAGATTGATGATGATTGGATGCTAGACTGAAACTAACAAAGTGATTAGATGCTAGTAGGATATTGAATAGGTATGAGATCTAACCAAATGATGGGTGATAGTGGACTAAAGTGATATAATTATATGAATGAGGAATAAGAGGACTACCTCAAACCCTTAGATCAATTTGCTCAAGATGAAATGGGATATGATGTATGTGATGAAGGTGAAAAGATACTGAGATAATGGGATTAAAACAAGGACAAGTATATATAGGTGATGATGAAATGATAAGGGGTAATGTAAATGAGATGGGGATGGTTTGGACAAGTGTGTGTGACCTGAAGGGCCAACTAGGATAAGATAGGATAAGGTTAGACTCGATGGGAGATGAAGTGACTAGGTGAAGGCAAGGTTACGATAAATGATTGATTATGGATAGAGTAGACTTAGGATATGGTGTGGATGAAAAGATAATATGTGATTAGGATATGTGAGTGGTAGGGGTATGACCAATGATGGGTGGATATGGTGTGACTAGGAGGGGACCAAGACAAGGTGATGATGAGAGATAGTATGAGACATACAAAAGGATGTATAAAATATAATATGTACAATGAGAGGATGACAAGGATATATAAGGTGATGATATATGTATAGGACCTAGATAGATGTATATAGGTTTAGGTAAAGGGTGATTTGGATCACAAACAACATTGGTTTAACACAACACACACCTAAGCAAGTAGACCATAAACTTATGATTAGTAAACTCACGGGTGAAAAAATCGATGCTCATACAGTCTAATGGATTTGTGGGTGAGGCTATAAGATAATGACCTATTAAAAAATCAACTAAATCCTTTAAAACCCATCTGCACTTAAAAACTTCTTAAGAGTTAATCCTACCTCCTACAACAAAACACCTGTTATGATCAAAAGGTCCTATGCTAGGTTTACATAAAGGTTTATAGGGCACTCCTTGTTATATGTGATGGTATAGTGAGGCCCAAGTTCATATAGGATTATATCTAATTACCTTGTGTATTAGAGCTTAAATTCCCCTCAATTTATGGAACCCTTTATGGTGAATTCTGCTTTGGCACCTAACAACAACTCTGCTAATTTTTATACTCCACAAAAAAATGGAGTTTAATCTAGTGAATGGTGGTGAAATCCACATCCATGACCCATAAAAAATAAAATATGATGGTTTATAGGTGGATTTTTATACTCTATGAATCACCACAAGGATGCAAGGAGGAGAACATGCTCAAAAATCACAAAAAATGACTCTAAAAATGCATTCCAAAAAGACCAAATCAAAGGTAAAAATTAATGCAAAATCACAACTTTAGACTGCAATATCATAACTAATATTGCAATATCACAATTTATGAGTTGTGATTTTATAATAGGAATTTGATAGCCAATATGTAAAACCATAATTATTAAAGCAAAATCGTGACTATCAATGCAAAAATGTGATTACAAGATTGACAATTTTGTAAAAAAGTATAAAACTTGAAAATTTTGGGTTTTTAACCAAAACAAATATATCTTACAGATTGTTTAGATGATTATTAATAGGATATATAAATGACTATTGTTAGATGATCATAACAAATTAAAACTTTAACTAAGAAAAAAAGATGTTAAGGCAAGATTTTTATCAAAATGGATAAGATTATGAATAATCTATAGAAAAATAGGGGGTTTTCTTAGCTAGATTTGTTATATATATACCTTTATAGATTGAGAAATATTTAATAGAAAAAAAATTAATCCTAAAATGTTTAAATCAGAAAAAATCTACTGATGATATAATATCACTATTATCAGGTCAATATCTTGACTAGGGATTAATTGTTTTGTAAAAGGACAATAAAATGTTTAAGACTATGATGCTTTTGGATTTCAAATGATTTCCTTGCCTTCCCTATTGAAATTGTCCATCAACACACAATAGGTTATATAGACAAAAATATTTATGAAATGTGGCTAATAAATATATTCCCAATCACAAAAATGTGTTTAACAAAATATTCCAAGATTGAATATAGTCAAATAAGCTTTCAAGAGTGATTTGTATGACAAATGACTTTCCTAAAAGACACAAAATGACTAAATTAAACCTGTAAATTAGAGATAAAAATATAATTATTAGAGGATTTAGGACCAATTACAATATTATGACTATAATTGTAATATCACGATTCTTAAAAAAATATCATGATTCACAAAGTTATGATTTCACTAATAGTCAAAAACTTAACACAACCAAAACCATTAGCCATTAAGGGTTAGACAAAATTGTAAATCAAAATGCAAAACCATGACTTTTAGTGTAATATCATGATTTATGAAGTCATGGTATTGCAGACAAGTAAAAATTTGCCAAAAAGAGACTGTTAGTGGTTAGACAAAATTATGAATAGGTATGCAAAATCACTATTTATAGTGAAATATCATGATTCATAGAGTTAAAATATTATAAAATAATAATAACCTACCAAAAATGAAAAATATCAGTGATTAAGTTACAAAATCATAACTCTCAGGGCAAAATCATGACTATAATATTGTTGATGCCGTGGATTTGCACCTAGGGTAGGAGGCCAAGCTCCTGCCTTTCCACACGCAACATGGAAACTCCCCTCTCCCCTATGGGACTGACGAAGCTGGAGGGGAGAGTCTCTAGATGAGGGCTAACTCCCTCTGATGTATCTTTAGGACCTGGTTTCCCCTACTGCTAACAAATAAAATGAAAAAAGGGGGGGATGAAAAGGGAGAGAGAGATGCTAAAAATAGAACCTAAGCCTAAAAATGAAAAGGTGATACACCAGAAAAGTGTGATCCACTCAGCCCAAACATACACTTTTCACCCAAAAGAAGTGCCCATACACTTCATCTGAAGTCGAAAGCTCTTCTGCAGCAGTCAACTAGGGGTCTGTGGAAGTACAGGGAGGAAGGAACTAGCAAAGGTGTTCTGAGACACACTTTGACAGCCTATTCACAGGCACCTATATTCATCTAGGGACACTTCTAGAAGACCTGCAAAAGAGAAACTCACAATGCATTAGACATGCTGGAGTCATTTTGTGAAAAGCATCAAAGACAATGACTTAACACAAAAGAAAACATAGACATATGCGTGAGTGCAAGTCTAGATGGAGGTAAAAATGCTAAGTCCTAATTAAAGGTAAAAATCTGGTAGCTCTGCCTTACAAGCCCGAGAGATTTTTGGGTAGAGTTTTGCCTTAAGGTTGAGAGTGGATCCTTTCTCAAATGAGAAATTTAAAATATATAAAAAGAGGAAGAGAACTTCACACTTCTTGGGAAAGATTTTGGTGCTCCTTTTTCAAGCGGCCCATGTGCATTCTAAACCTTGGGAAGAGGAAATCATTGTTGCTGATGTCATTCTTTAGAAGAGGCCTATAAACAGATTGCGGTTTGTCCCTCAGGCCACACCATTTACTGTTCACGCCATTTGGTGATCAGCTAGAAATAAATTGCCTTCCCTTTGTCACTTGGATGCTATCCTTATCTGCATCTTGTATTCTTCTTGATTTGTCTCCCTCTACTCTTTCAGCCCTCAAGGGTGATCTTATGGTGGGTTGCTACATTCCTTTGTCTCTTTCCATGGTCGACACTCAGGCAATTCAAAACAAATGGTTATTTCATAGCTTTAAATTTGACGTCTTCAGGCCTGTTGCCCTTGGACTTTCCTTTGGCTTCTTGCTTTGCCTTTTTCTATAGAATCTCTTCTTAGCACCTTCTCGAAGGGAAGGTGACCCTTCGGCCTTTGGAAAGTGCCTCTTCATTTTGGCCGAGAGTCCCTCGTAAGGGCACTTGCCCTTCGGGGTCCTTTGATGGGTCGCTATGTTCTTTCAGATTATTTCCCATGTTTTTGTAGACTTTTTATCTACAGACATTTTCCCATAGACTTTTTGTCCATGAACATTTTGTCCGCAGACATTTTCCCACAGACTTTTTGTCTGCAGACATTTTCCCGCAGACTTTTTGTCTGCGGATGGTCTGCTTCAGGCTTTGTTTTGAACTGGTGGCCTTTCCCCAAATTCCTTTAGGCTTTTTGTCTGAAGGAATTCCTTCAGAAAAAAAGTCTAAAGGAATTCAGAGCCTCAAGTCTTTTGCGCACTTTTAAACTCCCTTGGCTGCCTTTGAAATGATCCCTACCCTTTGCAAGGGCTTTTGGACCTTGAACTGCCCTCCGCAAAGGCTTTTGGACCTTCAGCTATGGGACACCTCATTGAACTAACCCATTAAACCACTCATTGAACCAATTTAATGGTTCAATGCTGTGTACCGAGCGCTTCGTTGAACCAACCCCTTTAAACCGCTCGTGCTTGAAATGAAAGATTGAACCAACACGTTGAACTAGTCCATTGAACCGGTTCAATGGTTCAACACTGCACGCTGAGCCAAGTGGTTGAACCAAACATTGAACTTGAAGCCACTTGAACTTTATGCTAAACTTTTTATTGAACTTTGCTGATGAACTAAGTGCTAAACTAGCTGATTGAACCAAAACTGAAGTGTTGAACCAATTGAAATGAACCAAGGCCGATGAACCAAGTGATTGAACTAGGTGTTGAACTAGTTTAATGGTTCAATGATGCCAACCTTATTCATGATTTTCTTTAGACAAGAGCCTTAATAAGCCTTATAAAACCTAGCACTCTCTGAATTGATCCTTTATGCACCAAAGGACTAACCTGCTAAGTCCATAGAAATCCAAAACCTGTAGAGTCTGTAGGTTTAGACTTATAGAGTTCATAAATTTAGACCTGTAGAGTCCATAGAAATTTTGTAGAGTTTGTAAAAATGAATAGATTCATGAAAAATTGAAAAATGAAATGGCTTAGAATAGCAGGGATAGAAGGGGATTGATTTTTGGCTTGTTGGGCAAAAAATGGTCAACAAATTGGTGACTCCTAGGGGAAGCATGCTTGCTATGCTTAGGGACCAGTTGTCTTGTAGTCCATTGGGCATAGAGTCAGAATGTAGCTTTGAAGAAAGGTTAGAAACATCCCCAAAGATCAAGGAATCAAACATGAAGCTTTTTACCCCACACATAAAAGGAAACACACACAAGGCTAAAAACACTACCTATGCAAACTGCACTTAGGGAAAGTAGGAAATACAACTGGAAACAAACTACTATGTATAACTAACTAGGTGTACTTGCTTTCCTCCTAGATCAAAAGGAAAACTTCTTAAGTCCCCTTCCTGGCAAGAAAACTTATGGTGCCAAACGAGTGGCTGAATGAAATAGAGAGTTAGTGACCTACTCCTCTTTCCTGTCACCTAGATTGGCTTGTATCTGAGTGGATCAAATTCAAACATGCTTCCAACATATACATACTCTATTTGTTCTTGGAATCTTGTTGAATTCTGGTCCTTCATGCTGGTGCATATCACCGAGAAATTTGTGGCTACTGGCTCATCACCATAAGCCCTTTGATATGTATAGCTCCCTTGCAGTGCATCATGGTCTAACCCATTTCCTTCTGCTTCATTGGAGACTCTGTCAGACTCATCCTCTACTTCCTCTTTGCCTTGAAGAAGGGTGACTATGGTGATGTCTGAAATGGACTCACAAAATGATTGCTCATCCCATAGAACGTCATCTCTCTATTCAAAACTTTCTTCTTCAAGGATTTCCTCAAGGAAGACAGACCTCTCCTTTTCCTCCTCAAAGATCAGGATCTCTAGATGTTCAAAGATATATTCCTGATCCTCCTCCAACTTAGGCTCCTCAGCGTAGTCATCCTCATTAAAATAATAAGAAATTTCATCAAACAAAGGGGGAGGGAGCTCACCATTCTTAAGTTCCTCCTCATATTGCTGGAACATCTGCATGTATGCGTGACCTGAGTCTTCTCCATTGTGATGATGCCTTCACAAGGAGCATCAATGATGATATCTTCTTCATTGTCACTCATGATAGCCTCTTGAGAAATTGAAGATTGGGTCTTCTGCTCCTCACTCATCTCCTACAGAATAGGTTCTTCCTTGAGAAGGGGTGAAGTGGAAAAACATGTGGAAGAGGAGGTAGTCCTTGAGCTAGAATCGAATGATTCTCATCCTTCCACTTGGCTATCACTTCATCAATATCAGGTGTGGCTTGAAAACTCTCTTGGGGATGTGTATATGGGGTGTGTTCAGACATAGAATGTGCCATTGGGTCTGAACTATCCATCACACATTGACTGAGGAATCTCTCTCTAGATTCCAACTTTGTAATTCTCCTAGCCATATCCTCTTGGAAATGCCTTTCTTGGAGGTCACCAACATTATCATGAGTAGGAGCGACCCCAACTTCTTCAAGGTTTTGAGAAAAAACTTTCTTCTCCTCCTCCCTGCCCCATGATTCTACTATTTTTTTCTAGTTTAAGATCTCAGAATTGGAATTTTGCTCCTATGAATAGGCCACAACTTTGTTTTCTCCAAGGTCCTGGGGCTCCTCCACAAGGTCTGGAAGTTCTATTTCTCTTTCACAAAGCAGTCCCATCCTAGCCTCTAAATATTCAATTTTCTTGGCTAGATTATCCTAAAAGAGTCTTTCTTGGAGGTCACTAGCATCATCCTCTTCAAGGCTCTGGGTTGGTTCCTGGCATTCCTTTCTCCAACTCAAAATTTGCACATCATGTTGAAAAACTTGGGGAGGTTGAGGAATGCTAAGAAGAGACTGTTGATGCACCAAAAGAGTCTCTAGAAGAGGGATGTCCTAGCTCATGGTATTCTCCCTCATGGAAGATTCATAATACAAGGAATTGAGAAGATTGATCTCCCTAGGGGGTTGCTCTGATGCCCTTTGATGTTGGAAAGCTAGGTGCACGAGATTGAGAGCAGATGCATTAGATGAGCTGGAGTGAGCAAGTGCTATCTGATAGAAAGGATTTGGTGTACAAGAGGGGGATTTATTTAGGATAGGAGGGGGTGTGCAAGGCTGACTACCTTGAATGAATGGATTCCTCCATTTTTCTGCCTCCTCCTCCATGGGTTGCAAGGCTTGAGCTTGCCTAAACAAACACTCCTCTCCATACATCAGCTCCTATTGATATCTGTACCACTCCTCTAGTTTGTCAATCTCCAGGGCCACTTCCCTTATCATTGAAGGGCAACTAGGAGAGCTACTTGGGGAGTCCCATAAAAATATAGAGCCTGATCATAGTCACACGAAGGAAAACAAAGTCAATGATCTTGCATAAAGGAATTATACATACAAAAGTGTTTTTTGATGGCACCAGACTGCTTAACCAATTGATTTAACTTGGATTTCCATTGGTGTTTGATGAAAAATCCTCTAGAGGTTAGTTGGTTGAAGAACACACCAAAAATTCTTCAACTCTGTGGACACAACTTGTCCTAGTCAGTCTCACCGGGCATGCCGAAAACTATTGACATCGTGAATTTGCACCCAGGGTAGGAGGCTGAGCTCTTACCTTTCCACACGCAACATGGAAACTCCCCTCTCACTTGTGGGACCAACGAAGCTAGAGGGAAGAGTCTCTATATGAGGGATAGCTCCCTCTGATGTATTTTTAGGCCCTGGTTTCCCCTATTGCTAATAAATAAAATGAAAAAAGGGGGGATGAAAAGGGAGAGAGAGATGCTAAAAATAGAACCTAAGCCTAAAAATGAAAAGGTGATACACCAAAAAAGTGTAATCCACTCAACCTAAACATAGACTTTTCACCTAAAATAAGTGCCCATACACGTCATCTAAAGTCGGAAGCTCTTATGCAGTAGTCAACTAGGGGTCCGTGGAAGTACAGGGAGGAAGGAACTAGCAAAGGTGTTTTGAGACACACTTTGATAGCCTATTCACAAGCACCTATATTCCTCTAGGGAAACTTTTGGCAAAACTGTAAAAGAGAAACTCACAATGCACTAGACATGTTAGAGTTGTTCTATGAAAAGCATCAAAGACAATGACTTAACACAAAAGAAAACATAGACATATGTGTGAGTGCACGTCTAGATGGAGGTAAAAATGCTAAGTCCTGATTGAAGGTAAAAATTTGGCAGCTCTGCCTTACAATCTTGAGAGATTTTTGGGTAGAGTTTTGCCTTAAGGCTGAGAGTGGATCCTTTCTCAAATGAGAAATTTACAATATATAGAAAGAGGAAGAGAACTTCTTACTTCCCAGGAAAGATTTTGGTGCTCCTTTTTCAAGTGGCCCATGTGTGTTCTAAACCTTGGGAAGAGGAAATCACTATTGCTGATGTCATTCTTTAGAAGAGGCCTACAAATAGACTGTGGTTTGTCCTCTCAGGATGCACCATTTACTGTTTGCACCATTTGGTGATCAACCAGAAATAAATTGCCTTTCCTTTGTCACTTGGATGCTTTATCCTTTACTGCATCTTGTCTTCTTCCTAATTTGTCTCCCTCTACTCTTTCAGCCCTCAGGGGTGATCTTCTGGTGGGTTGCTACATTCCTTTGGCTCTTTCCATGGTTGGCACTTAGGCAATTCAAAAAAAATGGTTATTTCATAGCTTTAAATTTGACATCTTCAGGCCCATCGCCCTTGGACTTTCCTTCGGCTTCCTGCTTTGCCCTTTTCTATGGATTCTCTTCTTAGCACCTTCCCAAAGGGAAGGTGACCCTTCGGCCTTTGGAAAGTGCCTCTTCATTTTGGCTGAGAGTGCCCCACAAGAGCACCTACCCTTTGAGGTCCTTCAGTGGGTTGCTATGTTCTTCCAGATTATTTCCCAGGTTTTTACAGACTTTTTGTCTGCAGACATTTTCCCACGAACATTTTTGTTTGTAGACATTTTGTCTGTGGACATTTTCCCATAGACTTTTTATTCATGAATGGTCTACTTTAGGCTTTGCTTTAAACCGGTGGCCTTTCCCTAAATTCCTTCAGGCTTTTTGTCTGAAGGAATTCCTTCAGACTTTTTGTTTGAAGGAATTTGAAGCCTTAAGTCTTCTGTGTGCTTTGAAACTCCCTTGGCTACCTTTGAAATGCTCCCTACCCTCTGCAAGGGCTTTTGGACCTTAAAATACCCTCTGTAAAGGCTTTTGGACCTTTGGCTATGGGATGCCTCATTAAACCAACCCATTATACCACTCGCTTGAACCACTCATTAAACTGGTTCAACGGTTCAACGCTACGTGCTGAGCCCTTTGTTGAACCAACCCCTTTGAACTACTCACGCTTGAAATGAAAGATTGAACCAATGTATTGAACCAGTCTATTGATCCAGTTCAATGGTTCAACACTGTGCATCAAGCCAAGTGGTTGAACCAAACATTGAACCTGAAGCTGCTTGAACTTTGTGCTAAACTTTTTTTTGAACTTTGCTGATGAACTAAGCGCTAAACTAGCCAATTAAACCAAAGCTAAAGTGTTAAACCAACTGAAATGAACCAAGGCTGATGAACCAAGTGATTAAACCAGGCATTAAACTAGTTCAATGGTTTAATGATGCCAACCTTCTTCATGATTTTATTTAGATAAGAGCTCGAAGAAGCCTTATAAAACCTAGCACTCTCTGAACTGATCCTTCATGCACTAAAGGACTAACTTGCCGAGTCTGTAGAAATCCAAAACCTATAGAGTCCATATATTTAGACCTATAGAGTCCATAGAAATTTTGTAGAGTCTATAGAAATGAGCAGATTCATGCAAATTGAAAAGTGAAATGGCCTAGAATAGTAGGGACAAAAGGGGATTGATTTTGGGCCTGTTGGGCAAAAAATGGTCAACAAATATCATGAATACCAGAGCAATGTCTCAAGTTTCACCTGTGCACATAAAATTTCAAAAATATAGCACTTTTCTTCCATGAATCAATCCTTAAAGCTACCAAAGACACTTCTAGGATGAAAAATTGTTAAATTGGGAGTCTCTCCTATCATGGTCACCAAAATGTAGTAAGAAATTTGAGCACAATGGATTAAATCATGTATTTTAAAAACCCAAAATGTCTAACTACCTAAGGAAGATCTATAGCCATTAGGACCAAATGAAAATATATGAATAAACCATTCAAAACAACTCTCTAATCCTAAAGCTAATTTATCTAATCACAATTAAATGGATAAAAAAAGAAGAAGATTAGATTGAGATTAACTTAGACTTAGAATTTTGACTTATTTTGCTTGATCAAGGATGTTGATGATGGATTCAAAGATTTGTTTGACATGGAGATGTTATGGATTCATTTCTTATTGATTGCTCCTTTAGCATGGATATGTAATGATAATTTAAGTTAGTTTATGGTTATTTTTAATGGAGGATTAGGTTGTTTAAATATAATGTGGAGTGAAGGATCTAGGGATGAAATTCAAAGTTAGATTGTGGAGATCTATGATGGAGAATTAAAAAGGAATTTAAAATTCCTTGGAAGCCTCTAGATTTAGAGGCTTATAGAGAGAGAGGGTAAGAATAGAGAGGATTCTAGAATCCTCTTAGGGATTAATTAAGATTAGGTGGGAGATTAGATAGGGATTAGGGAATAGGGGTGTAGGAGAGCCTAAGGATAGGCTATTAGGTGGTTCATGGGAATTTAAAATTCCCAAATAATAGATAAGTGGGATTATGACGGGTTAATCATGATTTAGGAAAATTAATGAAGAAGTGGGATAAGAATATAGTTAGTGAATAAATATTAATGGGGGATATATTAGATGGAAGTGGATAAATTAGATTAGATGGGATAAATGAAATTAGTGTCGACTAATAGTAATATTAGTGATGTTAAATGAATCAAGTGAATTTAGATGCATATATACACTAAAGATTATTATCATGCAGTGGTGGGTTACCCATAGAACCAAACTCCCCACCTAGATAGGTGTTGAGGAAGATATGTGTATCCAATTCAAGCCAATAAACTACTACCAGAAGCTACTAACATATAGTGGAAGCCTATACCCCAACATACACATTTAGGCATATGAGGACATGTGGGTAAGAAGTACCTCCTATGTACTTGTTCATCTCTAGGTCCATACCATTTACTAGACATTAAGTACTCAGGCACGTGCATGGAACATTATAACAAAAACATGAAAAAAATGATCACATGGGAAATATTTAAAGAGTATTTTGTACATCTTTTCATTCAAATACAAAAATCCAAGGTTAACCAAGACTCTTCAACAAATACATCACACCATATTCAAGGATGAGGTAGTAATGGAAAAATGAGTATTACACTTGTACAAAGAGAAATGGGTGGGCCTATCAATTTTTTTGAGAATCAAAGCATGAACAATGATTCAAGTGAAGAAGATAGAGAAATATTGCAAGATAGGGACTAGAAATACAAGAAGGGATAAGAGAAAATGGTCTGTAATGTTGAATAAAAACCTAATGAGGGTGAGCCAAGTCATCTTCATATTGAGACCACTCAGGGTGAGTGACATGTAGTAGATACACCCTTAGAATAATTCTAGTGTTATAAATATCCCTCAAAGACCATTAAAGTAAAAATTGGCATAGAGGAGGAACCCAAAATCACCACCATTGGGGATTACTAATCTAATTTAGAACTTACTTGCATTGTGGAATTGCTTTGAGATTTCTAGGACCTATTTCCTATAGGCTAAATGGAGATGAAAGGGGTGAACTCTTCATTATTAAAAATGAAGACCATATAGGTCAAGGGTATGCATCATGTCAATAAACAACCCTATTGAATTAATTGCAACCTATGGGCTAAGATAAAAATTAAAATCGATAACACATTGGCTGTAAGTGTCATATATCTTATAGAAGTATTTGAATGGGTAAGTCTCATGTTCAAAAACATTAATAAGGATAGATGAATTTAGATTTGCATTGATTATCATCTCCTAAATACAATTTTCATCACAAATCCCCTTTTCCACTCCCTTCACCAAATAAATTCTTTAAGGTGTGGTGGGTTATGAGATATATACTTTACAAATGGCTTCTCAAGATACTACTCAATCCAAATTGAAGAGTAGTATAAGCCAAAAACCACCTTTACTAATGAGTGGGGCTCATTTACATAAAATGTCATGTCCTTTGGGCTAAAAAATGCTCCCACTGTATTCTTATGTATTATGATTATGACTTTCAAATATTTTGTCCACTAATTTATCTAAGTGTACTTGGATGATTGGATAGTATATAGGCTAATGAAGGACCACCAATTGTAGATTTATTTATCTTAACCTAAATAAGTGTGTATTTTCCATGCTGTTTGGCATCCTGATCGACCATGTCATTTGTAAGGATGGAATCTTGGTGGATCTATAAAATTGTTAGTCATTTTTCAACTTGAGGAACCTACTAATCAATGTGAGGTAATCATGTTCTTGGGACACACCATGTATTATCAAAAGTTCATACAACACTATACAAAGATAGTTGTGTCCCTGAAATAAATTTTGTAGAAGGATAAGCCATTTAAAAGGAGAATAACACATGAGGAAGCCTCTAAAACACTAAAATAAAAGTTGGCAAACACTCCTATCTTATAGTTCTTGGAATAGAGCACCCCATTCCATGTCCATGTTGATGCCTCCAGGATGACTATTAGTGTTGTTTTAGCCCATCTTATGGATAAAAAGACTGACCATCTAATCTACTACATTAGTTAGAAGCTTACTTCTATAGAACATAATTATACAACCACTGAGAAAGAATCATTGGATATGATCTATGCTCTCTATAATTTTTGATAGTACCTGTTAGCCACCCCATTTATGTTATTTATAAATCATAAGGCCTTGAAATACTTGGCCGATGAACCCATTATTCATGAATATATATGTTAGTGGATAATACTATTTCAATAATTTCAATTCATAATAGTGGTTAAGTCAAGAAAAAAATCTTAGACCTGAACACCTTTCTTAGTGCACCACTAGTAAAGCTGCACAACCTATTATGGTACATATGCCTGACACACAACTATATGAGGCATAACATATACAAGAGGAACTTTATGATATCACAACATTCCTCACTTCAGGAATTGCACCATATATTTTGACCAATAAAGAGAAGAAGAATCTGGCCCTTCATGGTGCCCCTTATCAACTTATCAATAGAAAAATATACA
Organism: Torreya grandis; assembly: GCA_037957365.1. Taxonomy (NCBI): domain Eukaryota; kingdom Viridiplantae; phylum Streptophyta; class Pinopsida; order Cupressales; family Taxaceae; genus Torreya; species Torreya grandis. Next base: position 2,534,305 of record JARHVA010001582.1, read on the forward strand.
AATAAGGATGAGATGAGGTGTCATGGTAATGTGTACTTCCCCCATGAATGCAAAAATATCTTATAGGAGGCCTATGAAGGAATCACTAAAATAAACTTCATTGAAGAAGCAACTACTTGAAAGATCCTCTTTTTAAGACTTTGGTAGCCAACATTTTTCATGATGCCAAATAATACACAAGGAAGTGTGATGTTTTCTAGAGGATTGGGAAGCTGAACCACTGAGATGAGATGCCACTTATTCCAATCCTCATGTAGGCCCCTTTTGAAAAATGGGATATTGATTTTTTAGGGTGTATTACACCTACCACATGATGGACTAGCACAATTTAAATCATTTTTTCCATTGACTACTTCACCTGATGGGTCAAGGCTATATCCCCCAAGAATTACACTGCAACCATAATTGCTCAATTCTTATGGGAAAATATTAGTAGTAGATATAAACCTTGACTAGTGACTAGGGAACTAATTTCATCAATGAGATGGTTCAAATCCTCTTATCAACATTCATGATTTCCCATTACAAGATCACACCCTACCACCCATAAGATAATGACACTATATAAGCCTTCAATAAAATCTTAGGACATTGTCTAAAAAATATACGTGACATAGGATGCACAGATTAGGATGATTAGGTATCAGCTATCTTATTGGCATACCAAACCAACTATAAGTGACTCAATAAGTCTACTCCTTTTTAGTTGGTATTTAGCATGGAGTCTATACTTCCTATTGAGTTTTTGATTCTATCCCTTCACATATCCTAGATTGGTAATTTGGATGACCCTGAATCCCTCATAGTGTACCTTGAAGAATTACATAAGCTACATGAGAGGCATATCCTTTCCAAATGTATCCAAGCCAATGATAAGGCCTGAAAAAGGCATGACATGACATACATATTAAAGGAAAAACACTGATTGAAGGCACTCAAGTTATTTTGTATGATTCTAACTACCTCAAAGACCCTGATAAGCTACAAATTTGTTGGCTTGGGCCATATATAATAGATGGCATTTTGGAAACTAGCACATGTAAACTTTTTACTCTCAATAGGGAAATGCTTCTTAGAAATTTCAATGGCAACAAGGTCAAGCCATATCATGCTTAATACCATCTATGTAATTTGATAATAAGCTGTATGCCACTTCTTTTATATTATTGTTTATTTTGGGTTAGTTAGGCTTGTTTTGGCATCACTATTGATGAATTGTTATGGGTTATATCTTATGCACTCTTCTTAATATCTGGATAGGAAAGCCGATCATGGAAATTATTTAGAAGGCCACCACACTAGGCATATAAGTATGTCTGGTGAGGTGAGGTATGTGCCAATTTTGTACAAAGATCTCTCAAGTAATGTTTATGAAATAATATTTTGAATGTTCTAAGCATTATCCTCTTCTTCTACTTTGTAATTACTTACAAGTTCCTTATGTATTTATGTCTTTGCATTGGAGGAACGAACACATGATTTAGTATGGGTAAGGAAAATAAGTTTCAAAGAAAGACAACCAAATATACCACCTCAAATGAAAAAATCATAGTACACTATCAAATAAAATATAAAATATTAAGACCTCAAATAACCTAATAGATGGCACAAACACAACAATGATGAAATACCATGAGTAGGGAAAGGTAAGACCATTACATAAACCATGCAACACAATTAAGAGGGGAGTCTCAAGAAAATAAGCAAGGATAATAAATGGGGAAATAAGTAAAGGGTACCCCATAAAACAAAAAACAAAATCTAGGAAGAGGATATGGAGCAAAGGAGGAAAAAAGACTCTAAATTGGGGACCAAACAAGAAAGCCAAGAATAACAGTCAAGAATAAATACAAGGACTATAAATAGGTATGATACCAAAGGTGAAACCATCAAAAAATAAAATTCATACTCGAAATATCCAATTTGGGATCCCCATAGTTGAGGATATAGGAACCACATCAAGAAGAAAATGGGTTTAAAGGCCCTCAACAAAAAACAAAGGAACAATAAGAACCAAAAAAAGTGACATGAACTGGCTGATAGGAGAAAGGGATAGGGAATAATATTAAGCCTTAACTACATCTCAAAGTATAAAACTAGACTACTCAAAGATGCAATATCAAGATGACATGTAATGTAGAGAAGAATGAGATTCTAGGGTGGATACATGTAAAATAAAAGGTGCCAACCACTGCAATACAAACCATGAAGCTAAACTATGTGAATATTCCTTTTTAGACACTGAGAGAAGAAACAATGATAAGATTCCCATTTATGATGATTTTTTGAGGAGACATTTAGAGGAATTGAACACATTTAAACTCTAAGAACTCCCATTCTTTGAAAAATAAAAAGAACTAGTAAGGTTTCTTATCTTTCAAATTCACAAAGATATGATGTCTTTTTCAAAAAGAAGGGTACAAATCAAAATTATGTAGATTTATAAGTTCATATGGCTAACTCAAACTGGGGTTGATATAAGGTAAGTGATGGGAAACCAAAAATAATTTCACCTAATGAAAAACTATTTTAACTAAAAAAAAGGAGGATATGATTTCCCTATCCTCAATATAAATGATATGACCACTAGGGTAGTAGTATAACTAGTTAGTGCCAAATTATCCCCAGTAGGATAGTGGGAAGAAATTAGTCAAATTTACCTATATAGTGCATGAAATGTAAAAGGGGACCCAATTAAATATGTCCAACTATGTGGTAGACTTAATCATCAAGGAGGCCAAGAGGAAACATAGGGGGAAGGAAAGCTTATGTTTGGTGCAATTCTCATGGTGTTAGTATTTGATGAGATTGTAGTTCTTAAGGGAAGAGATGGTGAAGAGGGTTAGAATTTCCTTGACCACTATAAATCCCCTATAGTTAAGTATCATGAATTTAATTGCCCAGTCATGATCACCTCAAAGTATAAAGCAAGGCTCATGCACTGGAATATGCACTTAAGATAAGACATAGATGAAGAATGGTGCATCCTGAAAATGCTAAATGAAATTGTGAAGGACCAACCTCAATTCATGGAAATTTAACATTTTTCCATGGCTTAAATCATGGTGGATGATAATAATATGTCCCCTTGGCTCAAGTTACCTGTAGAGTAAAAATTTACTCTACATTTCATTTTATTTTGTTCAGTCATGTACCACAAAATTTTGTCTTCACATACTTTGGTCCAAGATGGCAGAGTTTTAAAATAGAGCATGGGCTCTATTTTCTTTTTGATTCATTTTTGTCCAACTATTAAAGTAAATTGGAAGCTAACAAGTGTCGTCATCTGAGACACCTTTCCTATTTTCTATGAGTTGGTTGGAATGTGCCACGTATCTCATAGTGACTCAGTGGAATGCGCCAAGTGTCATCATCCATAGTTTCATATCGGAACCCACATTTCATCTCTTTTTAGTGAAAGGTTTTAATAAGCTAAGTATCAGGATCAAGTGGAAAGTACCAAGTGGTAGTCATGGAAGGTCTCAATTTTGATTTTCTAAAAGCAACAAAAGATGCCAGGTATCCCAACAGAAAAAAGCGGAAGCCACCACGTGTCACGATACGAATTATCTTCATTTTGCTTCACTGATATAACAAAGACTATGGTGGGTCCCAAGTTTTGTTTCTTAAAAAAGTGGAAGCTGCCAGGTGTCACTGTCTATGTAAATGTGAAATGAGAACCAATTGTTTTTGTGGTATAAACAAAGTAAAGCAGAGACTGCCACGTGTCATCTTCCGTAGGTTTCTAAAAGGGTAGTTAAAAGCAGTGGAGATCACCATGTAACCTTAGATAAGTAAAGAAGAGATTGCCATGTGTCCTTTAATAAAATTAATGGAGAATGACACCTGTCCCTATTTTATTTTAAGCTGTTAAAGTTTCGAGGAAGCAGATAGCGACAAGTGTCAAAGGCAGAACATTCTTGAGCAAAGACACACAAGAGTATAAGTTATGTGGAAAGTGTCATGTGTCTTCAATAGGCATTGTGAAACATGCCAAGTGTCATTTTCTGGTGTCTCCTAAGTAATAGGAAGATTTTTAAAGAATTAGCTAAGTGTTATCTAGCGTTTAAGAGAAGGGAGAGTCCTGCAATCTATTTTGGCCAATGAATTGCTAGAAGACAAAGCATTTCAAAATCTATAAAATATATTTTGTTAGACACTACCAATTCAGTTAGATTTTAGTTGGGCCATTAGATTGGGAACAAGCAAAAAATTTAGAGTGAATCCAAGGCTATAAATAAGGGTGTAGAGATCACCAGAGGGGGGATTATCAAAGAGAATTTTTGAGAGAGAATTATTGTAAAGAGTCTAGACTTTCTAGAGCTGTGACTAAGTAATATCATTTGATTTTGTCTCATTTTCTTGAGTTGAAAGGTTTATATAACTGTACGTGTTTTTGTGCCTCTTATATGACTAGAAAATTCAAATAAGAAGATTGAACCCTATGCCTTTGTTGATATTTTCTGTGTCATTTGCAAAAGTAGTCTAGGCTGTAGACTTTCTAGAGCTGTGATTAGGAATGTCATTTGATTTTGTCTCATTTTCTTAAGTTGGAAGGTTTATATAATTGTACGTGTTTCTGTGCCTCTTATGTGACTAGAAAATTCAAATAATAATATTGAACCCTATGCCTTTGTTGACATTTTTTGTATTATTGCAAAAATAGTCTATGCTGTGAGCCTCTGTTTCTATTGTTTCCATCTTTTACATTGATCATGCACTTGTTTGATCTTAAATGTAAATGAATCCTACATATAGTCTCACTGTGCTCAGGATTAAGGTTGAATTACATTCAGGTGCATCGCCATAGATTATATTTCCTTTCTTGCATTTGTGTTTCTGGTTAAAATTCCTATCCCTTTTCCTAGTATCTACTCAATTTAAAGAAGAACCAACTTCTCAAAAATTTGGAGGTTGTTTCAAGACACAAGTCCCATATCTTGAAACTTCCCATTGTTGTTGATTAGAATCAAGTGCAATTTTAAATCATCAACAGTTTTTGTCATGCCCGGTGGGACCAATCTTTCAAGGAGTTGAAGAATTTTTGGTGTGTTCTTTGGCCAACTAGCCTTTGGAGGTTTTTATTTTATCAACACCAATGGTGACTCTGAGTTGAATCAGCCGGTTAAGTAGTCTTGGTATCATCAAGAAATCACCGTTTAGTATGTACAATTTCATTACTTAGAACTATGGGTCTTATGCTCCATATATTTTTGATCAACCTAATCTCTTTGCCAATCAACCCATTTCCACGTTAAAACAAGCACTACTGGGATATAAAAAGAATGTAGTAGAGTTTGACGCTAGAAGGGGATGTAGCCAAGAAATCTATGATCATGTCATCCATCAAATGAGAAATGTACTAGATCTGGTTAAGAGTGAATGGGCTCCCATTGAAAGAGCCAATTGGCAAAGGCTTACAAATGAGATGTTGGATGTGTGTGGCTTGATTGCATTTTTAGAAGAGAAGCTGAGTATTCATGAGAGACAGCCTTACCAAGTCTATCAACTTGCATATTCACTACCACAAGTTTCATATCAGATATACGCAGCCCCTACTCATGAGCCAAGTCAGATCTGTCAAGGTCCTTTCCCCAATTATGTCAAGTCTATGTTGGAAGCAAGGGAAGTGGAATCAAAACCCTCACTTCCCCCTCAAGTCCCTCCCACCCTTCCTCAATAAGCTTCTTGTTTTTCATCGCAGCCTTCATGCACTCCCCACTTCTATGATGATTCCTATGAGCTCCAAGAAAGACTCTTTCAAGAAAATCTAGCTAAGAAAATTGAGGAATTAGAGGCAAAGATGAGATTGCTTAGAGAAAAAGAGATAGAGCTTTCAAACCTTAGAGAGGAGCCTATACCAAAAAATACCTCTTCTACCAATCCTCAGATCTCTCAACATGATGTCCAAATTCTAAGTTGGAAGAGGGAAAATCATGAACCAACTAGGGATCTTGAAGAAGATAAAATTGCTACCTCTTCCCAAGGGAAAAGTTCTGGTCATAAGGTCATGAGTTGGAAACAAATAATGGAATCATGGGGTAGAAAGGAGGAGAAAGGTTTTGCTAAAAGTCTTGAAGAGGTTAAGGCTATTCTCACTCATGATGATGATCAAGTAGAAGATCCTACATTTGAACACACCTCATCTATATCCCTCCAAGAGAGCTATCAAGCTACATCTGATATAGATGAAGTGATGTAAAAATGAAAAGAAGAGAATCATTCGATTCTAGCTCAAGAATTATCTCCTTTTCTACATATGTACAATCATTAGTCTCCTTCTTTATCCCTTTTCAAAGAGGAATATATTTTGGAGGAAGCAAGTAAAGAGGAGTATACTCAGTTCATGGCTAGTCAAGAAGATTTCATGAGTGCAGATGAGGAGGAAATCACCATAAGTACATTCTTTGATGAACAAGAGGACAAGTCACAAGCTTTTGCATTAATCTCTAATGAGGAAAAGATAATTTCTGACTTTCTTCTCACTTTTCAAGAAGATATGGAGGAGCATGGACACTTCCTTGATCAAGTCATTGGGGTAGGTTACACTATTCTTCAAGGAAGCCATGAGCTGGCCAGATGTGGAGAAGACAACATTGAGACTCAAATAAGTATGCAGAGGGGACACAAGCTTTCAGACTTATCCTTTTAAGAGGTTGAAGTCATCAAGGAGGATGATCATGCAATGGAACCCAAAAATGAAGTAGAAGGAGATAAGCCAATCAATAAGGTATATCTAAGGGCTTATGGTGATGAGACAACAACCATTGATTTCTTGATGAGACATGCTAGTATGAAGAACCAACATTTAACAAGATTTAAAGAATAAGAAGAGTATGTATATAGTGGAAGCATGTTTGACTCTGATTCACTCAGATGCAGGCCAATCAAGGTGGCAAGTAGGATGAGTAAGTCACCAGAGCTCCATCCCATTCAGCCATTTGTCTGGCACCATAAGTCCTCTTGCCATAAAGGAAACTTCAAAAATTTTCCTTTTGATCTAGGAGGGAGGCAAATATACCTGGTTAGCTGTATATAGTAGTTTGCTTTCAGTCATGTTGCTTTATTTTCCCATTTTTTCTTTCCCACTCTCTCTTTTAAATAAGTGTTCTTTGAGCACGTGGCCGCGGCTCATAATCTTTTCAAAATTTTCAAGACTCTCGATACATTAAGTCTCTCTCAAATCTTAATAATTCCCCAGATGTGTCTGATTCATAAGTGCCAAAAGTGGAAGCTATTTTGATCCAGCTTGAATTCCAATTGAAGGTTGTAGTTCATATTTTGCAGAGTTTTCACACAAGGACATCATTAACCTTGATTTAGCTTTCCAAGAGTTGCAAAGTAAGCAGGGGCTATTTGATGCTAATTGGTCTATTTATCAGATGGCCTTATTGAAGTTATGATTGTTTCCACATTTTTATATGCAGGAAATTGTGGTTTCTTTTTGAGTAGGCTCAAAATTCTTTGGGGTCACCAATAACTGCAGAGTAAAAATTTACTCTAGGTTTCATTCTATTTTGTTTAGTCGCACGCCACAAAATTTTGTCTTTGCATACTTTGGTCTGAGATGGTAGAGTTTTGAAATAGAGCATGGGCTCTATTTTCCTTTTGATTCATTTTTGTCTAAGTGTTGAATTAAAGCAGAAGCTGACAAGGGGTCAGATCCGTCTTGTACATATTACAATCCAACATCACTTCTTAGATCAATTATATTAGGGTGAAAAAAAACATGGTAGCTAATTATTTATTTAAGGTATGTGTCATTAGTTATTCTCAAGTATACCTTGGTGTTTCTTATCCTTGTCTAATTCTCTCCACTTAGGTGCTCCATCTTATTTGTGTGTCATTAAGCTTGGAGGTCAGTGAAATAACTACACAAAAGTTGGCTCTACCAATTCAAAAGGTTGTCATGCATGCACATTATCCCTGACATTGAGTGACTCCTAAAGTAATCCATCCTTCTCCTCCATAGTTCCAGTGTGGCTAACCATGGTTTCTTTGGTGGTGGTAGCCTTTGTAAAGTCTGCACTAGAACCGGCTAAGGAGTATCCAATTTTTTATTTCAGTCTAGTAAGTAGTGTGTGACCTATTGTAATTGAATTATAGTAGTGCCAAGCATTCCTTGATACTCCTACAATAGTGTTATGAGTGTGGCAACCTCAATTCTAACATTCTATCCCAATATTCTAACTGTGCAAAGTTTTTATGTTGTGTACTAGTCCTTAGTTAAATTAGAGATAAGTGTCTTGAGTTTACGTTGATCAGACATGACTTGGTCCCTGATTACTTGTTCAAGACAAGTGTCCTATATAAGCTTGGTAGATTCATGCAGGTGAGTCTTCAACTCAATATTTTTAACCTTGGATTGATCAATATCTTTTCTAAAGAGGTGGCCTCTATGTAATATACTCTTAGAATGCTATAATTTCCTCTAACTATTTCTTCAAGGTTAATTTGGAGACATCCAATGAGGTTTACTACTAAAGGGGGAATGTTTCTAATGTTTATATAATTACTAAAGGGTTGGGTTATGACATGGTCACAAGCAAAAGTGAAAAGGTGGTGCATTGAGCACCCACATTCAGAACATCCCATATCTAGACTCCTCTCAAAATCAATTCCAATTGATGCACACCTATTGGAGTTATGGGTTGGTTTTCTTGTTACTCTGACTACTCTAACCCATCTTGTTGTTGCTTAGGCACTTATTATTAATGTGTCATAGAATATTATATAGGATTCACATGTTACACATCATCTTCATCTTGTTTTCTCTTAGCTTCTTCTATTGCCTTCCTATTGATCTCATCCTTTACATCTTTCTTTTTATCTTGTTCCTCTTCTTGTAGCTTCTATGCACATTATTCTTCCTTTTTTATTCCTTAAGTGTAATAGCCTTGGCTTGTTCAACCTTAGCCTATGCCTATGCCACTAGTTAGCCTATGCCTTAGATGTACTTTCTTTTTGTTCTTGTGCTTAGGCCCACTATTTGCATAGGGATTCATCTTCTTATTCATAGCTTCTTCATCTTACTATTGTGCATGAGTGGCATCTTCTAGAGCCTGCATTACCTATGCCGTTATGTTTTGTTGTTACTTATGTTCTTTGGCCTTGGATTTGGAAATGATTTTAGCATCTTTTTTCTTCTACTCTTCATTTATCTTCTTCTAATGTGCCTCTTATTCTTATTTTACTGCATCGGTATCTTATTATGCCTTCTTGGCCACCTTGAGAGTCTTTTATCAGTCAACCTCTATGTCTTAGGCCTTTTGTGTGGATTTGGCTTCTTCATCTTGCCAAATTGCTTATTGAGCTTGTTGTTGTTAGGTATATTCCTTTTGTCATTTTTTTCCTCTTGTCTAACTCATCATTCTAAAGTGTGAGTTTCTTATTCCCATGAGTCTTATTTTTCTTCAGCTATAGATTATTTTAGGGTGAGCTCTTTGACCTTTGGGGATTGTTGTGAAGGTAATGAATCACTTGAATGGACCATCGAGTTGGAGACATGTGATTTTTTGTACCCAAAAATAACCAACCTATATTTTAGTAGTGGTGAATTTGAGGATGGAGAAGGCTACACTTCTTACACCATGGCTATCTTACTGAATGTGCATTTTTCAAGGGTAGGAGAAATCCTAGACTCTCATTAAGTTCTAGGTCTATGCACCAAAGAATCATATGGGCTTTTTGATAGTGGTGTAAATAAATTAATGGCTATAAAAGTGGTCAAAATTTATTGCTATAAGAGGTTGACCCTTCACTACATTTTCTTAGATTATTCATGCACAGTGTTGACTATAATGAATGCAGGGCATGGTGGTAGTTCTACCCAAAGACTTCAAAAAACTTTCTTATGTGCATTACCTTAAACAATAAGAAATCCTTATCCTCCTCCTTGTCATAAAAATCTCCTACCATGTCTGTAACTATTACTAGGTAAATCTCTTGCTCTTCCATTCCCATCTAAGGTAGGTCACAAGATCTTGTGATTTGGGGAACCTTAAGATCATATAGCTAGGTTGTGGTGTTCCTTATTTTGTGCTTCAGTGGAGTAAACGATGATTATTACTCAATAAAAATCTTTTGATTTCCTTTCTATGGTTTCAAATTTATGGATTCCTATTGTGGTTGTATTGAAGGGACTGGTTCACCAAGTGGTCTATTTTGGAGTGGTGTCGTACACCTAGCTACATAGGATTTTTGCTTGGTGACTTCAGCCTACACCATGGCCATGATAACACAAAATGGTAGAGGTCTAAATGGTGACCTTAATAGCTCATGAATGTGGATGAACACACCTTTTAGTATCAAGGTGACAACAACATGTTTCCCTAGGTATTACATGACATATGGTGGCACCCAAAGATGTGTGGCAATTAGCTCCAAATACTCCTCCCACCATGTCTTGAATTTACCCTCATTGGCTAGGGCATCATGCTTAAGTGTCCATATTAGGTTGCATTATTATTATGCTAGATAGTAGTTGGTGTCAAGGTGCACCTCTCCTTAAGGGGAATTTTATTAGGTGAAACATAACAAAAATTTGAGAAATTGGTACTAAAAATTTTGTTTTGAAGTTGTGTGGCACTTATTGATGTTTGTAAGTATCTATTAAAAAAATTATTCAAGCCAATTTAACTTCTCATTGTGGTGTATCATGTGATATAAAATGTCTACCATCCATTTTAGAATTTGATTTGCAGATTTGGTGGTCTGCCAAAATCTTTATGTGATGCATTAAATCAGAATGTGCACTAGTTTGTCTTGAATTTATTCAATAAGGATTCCTATGGATCCTTAAACATATAAATATTTGACCTCCTAATAGATAAGAGGCATTCTTATCTTATATGGATCAATTGAATCACCTCGTATAGGCATGACAAAAGCTTGATCCATTACATTAGTATTGATGACTATCATGGTGTTAAGGCCAATGTAAATGTTGTAATCATTGTAGCAACATAGTAGGATTTGTAAGATCTCCCCCAAGTCACCAAAAGTGGGCATACAAAAGAGGTTCTTGACATCTATGTTATGGAATCAATGTGAGACTATAAGGGCTAGTGGTTACATAACATCGATGGCATCTGGTTAAAAGAGTTTATGCTCTACCACTCAAAGGTAATCAAATGGCTCTATATCAATGAATTTTGTTTGAAAAATCACAAGGTTGATTCCCATTTCTTCCTTTTGAGCATCTATCAAAATACTAATGAGTTTTGAATTATCTATGACCTATGAGTAGTGTAATTGAAAACTTTTTGATTTTTACATACTAGAAATTAGATCGGCTCTTGAAACTTTAGCTCATGAAAATATTTTCAAGAATGAAATGAAAACTTGGTTTGAAACCTTATGCCTTCATATATTTTTCACCTATTGGTTTTTGTGTAAATGTTGTATTGAGATGTCTATTCAAAATCAATGTAAATGTTGATGTGGCAAATCTTATTTGATTTGGTAATTAAGATAGTTAGTCATTGGTGCATGTATCAAGATATACTATTTTGTTATTTGTTATTTGTATTGTAGTATAAACATATGATGTTAACCATCTATTGATTTTTTAGAGATTAGATAAATCAAACATTATATCTAGCATTAACTACTTGGGGATGACCATTATACACCAAATATCTTGGTTGATGTGACTTGATCATACATTTCCTAGTCCTAATTACTTTTTTTCACTCTTGTTGACAATAATGATGGTGCACCTAAATTATTTTACACATGGTTGGCACACTCTATATTTGTTAACTTGGTTCCCAAATCACCTGAAGAGATAATCTACAAACACACACATGCACACATAGAAAAATAAACACACAAAAAAAATACAAAAATGGGAAATCCTAATCTACTCAATGTTATTCAACACCCATTCATTTAGAAGAAAGAAATTAATTAAGACTATTGGAAATAGGGCTTAAACCTATAGCCATTCACCTACCCTGGCAAAATAGTTCCTTGCAGATCTCTCAAAAAAATAGTTCCTTGTTGTGATATTTCATGTATAATGTAAGGCCCTTTCCATCTAATCTATAATTTACCTGTAAATGATCTAAAGTGACTATCATATAATAAAACTAGTTGATCTTTATGAAATTCCTTATGACATAGATTATTTTCATACCATGATTTTTATCTTTGCTTATGAACTTCATGCATCCAAGATGTTCTACATTAATACTCATCCATCCTATTTAGTTTGATAAGCATATTGGTGAAAGACTCATGATCCTCTAGTATCATGACCATTGCAATGCATAGACTAGGTACCAAGTATAACATCGATATTACTACTTTAAACCCATAGACCAACTAGAATAAAGTAAAACCTATAGCCCTCTTATAGTGCATGCAATATTACTAAATAATCATAGGAATTTGATCTTCCCAATCATCTCTCTTGACATCATATATGTTTGTCAACATCTTACCCAACACTTTTTTAAAAGCCTCAACTTAGCCATTAGCTTATGGATGGTATGTAGTACTTTTGTTAATGAGAAATCATGAATTCTTTAGTATGATATTTGATTGTATTATTAAAGAAGTGTGTCCATTGATCACTAAGAATGATTATGGGGAATCCAAACCTTGTAATGATATTCTTGTAAGGAAATTTTGCTACATCCTTCATTCCAAAACTAGTTGTCACAATAGTTTTAACCTATTTTGTAAAGTAATATATCAAAGTGGTAATATACCTTTCTTTAATAAATTTACTCAAGGGATTGATAGGTCATACAATATCGATGCCCCTTTATTCAAAAGGTTTTTCAGATAGCAAAGGCTGCAAGGGAATTTCATCCTTTTATAGTGGCTTACCCATACATTGACATACATTATAATGTTATGCTACTCTATGTACATCTTGAAAAAGGTTCGGCCGCCATAACCCACTCTATAAAAATTTCCTTTTAGTAGCTTATCTAGAAAAATTAACTCTTGCTATTCCTTGGTGTGCCTCTTATAAGAGTTGTGGTCTTTCATGTTCCAAAATTACCCTGCATAATAATTCATCCTTCCCCAAATGATACAAGAGTGCAATTATAATAGTATATGTCAAAGCTCTGGTGATGAACTATTTCTTGTCTCTTTCTTGGTAGTATGCAAGGAATACTCATTTTAAGAAATTAGTAATTGCCTCAAAATTTTCAAGGATCATAAAAACATAAAATAGATGGGCATCAAAATCTTCCTATAGTTCTTCTAGTTCTTCCCCACTTCCCCATTTGTGATGAGACTGAAATGATTTGGCCCCATAGTTTTTCTTCCTATCTTGACATTAATGTGAAATTGGAATTCTTGAAATAGTATCAACCATCTATAAATGTGTCCTCAAATCATAGGCTTATTGACAAGGTAGCACAGAGCTAGAAGATCCATGAAAATATTAAATGGTGTCATAATTTATATAGTACAAACATTGTATCTAGTGCTTAACTTTTAGGTTTCATGTAACTATTTTCTACATCAAATAACTTTTGGCTTGAAAAATTTATGGGGTGGTCTTATCCACCATCTCATAGTTATAAAAACATAGCACTAATTAAAATACCAAAAGAATCAACATGAACATGAAATGGCTTATTCCAATCTAGAAAGATGAGAATAGGCATAGTGGCCAATCTCTGCTTTAATTTTATGAAGGCTACTTGACACTCAGAAGTCTAGGAAAACTTCACACCTTTGCATAGTAAATACTCTAATGGAGATGAAATGGCTACATATCCCTTGATAAACATTTGATAGTACCATATATGTTCAAAAAAATATAGCACTTCCATGGATTTGATTGGTGGAGGCATACTAAGATTGACTAAAATTTTGGCCTGGTCCACTAAAATCCCTTCACTACACATTACTTAACCTAGTAGGACAACAAAGGGTGTAAAAATAAGCACTTTTGAAAATTTAGGGAAATACACAAAGCTCAAAAACATTCTAACATGAGGTGTAACTTGGAAAAATATTATTTAAACAAAGAAAAGACTACCTAATCATCGATATAGACTTTTAGGAAGTCATGAATGAAATATTTAAACACAGTCACCATTGCTCAATAAAAAACTACAGGTGAAGTCTTGAGGCCAAAATGCATTACCTTATTTGTAAAATATACCCATTATATGGAAAAAGTTATTTTATCTCTATCTTCTTCAATGATAGCCACTAACGCCATCTGTGAAAGAGTAGATTTCATGACCTGAGACAGATTACAAAACTTCATCTATGAAGGGAATCAAAAATAGATCATTCACACATGTATAATTAAAAATTTGATAATCACCACATACTTTTATCTCCCCTATTTTTTAGGCTACACTACCATGGGACTAACCCAATCTGCCTTTTCTATGAGATATATTATACCTACATCTTGCATTTTATCCAATTCAGCCTTCACTTTCAACTTATATGGTCATTTCTTTATGGATCATGTGCACTCCTTGAGTTCAATATGCATTTTTCCTAGGGATGGATCTACTCCTTTGACCTCTGAATTTTTTTGGGAAACACATACTAATAACCTTGTAAGAGTTCCATAGCTTTTAAAACTTTGGATTCAGTCTATTAATCACCTATATGTGCCAATTTAGGAATTTCCTCACTTTCAATGTTTTCCACATACTTATTAATAGGTTAATGATAGATCTTACAATTTTCCATAGCAACATATTCTTGTATCATTAGTTTAGCTTCCTATTCTAAAATATTTATGTTATACAACTTGTCTTTTTTAGTGGGTTCTATGATTGAGTCCTTTATTAGTTCCACTGGTCATTCACATTCAAACAAATCAATCATATTGATATCACCATTAGTATCTAAATCTTCAATTCCCTTCTCTTCATCCTATATTTGGTGACACAAATGTATAATAAATTATTCTTCCTTTTTGGAAGCTTTATATCTTTGTAATATTGTATTTAGATCATAGGTTGCATTCTTATGTGTAGTATATTCTATCATGGTACCTAAATCTTCTATGCACCCATGGCATATAAAATGTTTAATTTTAGTAGCACATTATGAACTAGAGGATTCTTATATTCAAATACAAAATTCTATATGAAGTCACTCTATACCTACACCTAATGCTTTGTCTCCCTCCTACATTCTTGATGCATATACCATGTTGATGGTAAAAGGGCAAGTGTGTAATGAAATATGTGAACCCAATACTTCAATGCCACATGTTTTTCATTCCATACCTCAACATATATATGGATATGGATTTTAGGGCATTCACATTCTTAAGAGAAATGGTAATTACTCTTTATTTCTTATGGTAGTTCAAATCTACTAATCATAAGTGCACATGCAACTCCCTAATTGAGTTGATCATCTCTATGAATTTCCCACCATATCACTACAACTAACTTCAAATCTTAATTCAAGGTACTAACCCACTAAATAATGGTGGTAGGTAAATGAACTTGTAGGCATAGAATTAATTGATTGATATCCTCAATCATATAGTATGAAGGAAGTTGTCTCTCATGGGTGAAGACCATTCTTATAGGTCAAAGTTCATGATCACCATGAGCCTAGTTGAGTAGATGCATATATGAGTCTCCACTGACAAAAAAATATATTTTTCAAGGCAAAGTGTCTTCTCTATTTGGATATGTATAATCTATATATGATCACCTAATTGATAGACAAAATCAACTTCTAAGTGAGTAGGGGATTTAGTAGACATCGATGCACAATCCTCTATGACAAATTGAGGTGTCAATGGTTGAGTAACTATTGGTTTGGTCTTCCATTTTTTATGTCTTTAACTTTTGAGTGAGTAAAGACTATATTATAGGTTTAGTATGCTTATACAAGAAGTTATGCTTAGTTGTGTGCAGAGCTTTCAAGTTCTCTTCAGAGTTTACCTTCATCCATAGAGTTTATTTTGCAACATAAAGAGAGTATAGTTAAATTGAAATGATGTAGGGTTTGTGCACCTTATTCATAATAATGATGATAAAATTATCTCCTTGATGTGCCTCTAATTGATTTTTCAAAGTATTAATAGTCATATGATCATCATACACCCATTTATTACAAATCAAAGTAGGGTAATGTGTTACTACTATCTTCATATTGATGACTTCAAAGTCACCTTATAGGCTTAGTTCTATGACTTTTATCTCAACATATTATAATCTACCAATGGGCTCAAATCTTCCATATTCTACTAAGCTCAGATTCATTGGGTTATAACTTAGAACTAGCCATCCAATAAGCTCCCATATAGACCCGGGGATCATGTTGACCATGTTGTTAAAGTTAAAGATAGAATTTTGAATTTCATGTCCTACAACTTCAATGTCAATTTACATATCGACATCCCATGGCTTGTTTGTTTTGACATACCAAACAAGCTTTTATTTCTTCTATTACCCTCATTACACACATTCTAGTAAATTAAGTAGCAAGTTTGTGATGTTTTGAGAGATGTCTTCATTGCATAATGTACTTAACAACTTTAGTAAATCTATCAATGCAATAAAAACTCCATCATATTGCATAATGCACATGATCTGACCATACATTTGGGCATATGGTGATGCAACATCTCCTTTAGTAGTGTCTTGGTGTTAAATATTTTTCAACATCTATGCAACTTCATACATGAGCCCCTTTTCTATTATTGGGTTTGAGTATTTATCTTATTTTGTTTTCCATATTACCTAGTCTTGAGGCATTTCAAGAGAAGGCAACCCTATTTTTACGTGATGGTGTCTTGTAATGGAATTTAGGAATGCATCCTCTTTAGGTTGTGCATTCACCATGTTAACATTATTGATGACCTTTTCCTTTCTTTGCTTTTCTAAGATAGGATAGTCTTTTATCTCGTGTTGCTCATATACCTTGCAATATGCACAATAAGATTATCTTTGGGGGTTCAAAGGGTAATTGCATTTCACATAATTATACTCTCCACATAAGTAACATTGTAATGGAGGGCATTGATAATTATTTCCTTTGCCACCTTGGTAACCTCTTTTGTATCCACCCCTTGATCCTCCCCTATTTGACTGATAACCTCCTCTATAACCTCCCTATTGCTATGATGTATTCCAATGCTGATGATGATGGATGTTATCTCTAATTCCAAATTATTGTTGCATAATTAGTGGGTTCCAACTAGTTTATTTCTATTATGTCATTGTTGGATTCCAAGGTGTTACATACTAGTATTTTAGTGATGGTGGTGTCCAACTTAGTGAAGGAGGATCCATTCAGCTAGACCTTTAAGCTATTACTGAGGTAAACCAAAAATCCATTTTGGACCTACTTGGTTCGAATAAACCTTATCAACCTCTGGGCCTAGAATCATCTAATTCACCATGGACACTTATTGCATAGTGATGGTGAATACATTCTTTGTAATGTATTATTAGAGCTCCTACAAATCCCTAAAATTATTTTCATCATGATTATGCAACTTATAAAAATTAAAATGTAAAATCTATGGGATTTTAACATACTATTGTAGGAGATGGCACTACATTTTTGCATTCCCTACTACTCTATAGATTTCACAAAACTCTATCTTGATCTTAGGATAATCATTCCTATGATGTCCTCCTTTTCCACACTCCATGTACCATATATTTAGCTTAGGTTTATTTGTGTCATGATTTGTTCCATCCTATTCATAAAATCTTAAGATATATTTTCAAGCTTAGAACCAATTATGAGAGATTCCCCATAGTCTTCAATTTTATTGACTCACAGAGTAGTAGTTCTATCATCTACCTTAGTAGTATATTGAGTCTACACTATAGTAAATCTGATCCTAGAATGTAGTCCTTTAATAAACCACACAACTTTATCTTTATTTACTAAGGAAAATTCAACCTTATTCATAACATTAGAGAATATATGATCATAATCATAGACTAATTCTCTCAAATTATACCTAATCTCCTTTAGGTCTTGAATAGTCTAACTTGTACATTTCTTTATCTTATATTTTGCAATGAGCCAATCTTTAACCTACTATAGAATTACATACATAATTTATCTATGGTACATAAACTCAAGTACTATTTAATTCAATGCCCCTATTAACTCACACTTATTAATAGCCTCATCAGTAATACCCTTATCTTGTCATCTCATCTCACATGTTGGTAAGTATTGTTCAAGGTTTGCAAACCCGTCATATGTCACCAAGTAAATAAATTCTCCTAAAGAACCCATTATAGAAATTGGTGTCAAGGGGATATGTTACATAGTTTTTTCATGGGGAGGTTGCATTCTATGTGATCTGACTAGTGCACTATAAATATTTACCTATGCACTAAGAGATTTAACCTGTGCACTATGTTTTTATGTGTTTATTGCTTTTCTATGCTTGGTTTCAACAAAACCTATGGCCTTTAAAGCCTTAAAATTAAGGTTAATTCAATTTCATTACCCTAAAAATGTACTTATTCTAAAAATGGACCTTCCCAACTACTATTTGCCTATTTTTCTACTTGAAAACTTCTATTGGAATATAATAAATTGGGCTATGAAGACGTGTGCTCTTCTAATGAATGATTCTTTCTTGTGATTTCTTCTTCTAAGGTTGAACCTATGATTACTCTACAAATTTTTTATACTTATTTTATTAATATTTCACTTATTTATTCTATTATTACCCATTTTTATGGTTGTGCACTATATCTATCATCTAATTGATCTACTTCTACACAATTGTTGCCTTCTTCAAATATCTATTCTTCCCCTCATTTTTCATCACTTCTTTCTTTCTGTTGACATTCATATTATATTTCTTCATCCTTTGTTATTTTCTTATTTATTCTCATTCATCATAACTCCCTAGTCTTTCGTCATCTATTTTACTATTACTCTTAACTCTACTCATAGTTACTTGGGTATTATTCTATTTACTCCATCTATTCTATTGTTATAGCTCACATTCTAAATCTAGACTTTTCTTTTGGCTCTTCTTCCCTTGTGTCTCCATTTTGGATTCAAGTTCAAGCCTTATCTTCTCATCTATTCATCATTCATTTTCATGTCACACACACCCCCATACTCTCGAAGTGACTACTCCATATTGGTTGGAGTAGGAACCATGGCCTTATCCACAACCAACATCTTCACAAGGATAGGTAGTCACTAAAAAAATTTCCCTCAAATTCCTCTAATAAACAAGTCTTTCATAGCTTCAAAATCTATATATCCTTATACTATAGACTTAGTTATATATCCATCTACTATAATTGTAATTTATTTCTCTAGTCCACTCAATTTTCAATCTTTACAACCACTCTATATTTTCTTTAGTCCAGATTATAATTTTTTTTATTGGGTTAAAGAAATAATATTCTAACTATGCTAACTAGTTAGCTAGTAATTCAGGTCACTTGCAACATAAAATTTCATAAATCTTTTCATAAATATGCTCTCTAATGATTTCTTATATAATAAGACTAGTCCTTTTTTATTCTTCTTCTGCAAAATTACATATCCTTTGGTCTAACCATATCTCAATATATCTTTGTCCTAGTAATAATCTTAGCATAATTTCCTCTGAAAGGAGTGTTTCATGCTCATGACACAATTATTAGTAGAGGTTTTATAAGTATCATAACATGCTAAATATGAGGATAGCTATGATATATACTTCATGTACACAAATAATGTATTGTATTCATACATGAGTTTAGATAATAGAAATATAGTAAGTATTAATTATACTACATTAAGTAGGAATTAAGAACAACCAATATTTCATAAATATAAATAAAGCATTCAAGTTAATTAGACATAAATTAACCAAACATTATACACAAAAATGCACACAAGGAACATAATAAGAAATCACATGGGTAACCATAACAAGAAAAAATCTCTATTGATCTCTTCAAAAGTGGAACCCTCTTCTTCTTACAAATAAAAGTATATATAGATGTTTCCAGTCTATGACTATTCATCTTCTTCTTGTACTTGGTGCCAAAAGTGGAGTCTATTCATATTATATCCTATTAAAAGTCATGAAAATAGGATAAAAGAGACTATACAATGAAAAATAAGTACATAACATATAAATATTAGACAAATATCTTGTGTAGATCCAAATTCTTATACCAGTAATAGGGGCCATAGGATAGGTAAAAGAGAGTAGTTCCCTCTAACATAGGTGTAGGTATAAGTTTGGGAGAGGTAGGGCCCTTCAACATAGGGAGGTTTATAAAGGACCAAGCTTTGATATATAGACTCCAAAGGGAGATTGTTGCACATCTCTCAGATATTTATAGATTATAGAGCATGGTAGTTGGGTTACATGCATAATTGGTAATAGCTCAGGGAGAAACCACTAGGCTATAGGGTCCAATTACATCCAAAGATGAAGATATTTCTACTCTAAGAGGATAAGTGGTGAAATTTATAAGATTTCAGACCTAGTTAGTCACATGAGACCTAGATCTATTAACAATAGTCAGGGAATGAGATAGATCTTAGTTGGATAGGGAGAGACTAGTATCATAAGTGGAGAGGCTCACAAAGTGATACAAGCCTCGCCGATCTAGGATCGACATAGGTTTAGGTATAATGAGAGTCTTGTTTGATGTGATTATGGCCAATGATGATGCCTTATGCATGAATGATGATGTCCCACATGCCAAGGATGAGATATCATACTAGAGGTGGGCATATGAGGTAGCATCTCTTGTAGAGAGGAAGGCGGCATCCTATAGGGAGTATATAAGATCATAGTAGACTATCCAGACCTCCAAGTCTAGACATGAGATTGATTCAGAGCAGTTAGTGACATATCCAGTAACATAATGGGTAGTCATGGGTCCTCCACTACAATGTCTACTAGTAGCACTAGTGTCAAGGATGGGTTAGACCTTCCAACAGAGTCCCCTTAGGGATGACCATGATTAGAGTTAATTTTTTAGTTCTTATTTTTATATTATAAGATGTATAGATATTCTCATGATGTATAAAACATGATTTTGAGAGATATATGACATTCATTTTTGGATTATTGCTACCTATACATGGACTCTTAATATTTTTTTATTATCACATGATGTTTACATTTATGTTTTTCTTATGATGATATGTTTGGATATGCTAGTTTTAGGAGATACACATCCTTAGTTAGCATATAAATGTTGATGTATTTGTATTTCTCTTCTTCATGTATGACTAGATACCAAAAGATAAATTAAGAGATTCACATCCCAAACTAATCATAGAAATAGTCAATTAGACTCACAATTTATGCCAAGAGATGCACATTTTGCATAGAGTCTTGTTTATTTCCAAAGATGGCCTAAGATATATCTAGTCTTAGGTATTGGGTATGGTGTGTTTAAAAATGATCTTAGACACCACATTGACTTTTGGACTTAGATCACTTGGTGTTTACTATAGCAAATGTAAATTATGCATCATATGTATGAGTAACTTATAAATACATTGTATTTGTGTTTGCACTTTACATGTTCAAATGTGAATATTTATAACTAAGGATAATGATAAAAATTACAAAAACCAAAGTAACAAATATTTACATTTAAATAAAAAATAATGAGAAAAATAATAATACAAAAATGTAACCTAACTTAAAATCAAGATATGAACAATCAGGATTCACCTATATTAACAATGTGTACTTGAAAAACAAACAAATTAAATACAAATTTAAACAAATCAAGCCCAAGTGAAATCCAGACTCAATTTTTACGAAACATATTTAAACACAAAAAATAAAATAATATAATAAACAAGACAAAATAGTAAAATAAAAGTTAAACACAAAAAAAACCAATAAAATTATAATTAAACACTAATATAAATGAACGAAGAACAAAAAAACAACATAATAAAAAACACGATAACACATAAATATACACTAATGAACGAACAACAAAACATAAATAAACATAAATGGAGAGATGCCAAAGAACAACAAAATAATAATAAAAAAATTTACAGAACAAGAATACAACAATAAAAATAAGTGAGAACACAACAAAATAACAATAAAAATCAAACAAACACACACAAACAATGGTTAATCACAATGTTAGTGTAAATAGAAAATAAATTATTCATGCATGTGTAATAAAGCATTACACTTTGTAACAAGGTGACCCCTAAGCTAATAAATAATGATATTGGTACACTGAGACATGAACAATGGATACAAAGGTACCCTCAGGTAATAGGGAAACAAAAACAAAAAACAAAATGGGGGAAAATAGAAGGAAAAAAAGGGGTGGCTGAGTTGACTCCAGATGCATGAGGCAAGTAGATGTTACCTACATAGTTCCATAGATGCAAGATCCAACATGAACTTCAAGAAAAATGTAGTTCTCCCTAGAGATGGGATATAAAAATGGTGATAATGTAACATGATTAACATGTTGCAGAGGAATAAGGGAATGGGCACGCAAAATGGTGAGTGTATGAGAAAAAGAGGGAATGGTTTTAGGTTAAAACTATACTAAAATACAAGAGACAAGTAGGAATAAATAAAATGAATTAGGAGTTTAGAGGGCCTACTGAATCTAAGGTTAATAAAGAAAAAAGGCTCAAAAAATGGTGAGAGCATAATAAAATCCAAGGGTTTAATAATATATTATGTTTTAAACAAATAATGCACACAGGGTCTCACAAAATGGTGAGAGTGTAAAGTGAAGCCATGGGCATTAATATATCTAAGTCAAATATACAATGCACACAATAGAAACTCATAAAATGAAAAGAATGTAAGGCTTAAGGCCAAAAATGATGAGGAAACTAAATGATAATTGGTTACTCATGAAATAGCCAAGGTTCCCAGGATCCTTAAGGCAAAGAAGTGGTCAAAAAAAAGAAAATAAAGTGTGAATGTGGTTGAGATAACCTAAGATACACTATGTACCCAAGTGTTGCCTACATAGTCCATGCAAACCTCAAGCCAATGTAGTTATCCAAAAAATGGGAGGAAAAATACCAAGGTGGTCTAGAAATAAACTAAACAAACAAGAGAACCCCACCTAAAAACTTTGATGGATTTATATCTCTCATGGAAATCCTAAGCCAAGTTTCATGATTTTGTGTTTTTTAGAGTTTTTTAAGAATGCTTAAAAATCTTTAGGGGTTTTCTAAGTGTCTCAACTTGATTTATAATTATGAGATACTAATTGGTCCAACTCACAAAATGGCGAGAGTGTGGCTGAAACTACTCATAAAATAGTGAGAGTGTTTAGGATCAGAATAAATAAAGGTTTAAGGCAATGTTTTTTCTCTTTTGTCATATTAGTTTCTAATTTTTTTTGTGTTTTTGGGATAAGAAACATAAACAAAATATTAATAAAAGGCACAAGGAATGAACTAATTGAGGATATATACTTCCACAGATAAGAGTTCAAACAAAAGCTAAACTGGCTGCAACGGGCATCATGAATATAAACAATGATACAAGGAACCATCTAACCAAGGAGATGCACATCCAAGGGTAGTGGTTATAATAATAGCTTAAAATCAATTTAAATGGCCTAATAAATGAAAATGAGATATAAAAAATGGCACATAAAACCACTTAACTGAGGAGTTTCATGTCCATAGGCAAGTAACAAATAAATTGGCTACAATGATACTATGATCTTGTTAAAGAAACAATGCCTACCAAATAGTAGGAAAATAATATTAGAAAAATATGTAGTGTTGAATAAATCGAAGGAACCATTTATCAATAAAAAACCATGTGATAACATATCCTTGTACACTTGTATACAAAAACAAGCTATGAAATAATGTTTAAGTTGAACTACTTTGTAGAATGGGTGCTGAGTGTGTCCAAAATTCCTAAGAAGCATAATCAAGATCATAATTGATTATGGGATACAATGGTCTAGGTTAAAATAGTATAGAGTGGAAGGAAAATGAGTTGAGTGGAATATAAATGATCTAAGTGACAATAGTCTAGGGGTGCAATACTCCAGAATGAAATGGTATAAGGTAATGTGGTTATAACAATCTAGAGTAGTATGGTTACAATGGTCCAGAGTGGAATAAAATAAAATATAATGGTCTATATGTTCAATGGTTTAGGGTTAAAATGATCTAGGGTATTAAAAGAATATTTTTCAAGGTAGAATAGTTTAAGTTAAGACAATAGTCTAGGATAGAATGATACAGAGTTAAAATGGTCTAGAATAGGGTGATTTAGAGTATAATGGTGGAATAAATAACTTTGGCACAAGCTACCCCTAAGTAAGGGCTCTTATAGATAATGGTTCAAAAAAACTTCAAGTTTAGAACCACTTGAGATGTATAATATTCATGGGTTCTAGGAGCTCTTGACCATTTGGAATAGCCAATCAGTATGGCCCTAATCCATAATTTATTGTGACTACATACGGGCCCAGCTAATTAGGTTGAAACTTACCCTTATTCTTACATTCATAATTAGTGTTCGTTTGATTCTCCTTTAGTACCAAGTCACCAAGTTAAAACTCTTGAGGGAGAATGCACTTGTTATAGCTTTTACATAATGTGTTCTGATATGCTTTCAAATTATCAAAGGTAGTTAAATGCTTGCCATCAAGGAGTTTAAGCTCTTATAACTTGGAAACTTTATAATCTTCATCATCTATAATATTTTCCAAGGATACCTGTAATGAACATATCTCGATCTAGACCAAGATACTAGCCTTTGTGCCATAAACAATGGAATATGGAGTGGCTTCTATGGGGGTTCAATGACTAGTGTGATAGCCCAGAGGGTAATAATCTTATTTAGGATTACAAAAATGGTTTTGTTAGACACCTAAATCTAACTATTGCCTTATGAGTTATATGGTGTGGATATCTTATATTTGATTTTGAATGTGGTGCAGAGAGCTTTAGTAGCTCGACTTACAAATCATCTACCATTATTGGATATAATATGGGTTAGATACCATATCGATAGATGATATGGTAATGGATAAATTTGTCAATATATTTTCTATTGATGTAACTAAGAGGAATATCCTCAATCCACTTATTAAAAAACTTGGTATCAATGAGAATATGCTTATAGACATCAAAAGAGGTTGGGATGATTTTCTCGATGAGATCAAGACACCATGTAAAAAATAACCATGGTATAGTGATCGACTGGAGTGGAAAGGAAGGTATGTGTATAAAATTACCATGTTTTTGGAAATAAATACACTTCATAACATGATTACAAGTATATGTTTCCATCTTGAGCCAATAGTATCCTATTCTAAGTAATTTCTTGGCTAAGACTACACCACTAGTGTGGGCCCCACACATTCATTCATGAACTTACATAAGCGTTAACTTGGATTCTCCTAAAGATAAAAAATAAATAATCATCCTATCATATCCCTTATGATAAATTATGTTTCCAAGGAAGGTGTGATGGGCTAAGTGATGAAGGAAGATTTTATGGTGATTATGTGAAAGGTCAGGAAGAAAGACTTGGTCATGGAAATAGTTATAAATGTCTTAGAACCAAGGTAGTTTAGGTTGGGAGATTGGGACCATAAATGGTGAATAATGATGCATGGTCTTCTAAATAATGCCAGAAAAGTGAACCTGGATGTGTTTTGAAGTCATGGTAGTAAGTGAAATTTGAATTAGAATTCAAAAGCTTATTTTCCTGCCCTTTTTCCAATTTGAATTTTCAAGCTTACTATGAGGGAGTGATAGTGTTCTAAGTGGTTATAAGAAAGTATTATATTTATGTAATTTTTTAATGATGTTTTAATTATCCTTGTATGACCTCAAAAAGTCTTTAATTGGTTTGGAATGTATTATGCCAAGTTGTAAAAGTGAGGTGACAATTTAGTTTCACCACCCTACATGGGTCTTAAGAAATTTTGAGGTTTATTATTAGAAGAAATGGTTATATATTATTTTTATGGAGTCTATTTGATGATATAAAGGATATATAAGGTGAAGATTTTTTAGGAAGGGAATAATGAGGAACAATAGGGAAAACAAGAATGTAAAAAGAAGGTGGTCTACCAAGAAAGTAAAAAGAATTGTATAAGTATTTCATTGATATTGAACCAAAGATTCAGATGAACATATCAATGAAGGAATTGTTTTTTCCAATTATTTTATGATAACATTTCCTTAATAATAATTTTTTATAGTTTTGGAGTTGAGAATGATCAGACCTTGCAATGTAAACAATTCTGAGTGTCATGTTGATTAATGGAACTTTATGTGTTTGTAATCTATCCATGCATAAAATGGTAAAGTGAATATGAAACTTGTGAATTAAATAATAGCATGTTTTGAATTTTTTTTATTGAAGCATATAACCTAAAATATGAATGTTTGTAGTCATGGTTAAACTCTATTTTGATAAGCACAGTCCATAATCTATGTGAGTGCATGAGATGGTCAAGTTGGTGAGAATCATAAGGAACTTGAAGGAAAGAGATACTATGTAAAGTATGTATTTAAGAGAATATATGGATGAAAAATTTATATACCCTAGTGATTCTTTCAAATCTATTGCAAACTTAACAAGTAACCCTTGTTTTTTGTAACAGTCTGACTAATTGATTGGTGAACTGTGAACTAAACTCTTGCAAATAATTGATCAAAGAATCAAGTGGTAAACTATCTAAGATGTTTTGGTAAATATTTTTAGTTTAATTAATCTTAATATAATATTTTTAATGAACAATAATGTGGTATATGTCTTCAAAACCTTGATACAAGACTAGAAGTTGAATGTTTTCTTGCATAGTTGAGATGTTTGGAGATAAAAATCCATGATAGTGGATATAAAAGTAAAAAAAATCAAATTTAATATGTGATTAGGGTTAATATAGACCCATTGGAAGTGATTTGGTGTTATGAAACTCATTATAACAAAAGTTATGACTTTTGGATTGCTCTCAGGTTATTAACAGGGCCTAAAAACCCTAGATTAGGGTTTGTTCCATAAAAAATGTTTTAACCATTAGAACCTAAAAAAAATGGTATTATTACTAAATTTCATATGAAATAACTAAATATTATGGTTTAAAGTAGTGTACATCCTGAAAAGTATGGATTATAGAGGTCTAGGGTGCATTAGGCCTAAAAGAGACCTAATTGAATAAGTCTAAAGAAAGAATATGTAGGGGAAAAGTTAGAGCTTCATAATTGATCCATAGGTATATATTGGCATGTGAATTAATAATTTATATTTGGTTTTCATTATGTGATTTTACTTTTGTTTAATAATCAGCAATGCCTATAAAAGGGCTAGTAGAGGCGTGACAAGTAGATAGAATGGTATGAGAGTGAGTTAATGTATGATTGTGAATGGATAATGGATATTGAATGAATGTTATGATATCATATAATGTGTCAAGATTCCAAGAATCATTTATATGAACCATAGTATCATGGATGCATGTTGTTCATAAGGACTATAGGGGGATACATGAAGTTAAAAAGAGATTCTTGAGTGAAGTAAATGGCAGAATGAGGAAAATGATTTGATATGGGTTGAAATAGAGTCATAGAATGTTTTGAGTATATTGAAACTTTAATCTAGTAGGTGTTTTTATTTTGGTACACTTTGGACAAATAGTCCTAGTATTGACCAAGGATAATTTTGACAATTGCTAGTTGACAAGCAAAGGGAAAGTGGAGAACCATAGGCTAGTGACATATTGATCTGCATCACATACCCTCTCTAAATTTGGAAATATATGAGTAGGTTGTAGAATATTTTCAATGAGGAACTGATACTCTTTAACACTAATGGAATTTTTTATCATGTACCTAGTTTTTTTCATTGCATCATCTGGTCTATTATTGGCCTGTGGTACCTATTTAAATTATATGGACTTGAAGTGAGACTTGAGATTATCCACAATGTGATTGAAGGGTAAAAGATTGTCATATTAAGTTTGATATTGATCTATGGTATAATTAATAATCAATTGAGAATATTCATAAACCATTAATCATTAGATATCCCATTATATTTTAAGATGAATTCATGTAATAAGAGTTTCATACTCATCCATATTATTGGTATAATAAAAGTTAATATGAAAGGCTTTGGGGATTAGATCCCATTATAGTGTGACAAATAAAATGTTACCTTCATATCCATAGGATGTAAATGATCCATAAAAGTATAATTTCCTATGTCACTTTCATGCAACACTTATTATATTGTCATAATAGAATCATCTAGAAAATCAAATGTGAGTGGTTGAGTATCTACAATAGGAGCTTCTACAAGTTGATATGCATTGAACTACCCCTTGATAGCCTTTTGGTTTTGTTATTCAACATAAAATTCACTTAAGATCATCACCCATTTATCCATGTGACCTAAAATATTTGCTTTGGATAATAAATATTTGAGAAGGTCCACTTTAGTAATAATAATAGTCTTATTATTCAACATGTAGTGTCATGAATTTTGGGAAGAAAACACCATTGCTAAACAAGCCTTATCAATAGGCGTATAATTATGTTCATATGATATAAGTTTTTATATAAAATAATAGGTTGTGTATTCCTTTCCATATTCATCATGTTAGGCCAAGAGTGCCCCCGATGCATGTTTTGTGGTTGAAATATAAATAATTAATGGTTGTCTAGATGTTAGTAGTCTCAAAATTGGTGGGTTGGCAAAGTATATTATGAGCTTCACAAATGTTATTTGACATTAAACATCCCATTTAAAGTGACCCATTTTTCAATGGGTGTGTGAAAGAATGACACTTATCTACCAGTTGTGAAATGAACCTATGAATAGATTGAATCTTTCCCTAAAATCTATGGAGCTATTAGAAAGTGGAGGCATTTCTATGATGGCCTTGACCTTAGTAGGATCCACTTTAATCCCTATTTGTGACATAATGAATCCTATCAATTTTATTGAATTGATGCCAAAGACACACTTCTTAGGATTCATATGAACTTTGTATTCACAAAGCTTCTTAAAGATTATTTGTATAACATTACGATGCCTAACACATGTTTTAGATTTTACTAGAATGTTGTCAACATAGTCCTCAACAATATCATGTATCATGTCATGGAATATGACAATCATATCATGATAATATGTGGCACCAGTGTTATTCAATCCAAAAGACATGACTTGGTAATAAAATGTTCCCAATAGTGTGGTGAACACAATTTTGTGCTAGTCCTCTTGAGTTATCTTGATTTGATTTTATCTTGAGAATTTGTCCATGAGGGATAACATCTCATACCCATAAGTAGAGTTGATAATAATATTGATGTTGGGTAGAGGGAAATAATCTTTAGGACAAATTTTATTGATATATCAAAAATTAGTACAAATATGTATGTCTTATGGCTTTTTTATTATTACGACTATATTTTATATCCATTCAGAATAGTCTAGTGGTTTGATGAAGTTAGCTTCCAATAGTTTCTCCAATTCCATATTTACTAAAGAGAAATTCATGGGTACATCTTTCTCAATTTTTGTTTAACTAGCTTAGTATCTAGATGTACAATAAGGCAATGCACAACTAAATTAAGGTCTAGGCCTGACATGTCAAAATAAGCTCATGCAAAGATATCAATAAAATCCCTTTAATAATGATGATGTAGTCATCTTTTTTGTCAATGAGGGATGATCCAAGATAAATAATTTGGGGCTCTTCATGAATTCTTAGGTTCATTTTAGTGGTATTTTATATGAGGATCATAGAAAAATCCTCTAAAATAGTGGGTAGTATTAAATCTTGATCCACCTCTTCTACTGATTCTATTTTTGGTTATTCCTCTTAAAGCTCTAGATAATGAGATAAATCTAAGTCTATTGATTTAGGTAGTGGCCAACTAGAAAATATCTCTATAAATTTTAGAGTAAGACATTCAAAGACTTTATGGTGTTCATATGTGATATTGGCACTGACTATAGAGCTAGGACTTAGTGGACATTGTGCATCCTTTTGAGATAATCAAACTTTCCAATCCAAGAGTGCCTAAAATAGGTTTTCACTCAAGGGTTTGTATTGTTATTTATTTTTTCCCTAATTAATGAGTGCCTCAAAGATGTTTTTGCCTAAATATATTAATGTTTTATCTTCTTTGTCTAAAGAGAAGTCAAATCCTTACTTGTGATTACCAATTGAAAATCCATCTCTAAGGCCCATATAATAAGCAATAGATTCCTCATTCTGAAATTTTTCGATGGGTATAAAAAAAATTATTTGTCCTAATCAATGAGTTCAGGATGTCAAAGGTAAAGGGTATAATGGGATGTGATAGTCTTAATAGAATTAGAATCATATAGGTCAATGTCAACTATCTCATTATAATCACTATAATGAGATGTTGTGTCACTATCAAGAGTCTCATTACTAGTTAGTTTAGAGGAATCACTATCAAAATACATGAGGTCACCCCTAGGTAGTATAAATCTAGGACTGTGACTCATATTAGGCTTAGCAGTTGACAATGGCTTCAGGGTACCTTACTATTATGGCCCCAAGCCTTTACCTATATAATTCAATTTATCCATAATTTGATTAGGGATATGGTACTTGGGATTTTGAAAACAATTAGCAAGGCCATCGAAATATAACCAATCTCCTTCAATAAAGGCCTTTTTATCCTAATTTGGTGAAGTTTCTAGGATAAATACCATTGGTTGTTACTACATATCTTTCTTCTTTTACCAAATCATGTTGGGCCTTAAAGGTCTTTGGGAAGTCTTGGGTTTGTCGTGAGACTTTGGAGACTTGGGTAACTTTGCAATGTGAAATGTATTTTTCAAATGGTATATGGAAATGCATGTGTCCTCAATAGTGACCTATTTTACAAGTGTTGTGGGGAATAAATCAACCAAATTGGAATCAAGATCACTTGGGTTGATATAATTAGGCTTGGGTGGTTGATAAACTATTTCTTTGTTCTTATCTTCTTTGAATTCATAACCAAGGCAATAGGTATAATTGTGAAATTCAGCCTTTAGGTGTTTGAAATATTGGTAAGGCTACAAATTAACATGAGTGGTAACCTCAATTCCAACATTGAGGAAATTGAGGCACTAGTGTAAGGTAGATGAATTAGCTTGTACTTCATAGATCTAAAAATGACCAAGAAGTATATTATATGGTAATTTAGTGTTCATGACATGGCATAGAGTATTATGGGATATAGATCCAATAATGATTAGAAAATAGATAGTCCTAGAAGATTCCCTTTTGGTGTTATCATAGGCATTGATTTTGATTATCTCAAGTTAGATATCCTTGGTAGTATAACCCAATCATTGTACTAATTTGAGTGACACTATATTTAACCCTAAAACATTGTCTATAAGAACCTACTTAATCTTATGATTTTATATAATGACTTCAAAGTATAAGGGGTTATTATGTCTAGGACTAAGAAAAGACATATCTCTCTAATCAAATGTTATTTTTTGGATGGGAGATAAATTCCCTATAAGTGTATGGAATTTTTCAAGTTTGATGTCTTGGGGAACAATGGACCATTGAAGGAAGTCATTTATTATAGTTTGGTGGACTTCTAATGTATGCAAAAGATCTAAGATAGAAATTTGCATAGGGTTTTTACTTAGTCTAAGATTCTATACATATTTTCAATATAAGAGAAAAAGGGTTTGGCCTTGACCAGTATAGTGTTTAGTTTTGGATCCAAAGGCATAGTGTTCAAGTTTGGTCTACTATTAAAAGAAGGCAAAGGGCCTTGGAGGGTAACTCATGGGAATCTATTTATGATCAAATAATCTAGAGTTAGTAAGGATCTAATATAATTAGAAGAATAAGATAAAGGGACTTGGATGGTGACTCGCAAGAATCTAGTTATGATTACATAATTTTGAGTTGGCAAGGAATCATTATAATTAAAAAAAGGGTTGGTGGTCTAAAAATATTAACCCACAAAAACTGAGGCACAATGGAATTTCTTGAACTAGTGCGATATTACTTGAGGAAGAGGGTGTTAATAATATAATGGGGGGTCCCATACTTTGAGAAGCATTAGATTCTTTGATTATGATAGTGGTAACATGATTTGTATAAATACATCCCACAATGCTATTATAATCATATGGCATGTTAGTGTAGCCTAGGTTATTATTGTGTGTATTATGCTCATGATTATGACCATGTTGATTATGATTTTAACCTCGTTCTTGTTAACATTAGTCCTAACCTTACTTCTGATTGATCCTTGGTGGCTTTTGATTATGTTTAGGAAATGGGTCCTTATAAATGCCCATGTCCTAATTAGTGTTTTACACCATGTGTTTTATTTTAATTTCACCATTTTTTATCAAGTCCTCAATAAAATGCCTCAAATAAACATAGGTAAATGGCATGGATGACAACACAATGGAAATTACAAAACTCATCTTACTGATACCAATCAGGTTTGGGTTGATCTTCGATGAATGACCTTGGTATTAGCCACATAATCAGATTGAATGCCACTAGATTTTAAAACACAGCCTCAATAGGATCTCCTAATTTGATGAATGCTCTATAATTATTAAATTTCGTTTGTGTAGGAGCCCTTTATAAAGTGGTATATGGATTAGATGGGGCTAGTTTAACATTTAGAATTGGTGTAGCCTACACCATTTGAAAATGTCTAAATTATGTCACTCTATTTCTCATCATGTTTTTGTTCTTGCTAAACCCTTAGGTTTCTCTACAATAATACCTTGATTAGGTGATTGGATCTGATTATAAATTTAACCTTGTGAATAAATATTTACAAGGCCCTTAGTAATGAGTGCCCTCTCAATCTACACACCCTTGTCTATGATCTCCTTGAATGTGTTGGCATAAGTGAGTCATAAATTATGACCCACCTCAGGGTACAAGTTTTGTGCAAAAATATCAACCAACTATTTATCTTGAAAGTTGTGTTGAAAGTATCCAGTTAATGCTCTCTATCATTGCAAGTATGCTACAAAGTTTTCTCCATCTCGTTGTTTTAATTTGCACAAGTCAATCATTGTTAAATCATGCTTAATGGTATAACATAAATGGTTGAAAAATATTTTAGATAAATCATTCTAATCTACCACCAATACCTTAGGTAATTTGAGGAGCCAATCTAAATCTTGTTTAGCCAAAATGCATGGAAACAAGTGAAGCAAATAATCATTGTTATAGGATACCCCTTGGCATAGTACAAAAAAGTCTTGGATATGCTCTTGAGGGTCACCCTTCCCTTTGTATTTATCAAAATTGTGTGCCTTAAAATATGGTGGAAAGGGGACTTAGAGAATACTTAGTTCAAATGGATATGGTCATATCTCATCAAACTTATACTTCTTAACTCAGTTTCCCATGTCAAATTTTGATACTATTTCTTTCATTGAATTCCATTTTGACATGTTTGGTGCATTTTTGGGTTGAATATAATTTATTAGGGTGGTATGTTCCCCTATTGCATAGTTTTTTTAGGGTTATAAACCCTACAATCATAAATTATGTTCTGGTTTACTTGATTTGAGTAGGTCAATCATTGATTCCTATGTGGTTGATAAACCATTCCTAGAATCTATTTTTGTGAGTTATAGGTATACTATTGGTTTTGAGGAGTCCACAATCAGTTCACTAAAGTATGAAAAAATTGGGAGTAACTTTATAAAGTGTTTTTCACAATACCCCCAATATGGGTTGAGTTTTTTATCCCTTGGCTTTGTGAGGGGATAAGATTCTCCTAGTGGTTGAAGAATGTATGTTCCATATCAAGTGAAACATGTTGTGAAGCATCTCTAGGCTTGTTTTGTTCAGAGGAGATCCCAAGGTTTATCATAGACATAGGATCAACTAGGATATATTGTGATTGATCCATCATCTTATTACTCTTTAGAAGTATTATTATTGATCAAAGTTGCAGCCAAAGAGTTTGTTAGTTCTACGATAAGTTGTTATGTGTGTCATTGACTAATTTTCTTAATCTTAGTAGTAAGATCCTAATTATTGGTAGTAGACTCTATAATTATTTATTTTCCCTTGCTATAATAATAAATGTTGGACTTTACAACATAGGTGAGAGGTTATTCTTTTTATTTCTCCTCTACATTAACAAGTGTGTGCAATTATTTAATTGCGAAATCTAGTGCCAATTTAGCACCTGATTCTATCAACCTTAAAATGGAATTATCTTTATATTCTAAGGGTTGATGCTCATAATAATCTTGTTCAGATCTTGTAGTTATTAAGACATCCTCAAACATAATGGAGTTATCTTGTCCATCATAATAATGCTCTTCCTTGTAACTAGGGTTGTAAATGACCCCACTATGAGTATACATTTGTGTCATGCTTGAAAATGATTTTTCCATGTTTTCTAAAATGTGAAATGTGGGTTAAAATTATTTTAAAAAGGTACTTAGATTTATTCAAATAAAATACAAGGTAAGATGAGACTATAATAAAAGGAAATGGCATAGTACCACATAATTAGAATAAATTGGTTATGAATTTACTCAACCTTGATTGGTTTAAATCATCAATTTAGAAGAGGTTAAAACAAATTTGGAACCTAAAGTGTAGGATAACACAATAAATTTAGGTTAAAAATACGTCAATACCATAAAAATCTAGATAAAAATATGGTGAGTCACAACTATAGAATATAAAAGAGGGTATTTCTGATCAAGGAGATAAAAATGCAATCTAAGAATCCCAAAATTTGAACTAACACAAGAAATCCTAAGTATAAATCCAAAACTAAATGGGAAACACAATAGCACCACATGGCAAAAGGATGTAGAATGGTATATAAAACTTAAATCATGAGCTAATCTAGGTCTAAAATGAAAATGAGTCTCAGTAATGGCCTTCAATCCAAATGGGAAATCATACCCAAGTTACTCAAACCAAGTGTGAAAGGTAAAGCGTTATCACCTTGGATCATAATTTAAAAATGCAAGATTTCAAATTTAGACAAAAATGAAGGACTTGAGATTTTGCAAAGTGGATGAGTGGTCTAAAATCAAATAGATAGCATAAAAATGTTGTTCATAAAATATAAACACAATGTTTTGAATAAATATTTTAACAAGGCAATAAGTGTTTTGAATTTGGTCAGCATAACACCTTTTTCTCAAATGATATGGTGTATAAAGAGTGTTTAGTTTATTGAAATGTTTTGATTTCACACAAATAGTATTAGACTTAAAAAGACCATGCAAGTAAAAGGAAAAAACAACATAAACACCTAAGTTAACCATCTTAATCCTAAATATGACAATGTAGCTTCGTACTATCAAATTACATCTATATACATGCTCTTGAGAGGATTTTAATTTATTTATACAAAAAGTAAAAGCACATGACAAGTAGGGTTTTTAGGCCCCTTCTTCTCTCAAGAGTTTGTATGGTGACATGGAACTTTAGGCTACTTGCCCTGCATCAACAATATGTCTATGGAAATTGGGATTTATCTAAAACTAAATTTTTTCACATCTAGATGGTCCCAAGTGTGTCTGACACTAGATATGTAAACACATCATTTGGATCCACATCAACTGGCTTATTTTGAAAATGTATTTTCCTTTTCACAACCACTACATCCATCAATTACTTAGTGTAGTGTGATTTTTGAGTTGCACCTATGTCCTGAGTCTAAGTACCACTAACAAAGCTTGTTTTAACCAATCAAAATAAGCATCCTAATGGGCCACCCTAAATTTATATACCCTAGTATGGATTGGGATTTAAATGGTGTCAAAATATGAATTTTTGGGTCAACACTTTCCTAAAGAACTCATGAGGAGGTGATGAACTCCTACTCACATGCCAAAATACATGAAAATAAAGATAAGTGGAATAAATTTAGGGTTAGTTTTAGGTCACCCAAATAATAGGATTTGGGAAGGGTCTTGATGACTTTCCTCAGAGGCCACAGAAATGTAAAATGATAGAAAAAAAGTACAAAATATCCTCCAAAGAGGGTTTGAATGCAAAATTAAAAAATATAAAGACTTATGTGAGGTACAAGTCCCATCGGGCATGCCAAAATATACAATAAGATTACAAAGCAAGTTAGTCCATGTGTTAGTAGATAAAAATAAAAAATAAACATAAAAGACACAACATGTTAAGCCTACTCCCTCAAGGGTGTTGCTAATAAATTCAAATATTTATTTAAGAAAGGAATATACCATCAAACCTTCCAGGTAGCATCCCTCCTTCAAAGAGCAGCCAAGAAGCATGATTTTCCCTAGATTTGGTATTCTAAGTTTGCATCAATGAAGAGTACTATGCTCCTCCATCATTTTCTAGTTCACCAATGGCTTAGGATCACAATATTTATTTATTTTGTGTAAATACATGAAAAATTTCTACTAAAATATTCAAACAATCATGTTTTCTATTAACATTTCATTTTGAGTATGCTAGTAAATAAACGTTCCCGAATGGCTCCCACTCCAGCGCGCGTGAATCAAAATTTGAAACTGGTTGCTGTGTTTCAAGTAGCTGGTGAGGCTATGGATGCCATAACGGCGGAGGTCTTTTCGGTTAGTGGTGGAAGAAACCAAAATGCACGCAAAGGGATTTCGGAAGTGGGGATGGATGATACTATAGTTGCAGGTCTGACCTATGTTCCTGGTTCAGGGCATGAAACAGGGGTGTGAACCTATGCAGATGTGGCAGCCTTTGAAGTAGAGATACATGAAGCTCAGTCTCAATCAACACCTGTACCTACTCACGTAATGCCTGTAAGTGCTTTAAAACCTATTAGGGTAACTCTAGACCCTGAATTAGCAGAAAATATCTTCCAAGAAGAAAAATAGTTTTCCTCTTGTGCTGCCATTTTTCGCTTCTGTGGTTTCTGGCCCTCTTTTGTAGATCTACAAAATTGGATTTCTAAGAGTTGGCTGCATATTAATGATGGTCAAATCTGGCCTTGCGCCAGGGGTTTTTTTATAGTAATTTTTCAAAGCCCTGAAGATAGGCAGTCTATACTGTGCCACAATAATTTTTCTTGGCAGGGAAGATTTCCTCTTATGGCCAAACCTTAGCATAAGGATTTTAACCCTCTCTCAGAATCCTTTAACAAGATTCCTATTTGGGTGCGGCTCCCTTATCTTTCGATACAGTTGTGTCAAGAGGCAGTTTATAAGACCATTGGTAATGCTATAGGGGAGTTTCTATATGAAGAAGACAGTACGAAGGGCCACCATTTGACTTGTGCTCAATTTTTGGCTGATCTGGATGTTTCAAAGGGCCTTCTTGAGGTGATATGCATTGACTCCCCTAGGGGCACCTGGACACAGATCTTGGATTATGAGGGGATTCCTTTTAGATGCAAGAAGTGTCACCAGACGGGACATATTGCAGCCCGTTGTGTTGCTGGGAAAAATAATCCCAAACGTTCACCTTCTTGGTGGCCAAAGGATTTATCTGAACATAGTTTAGACAAACAACCTTTGGAAACAACAACAGATTCTGAGTCTGATAATGAGGAAAGGGTGCAATCCGAATCGGAAGATGAAGAGGAACCACTGGAGAATATATCAAATGAAGCCTCTGAGGAGGCTATAGTCAAAGATACAACTGAGCCTGAGGAGGAGGAGGTGATCTCTTCCCCTGTTTTGAAGGATCTATCTAAGAGCCAGACTGTGTTAGACTTTCACCAGGGGGTTATGCCTACTGGTGTCCAAAGATCATTATCCCCTGAGGCATGGGTTACTGAGGCAACTAAGGTAGAAGACGGTTGGACACCAGTCAGAAGAAAGAAGTCTAAGCCTTTGGTCCTTCCTCTTGATATGAATCTTCGGTCATGCAAAAAGAAAAATCTAAACTTAAAAGATTCATCCAAAGCTCCTTTCTGCTGATTGGTTCTTTGGGGGCAGGAAACCGGTCATTTGTTCGGTTTGTTGGTTGCGGAGCTGGAAGCTAGTGGTTTTCTTTCAGTTCTGTGTTTTGACTATTGTTTTGTCTTGGTCTTATTGTCAGTTTCAGGTCCCTGTAAAACCTGGTGTTGGTTCTTTTATGTAATCAGGTTCCTTTGTTAACCTGGTTGTGCTTTAATGTTTATCTTTCTCCTTGTTCAGGGTTTCGGGGCCCCTTCAAAACCTGTTTTTACCTTTAATCTAAAACATTTCTACTATAATTTCTACATAGTAAGTTTGTGTAATTTAAGCTTAAAAATGATGGTCTTGGCTCACTTATTTATAAATTTATAAAAAAAATTAGGATCAGCCATGATCATCCATCTTGAGATCAAGATGTGTGGTCATAAACTAATTTAATTTTGAAGGGACAAGCCATAAATATGCCAATTAATATTTGGAAGAATGAGGCATTGATGAGGCATGGGAAGGATTAATTTTGATATTTATCTCATTAATGGTTTATGGATGCCACCCCATTGATGATGTCATGGGATGATGTAGAATTAAACATTGAATTTATAGTAAATATATATTCAACAACTTTCATGGAATTTTTACTTAGGCTCTTGATTTTG
This sequence comes from Torreya grandis, assembly GCA_037957365.1. Classification (NCBI taxonomy): domain Eukaryota; kingdom Viridiplantae; phylum Streptophyta; class Pinopsida; order Cupressales; family Taxaceae; genus Torreya; species Torreya grandis. The sequence continues at coordinate 2,572,765 of JARHVA010001582.1, forward strand.
TTTAATTTACTTAAGTGAGTTTGATTAATTTTATGCAATTCTTTAGAAATTTGTTGCACATTTAATCAACCTAGTCAGAAATGTCATTTTATTGAGTCATAATCTAACTAGATTATTATTAGAAGGTGTCAGTTGCATATGGGACAATACCCCAGTTAGGGTATTATGGATGTGAAATAACACATGCATGTGATGTGTGTTGCCAAATTAGAAAAGTTTAGTGGTCTAGGGTGCATTTTAAATGGTCACAATTTGATTCAAAATGATTTAAGAAAATATAATAATCACATAAAATGCATTGCCCAATTTAGGGCTACATTAGCTTAAATTGGCACATATATGTGACAAGTTTGAATGATTTAGCGCATTTTAGTGATTTTGGCCTAAATTGTGCATTGTCATAGGATATTTCTTAGATTGATAATTTTTACACAATAATGATAGGAATTGGATGTCTACACCTTTGAGTCATCCCTTGAGTTGTCAAACAATTTGACTCATTCTTGGTGACTTAGTTAACCATCTCCATATTTCTCTTAGCCATTTGAAATGGTCATCATCCTCATGGATGAGGACTTGTTAGCCACTGTAGATTATTTGGATTATTTGTAATGTTCAAATAATCCTCCACGATTGGATCTTTCCTCGAAAAAACTATAAATAAACATGAAATCCATCACTTTTATCATCTTAATTTGTGTTAATGAAGTGATTCAAAATCATAAGTGAGTCTAAAGTTAATCAAAGCCATCAAAGATAATTTTATACCAAAACAATTCCCATTTTACCTGGCATTATAAGGGTGAACAATCACAATTCAAAGAGATTTAATCGAATACACATCATAATGGAAGAATATTTTTACAACTAAGGTATAAGTTTGTGTTTGTTTCTTTTGTTTATAGCTCTAGCTTAGTTTGAGATAGTTTAGATTAAGATTTCTTAGTTTAATTTTCACTTATACATTTTATTCAATATATATTGGCACACTCAATGAGACCATTCCCTCATATTTTTCATCTAATATCCATCATAATTACATTTAGAAAGCATTTTTCAATTGGTTTTTGTTGTTTTTCTTCTACATGTGTGTATAATCTTGGTCTTGGAATTGATTTTTGAATTTTTAGGTCATTTTTTTTGTGTTTTCCATTTAGTTATGTGTGTCTACTACGTAACTACAAAAAAGAAGCCATTAATTATTAAATTGTAACCCAAAACTACAAAATCTTTTTTTACCTTATTTATATAGTCTTTTTCCTAATTTTCTTATTTCCAATATCTTTTTGCTTTCTTTTTTATTATGTCAATATTTTTTGTTTTATATAACTCTATAGTTTAGGGAAATGGTAAATTTAACAATTTCATTAATGAAATCATTGTTCCTAACTCTAAAATCATGGAAATGAACTATGAAATAATTGACATTAGCCATGAAATCATTCTATAACTATGAAATCATCCAATCTATTCTTTATATTTTTTGTGTTTTTTATTTTGTGTAAGTCAACTACAAAATCATAATAAAATTGTGAAATTATTGTCATAAACTAAAAAATCATTATTACCAATAGTTAAATCATCATTATCAATAGTGAATTTTTTTAGCAACTATGAAATTGTCATTTTAATCTAAAAAAATAGGTAATTGTATTTGAAAATTTGGTAAGTTTACTTGAGAAATTGTTTTGAAACTGTGAATTCATTTATGTGTTTTCATATATTTTATTTATTTTCTATGTCTAAACAGTGACAACTTCATTTTTTGTTTAAATATGTAATTGTGAATTTGTAATAGATGCTAGCTTTTGTATTGTTTTTATGGTTTTTTCTTACTCTATTACATGTTGCCTTGATTCTAATCTCAAAAAAACATTCTAACCAATTAGTTTTAAGATTCTTGTCAAAGAAATTTCATAAAAAAGGATAAAATAAAAATTAGATTCTTTATATTTTTGAAACTAACATTTCACTTCAATTTTCATTTTCAATTTCTAGCAATTAGTTCACATTTGGTTTATTGGAGTTAATTATTTTCTTTCAGCATTCTATCTGAGTTTTAAAAGTGTGTATGCTCTTCCCTTGGCATCACATTGGTGATGATACTTAGGAATCAAAAGTAATTTCATAACTTTTATATTACCCAAGTGGTGTTTGTGTATGTTCTTTCCTTATTGTCACATTACTAATGATACTTAAAAATTATAAATAGACATTATTTTTTTATTTCTTTTTCTACAGACTCTATTGACTGTGAATTTGACCACCATATAGTAGGTCATACCCCATAAACTAGTGAGGTATATAAATCAAGATCCAACTATAAGAAATTTCTTAAGCGATTATGTGTTTTAAACACACCATGATGTGAGGATATTTCATGCTTCAATGCCTAGGGTTTAAATAGTTGCCTTGAAATACAATATTGATGATTTTCAACACACTCAAACACCTATGGATGTGTTCAAAACTTTGGGATAAGACCCAATAGTGTGTGTCTGCTAGATTTATTTATTATTCAACTTTGGTGCATTAGTTAGTTGTTAGCATTGAGAAGTTACCTTCCACACACCCTCAAAACTAGACTCAATGGGCAATGGGAATGATAGGATCCTCCATGGTTAGTGCCTTGAAATATTAGGCCACGGTTGAGAGCATAGATGAGTAAGTGATATAGAAAGGCCCAAACATTGTTCACAACCTTTATCCTAAGTTTTCACCTTTTTGTGCAATTGCTTGATTGTTTAAAGCAAGAATTTGTTTATTATTTCCTTGTGTTTTACATGTCTTATAATATACTTATTTGTAAATGAATTTATTTTGATATTTAAATCTATCAAAACATCCTAAAATCAAATTTTTCCAAAAAATCAAAGTAATTAGTTTAAAATTGGAATTTTTCAGTCACTTTGGTTAGTGTTTTTAATTTTAAAATTTAATTTTTAATTAAATCATTTTCCTTCTCCCTATTCATATCATCTATCAATATTCAAATGGCCATGATTAATAACATGAATGAAAGGGCTGATCCATTTGGAAATGAACCCTTTCAATTCACCAGCTAAGAGCATCATGTAGAAATACATGGAATCGCTGAATAATAAAGAAAACGGATTACCAAGATGAGGGTATCCCCAAAGCTATCCAACCTTCACCCTCATTCGATCAATGTATCATTTCAAATAAGATTGAAGTCTTGATTTAAGCCCTAGGATTTGGAGCAAAAATCACACCTAACTTTGAGTGTAGAACTTGTAATAATTAATTGAAATTAAATAACCTTCATCATCTAATCTAAATTAATATACCTCTCAAGGTTCTTTAAAGGGTAGAAATTCCCTTATAACATCCTCACAACCCAATCTCCAAATCTCTCAAGGCAAAGGGAAAGTTATCTTACATGAGGAATCATCCCAAATAAGTCATGGATTATCCACAAAAATTCATGCAATCCATGTTAACCAAAATATTATACACTTTTAATCTCATCAACCAACCAATAATTTTGGTAATCTTAATGTTAATTTGAATCGTAGTTTACTTTCGCATATTTATCCAGCCAATTTGAGTTTGAACATGCCTTCAAACTCACTAATAAATAACCCAACTAACCAAAAATTGAATTTTCATTCAAGTTTACCAATCACATAGCAATTCAATCCAAACTTGAATATAGGCATCTAATCTAATTCAATTTTAACCAATCCAAATTTGACTCCACCAAATTTTAATGTACATCCAAGTTCATAGGGTCATGGTCAAATCAGCCCAAGTTTGAATCTTCATTCAATCAACCCCGATGAGATTCTTTAAGGCTCACCCATCATTACCAAACAAAATCAAAATCAAAGCTTAATATACTTATTCTAACTTTTCAATCCAATAATCTAATCCTAGTTTGAGCATTACTTCATGTATGCTCAATAATCCTAATTTAAATATTGATTTACCAAGTTAATTTACTCCTCCTAGTACTTTTGGATTAGCTCCACCCAATCCAACTACAACTCATGTTAACTCCAATCCAAACCCTTCATTTAACTCTAACCCAAATCCTAGCTCATATTCAAACCAAAACCAAAACCCAACTAATTCAAACAATCCCAATTTTAATACAAACCTTACCCCTAATAATTTAAACACAAATCCCAACTATATCCTTAACCAAAATCAATACAAATCAAATAAAATTCCACTTCAACCAAACAAAGCTAGTTCTAACATAAACCTGGGCTCTAATCCATCCAACCTAAGCTATAACATGCATCCATAACAATTCAATCCCAACTTATTTAATAAATATAACTTTGGTTACAATACTAACCCAAACCCCATGAACTTAAACAACAATCCTCCACCAACCAACTCAAACTTTAACACAAACCCAAATCAACCAAATTCAAATATAAACTTTGTAAATAATCCTAACCTTGGTTTCAACCATAATCCAAATCAAACAAACTTTGGTTTTAATAATAATACAAATCCAACCAACCTTGGTTTCAATGTTAATCCAAACCTAATAAACCTTTGTTATAACACTATTTTCAATCCTTTTTCAAATCCTCAAAATTTGAACTTTAGCAACCAACCTCCAAATAATTTCAACCAACAACCTAACCAAATAAACACAAACAAATTAATTGGTTAGCCTTCCAACTTCTATAATCCAACAAGTCAAATGAACCAATTATCCTCATATCATAGACAAGAGTTCTAAAACATAAAATAGATAAAAAATAATTCAAATTTGAGGAAATTTGTTCATATCCTTATGATTTAAGTACAATGACCACACCCTTTTCCAAAATACTTAGAACTCCTAAAATTTGATAAATACAAAGGTAAAGGAGATCCCAAATAACACTTAACTGATTTATATCATGTATGTTTGGACATTTCTTATATCAATGAATACATGTTATGTTTATTCTCACAAAGTCTTAGGGTTCACGCCCTTAAATGGTTTTCATGCCTTTCAAAAGGATCTATATTTACCTTTGAGGGCTTATCTGAGAAATTTGTTCACCACTTCTCCTATAACATCAAAAAAGATCTAACCACTTTAGATTTATACAATACCAAAAAACACAATGGTGAAACCCTTGCTTCCTTCCTACAAAGATGGTGAGCAATGGTAATTCATTTCACATGGTCCTTTCCCAAAACTAAACTTGTGGACATATTCATGAGCAATTTAAATTTAGACTTGGGGCATCATTTTTTACTCCTTTGCCCAAGCTCCTTTGACTAAATCATTGAAAAGGGAGTTTAAGTAGAGATAACATTAATTAATATAAGTGTGATCAAAATATTTAAAACAAATAATAATAATTCCTCTAAACCAATGGAAACAAAATTATTTGCAAAGAACAAGAACCTTATTGGAGATGGTGTGACTGATGTAAACAAATTCAAACCCCTCCAAATTAAACACAAACCTACACTCAACCTATAAATAACATAACTATTCCTAGTGGACAACTTAGGCAAGGAATACCTTAGAATAAATTCACTCAATTGTGTGACACTTATGAAAATGTTTTTTAAAGTTCGCTCATGCAAACATGACTACTTGGCCTAACACTAAACCTTTCAATGAAAATGTTCCTAAACTTGACTAGTATAAAGAAGACAAGTATTGTGAATACCATATGATCAAAGGATATTCTACTAATAGGTGTATGCACCTCAAACACTATGTTCAAGACCTCATTGATAGAGGACATATAGAAATTAAAAATCTAAAATCTAAAATATATAAAAACCAAAAATTAGGGATATACCAAGATCTATTCCCCAATCATGAGCAAGGAAAAGGAAAGAAAAAACAAGAACAACTAGAAGTTAGTAATGTCAATCAAGTGAGTCATCCTTTTGATTCCATAGTCAATAGTGTCAATTTTATGAACAACCATGTCAATTTCATTACTTTTCCATCATAATAATGCATTTTTATTATAATTCATGCAAAGATTAATATTCCAAGTGAATCATCCTCTAATTTTAAATGCAAGTACAACATTATCAACCATCTTGAGAAGACACCAGTAAATATTTCTATATTAGACCTTATTAATATGTCTCTTATATATATATATATGAGAGACATATTAAGAAGGTATAATATAGAAATATTTACTGTTATCAACCATCTTGAGAAGACACTAGTAAATATTTCTATATTAGACCTTCTTAATATGTCTCTTATATATATATATATATATATATATATATATAAGAGACATATTAAGAAGGTCTAATATAGAAATATTTACTGGTGTCTTCTCAAGATGGTTGATAATGTTGTACTTGCATTTAAAATTAGAGGATGATTCACTTGGAATATTAATCTTTGCATGAATTATAATAAAAATGCATTATTATGATGGAAAAGTAATGACATTGACATAGTTGTTCATAAAATTGACACTATTGACTATGGAATCAAAAGGATGACTCATTTGATTCCTCTTATATATATATATAATAATAATAATAATAATAATAATAATAATAATAATAATAATAATAATAATAATAAATTATTTCAATAGTCAAACATCCCTCAAGACATTAATCCTATAAACTTCTAAGCATTAATAGGCTATTTATCAACTAATAATAAAGTAATGTTTGATCATTCCAATGTTTCTCTTTTAAGATCAAATCATAATATCCCATTGTACATAGAGGTTATCATCTTTAGGCACAAGGTGAAGAGGGTTTTTATAAACAATGGTTCATCACTACATTTATGTACATTATGGCTTATAAAGCACATATAATATCTGATAATAGTGTTTGAAATAAATATTATTACTATAAAGTCATACGACAATAATGATTGATAATTTATGGGCATAATCTCTCTTCCTTTGATGGTGGGGTCCGTTATTAAAGAAAATCTCATTCTTATCCTTGATATTGATCTACCATATAACATACTTCTTGGACATCCATTGATACATTTCATGAATTCCATCCCATCCACACTACACCAATGTTTTAAATTTGCCCATGAAGTTATGGAAGTTACTATACAATGTGATCCTCAACCCTTCTAATATTATAAGCTATTAGAAGGAAAATACCAAAAATATAATTATTTACCAATTACCAATGATAATTTTACTCATGTTGAGGATTATCCTTTGCTAGAAAACTATGTCCATCTAAAAAATTTATTTCAAACACCTTCTCTTGGTGATTGAATTAATACACCAACTACTTACATTTCCATTAAAAAAGCTTCCACTAGTGAAGCATCCAACCAACCATCCGAATAAGCTTCCAATCAACTATCCATAGAGTAAGCTTCCAATATCCATGTACTAATAAAGTTTCAAACCCACCACCCACTTATAGATCATCCTTGTCTGCCTCATCCCATTTTAAGATCATTGATAAAGGAATGGATGAGTATATAATCCAATATTTCAACTACCCAAGTACAATTCATACAAATCCACATAATTATGGAAAACCCCACCATCAAAAGGATAATAGAGTGGTTAATAAATTCAGCAAGATAAGATTTATATAGGTGGTTTCATTTTAGACGAGCATATCAAAGATTTCAATCCTTCTTGGCTTTATTCTGATGAACTAGTTACTTGATTTACCAATAACAAATATCTTGTTACTAAGTCCATCATGTGTAACATAATGAATTATAAGGGTAAAGGCCTCAGCCTCCATGAACAAGGATCTATTGAACCTATAATAATAATAATAATAATAATAAAAAATTAATCTAAACATAGCATGGGATTTAATTTTCTCAACACATATCTTACACTTTTCCAATATGATTCTTCTAGTGAGTTAGAGGATGACTCTTAAGACAGTGAAATGGGTTCCATACTGATTCGCTTCAAATACTTTTCCCTCATTGACATTTTTCATGATAATGTCATTCTTACACTATATCTAACATATCAATCCTTCATAAAGTGGGACCAACATGCAACACTTTTGCTTGATCATTTTCAGAATGATGAGGTTATTTCCAAATTCTTGAGAATATGGGACCATATTCCATTAGGTGATCACAAGAAAGGGTTTTCAATTCAGTTAGGTGATTTATCATACTTTGGGGAATAAAAAATGCATCACAATATCAATTCAGATTTTACATCAAATCAAACAAATTTAGAGGAAGATTTTCATCTTCCTTCACCACCCCTAAATTATAAAGATGAATAAACTCTCCTTGTTGAATAAAATATTAATGTAAACATTGGCATAAAAGAGGATCCTAAAAATATCATACTTGAAATATATCTTACTCAAGAATAAAGGGACATACTTACACTTTTGCATCATGAATTATCTGGTATATTTTCATGGTCTTATGTGGATATGCTAGGCTTGATCTAGAACTAGTAGTGCATTACCTTGTGGTACATCTAGACACCAAACCAATCAAATAGAAACTCTATAAAATGCATCCTAAGATTACACTAATAGTGAAAGAGGAACTAAAGAAGCAACTAGAATTTAGTTTCATATGCCCTATTGACTATTTGAATTGGATATAAAACATAGTACCAGTATCAAATAAACAAGAAGGGATTAGAGTTTGCAAAAATTTATGTGACATCAATAAGGCATGTCCTAAAGATGATTTTCCATTGCCCAATATAAACATGATCGTAGATTCAACTATACATCATGAGATGTTATCTTTGATGGATGGTTTTTTAGGATATAATCAAATCAAAAATGTTTTTGAATACCAATATGAAACTGCATTCACAACACCATGGGGAACATTTTTCTACCAAGTAATGCCTTTTGGCTTAAAAAATGTTGAAATTATATATCAACAGGAAATGAATGTCAACTTCCATGATATGATTCATGGCATTATGAAAGAATATGTTTATGATATTCTAGTAAATTCAAAATCTAGAGAATAAAACCCTCAAGTGCTTCACCAAATCTTTGAACATATGAAAGAGTATAAAATGAGATTGAACCCTAAAAAGTGTGTTTGACGTGATGTCAAGAAAGTTGTTAGGTTTCATTATTTCACAATGTGGCATAGAATTTGATCCTTCTAAATTTTAAGCTATTATGATATGCCCCCACCAAATAATCTTAAATAGTTTATAAGTTTGTAAGGAAAAATTCAAGCAATCTAGCATTTTATATCCTAGCTTGCAAACATTTGTCATCGTTTCACATTTTTAATAAAAGACACTCCTTTCACTTGGAATGAGAATTGTGAAAAAGCATTTGATAATCTTAAATAATATCTTTCAAATCTACCACTATTAATGTCACCTATTTCTGGTTAACCTTTTCTATTATACATCTCAACTACTTAGTTTGCATTGGGGGCATTATTAACATAGTATGATGACAGTGGGAAAGAATGAGTAGGGTATTACTTAAGTAGAACTTTGATATCTTATGAACTCAACTAATCTCAAATATAAAATACATGTCTAGCAATTTTTTTTCTCTCTCAAAAATAATGATATTACATGCTCAACAATTAAACTAAGATAATTACTAAGACAAACCCTCTTACATAGCTTCCTTCTAGAACAAATTTAACTGGTGATGGCTAAGTGGATTATGCTTCTTAGTGAGTTTTATTTAAAGTACACTAATCAAAAATAAATTTAAAGTATAGGTCTTAGTATATGTATTTTCCAAATCACCTCTTAGTGATAAAACACCTTTTATTATAGAGTTTTTAGATGAAGCAATAATGTCCATAGATGAGTCTCTAGTTTGGAAACTATTCTTTGATGGTTCCTTTACCAATTATGGATCAACGACAGATATCTTGTTAGTCACACTAGATGGGGATTGCATTCTTAAGGATTTTAGAATTGATTTCCCTTTCATAATTAACATTATAGAGTATGAAGGTCTTATAGTAGGTCTCAAAATGGAAATCCAATGAGGAATCCATCATCTTCTTATTTTTGGCAGTTTTAAGCTTATTGTTAACAAAATAACTAATGAATTCCAAGCTCGTAATGATAATTTTATCCCCTTAAAAAGGGATGGTGAATATTTTAAAATTTTAATTTTTAATTCATCCAATTTTAACGAGTGCCAAGAATCAACAACATGGAAGTAGATGCCATGGCTACAATTGGTTTGCTACTTTATTTAAGCATAAAATACAATAAGTTTCTAGTTAATATCTGATGATACCATCTTATGATATGTTCAGTTAAGAAATGGTTTGTGAGGTGGTTGGTCCCACATATCCCTGGTAATCTAACATATATACCTATATTCATAATAATACCATACCATCTAACCTATCCCATAATCAACATAATTCCTTTATCTAATGTACCTCTCGCTACACCATCCTTGGCAACACCTTATACCATAAAGGCTATGATATAACTCTTTTATGTTGTTTGAATTTTGAGGAATCTACTTTGACAATTAGGGAAGTCTATGAGTGAAGATGTGGGGCACATTTGAGTGGCATGGTCCTAGTAAAGAAGCTTTTATGAGTAGGTATTATTGGCCTAGAATGAAATCTGATTCATGCACCTATGTTAAGAAATGAATACCTTGTCATAAACATAGGGGCCTTATCCATATCCCATCATAAGCTCTATAACCTATCACCAAACCTCGGCCATTTTCCAAATGGGGGTTAGACTTCATTGGAAAAATAAGTATTGGTTCTTTCAATGGTCATAAGTATATTATTATGGAAACAAAATACTTTACCAAGTGGGTTGAGGCAATGCCCCTTACTTATGTGACTCGAAAGCAAATTCCCAAATTTATCTTCAACCACATTGTCTGCCACTTTGGCATCCCTTCCAATATCATTTTTGATAATGGAAAATTATTCAAAAACAAGGATGTTAAATATCTTTGTCAAACTTACCACATCAAGCATAAGTGGTCCACTCCTTACTAACCACAAGGTAATGGCCAAGCTAAGGCAACCAATAAAAACATTTTTTTCATCCCTAAATGATTTATCAATGAATTTTGTCATGACTGGCATACACAACTATATCTTACCCTCTGAGCGTACTGCACTAACATCTACATACCCATGGGGGTAAACCTTTATTCCCTTATAAATGGCAGTGAGTTTATTCTACCAATAGAATTTAAGGTTCCATATTTTCATATATCCTTACAACAAATCATTGTTGAATAATCCTATCATACTTCACACCTCAGTGAAATCAACCTTATAGATGAGAAAATAATTAATGTTTTAAACCATTTGCAAGTATACCACAATCGTCTTCATTGTAACTATAATAAGCAGATAGAATCTAGGGAATTTAAAATCAATGATTTTGTTCTTAAGTAAAACTAATGATATAAAAATGTCAAAAGAGAAAATAAAGGAAAGTTTGATCATAATCGATTAGGCCCATATGTCATCATTGCTAAGTATGGATCAAGAGCTTAAAATTTGGCTATAGAAGATGGAGAGGAGCTTGATGAACCAATGAACATCATGCACCTTAAGAGTTTATATGCCTAAAGTTGTTCTATATGTTGTTATTGATATCTTAGGTGTTAAAAAACTTAAAAAAAACAAATATATATGTATGTGTGTGTATATATATATATATATATATATATATATATATATATATATATATATATATATATATATATATATATATATATATATATATATATATATATATATATATATATATATATATATATATATATATAGATATATATATATATATAAATCAAAAGCCACAAAAAAAAAAAAAAACATAGATCATCCAAAAGTGAAAACCTCTTTACTGGCACTTTGGGCAAGTACCATGGTGAAAACTAGATTTCTAGCATTCACCCTAGTTAATTGGGAGCATCATGTTTTCATAGTTCATTGTATATTTACTCAATGACCTTTGTCAATTGCCTTATAGCATGTTAGTTTAAGGTTTGATACTTTTACTTGTAAACCTATGTCCTTGCTCATAATAGAAGAACATCTTCTATATTACCATTTTTGTCACAATCATTTATCACCTATATTAAACCTAAAAAATGAAACAAAATAAAAAATAATAATAAAAACATCCAAAATTACACATAGACACTTACCAAGAACATCAACCATCCTAACTATCTTCCAACATTATTAACTCATATTTCTTGGGTGGGTTAACCGTGCATATTTTTCATCTAACACTTGACCCTTCATCAATCACACACTTTATCATCACTTCACATATTGGGAAAACTACATTTGACTTGATATCCCTATATGGACTTCATCTAGGGTCAATTATGTAGGTAGTTCTTAGATACATGGGGTCTTTATGGTAATCTTAGCCATAACCTTCCCCATCATCCATTTCCCTGAAGTGGACTTGTCTTTTCATGCATTCCTTCTTATGCTTCCTCATCTATTATTTAATTATTATCCTAAATCTTGGCTACCAAATGTCTCAAACCCTTACTTAGGATGTTAAGTCTTTTATTTTATCTTCTCAGGTATTTATTACTTGTTCATGGTTTTCATTGCTTGCTTCTTTGTTTGTTTAGTTGTTATCTTGTTCGTATTTTCTTCTTTAACCATTAAGTTAGTTATTTAACCTTTTTTTATCCTTAACCATTAAGTTGGTTATTTATATTTTTTAATCCCTAACCATTAATTTGGTTATTTTTCTCCTTTCTTACCTTATATATTGATTTGGTTACTTATCTTTTTTCTATCCTTAACCATTAACTTGGTTATTTTGTGTTTTTCTTACTTTAGCCATAATTGGTTATTCAACTTATCTTATTTAACTCTTAGTCCTTTTGATAGTTTTACATCATTATTTATTTTGTTTATCTTTAAACCATTTAATCTTTGTTTATTTATTTATTTATATATCATTTGTATTTATTTTCCCAATGTTTTAGATTAGAGGTAAAAGCAGGTTTTGAAGGGGCCCCGAAACCCTTTTACAGCGAGCAAAAAAAGAACAACAAAGCCCACAGGAAATGCCTAAAAAAACTATAGAGAAGTAGCAAAAACAGGTTTTGGATGGTCCTGAAACCATAAGAGATACATCCGATCAAAACCCAGAAACAGAAGTCTGGAGATACAACAAACAAAAGCTAACAAAAGAAGAACAAAGATCTGTACCAGTTTCTTTACCAACAAGAAGGACCAAATTATTCATCCAGTTCCAGTATCAAGTTCATGGCTTCTTTATCTTTCAAAGCAGTTTCATGGGTGGTAGCCTCCAGCAAAGCTCCTTTTTGTGTATCTTTCTTTCTGGAACTTTGCCTTGTCCTTTTGCTGGGACCCTCTAGTGCTTTGGTCTCCTCATTGGCTCGTTTACCTATATTGATAGTAGCTGCACAAAAGTTGGACGTTACTTCCTCCATTTTCTTTCTATTATCCTTTATTAACTCCCGGAGATTGTTTTCGTAAGCTTTGAGCTTCACAGGGATCTCGCTTAACTAATTTTCCATGTTGTTTACTTTGTTCCAGGCAGCTTTCAGAGAATCTTCCAAAGTTTCCACTTTTTTCTTGAGATCAATGATCTCCCTACACAACCAAGAATCTAATTGGGAAGAAGACTCAGCTTTACTATTAGCCCAAGTCATAGGAGTGTGAATTTATTCATTCTGATTCTTCCCTCTCCAATCCTCAGCCTTTTTATTTGGGCTATTCCTAGCTTCTTCAAAGAAGTCATCTTTGCTCTTTTGTTCCCGCTCATTGATTCCATCTTCAATTTCCATCTCCATGTTTTGAATATCTTCCAGGATAGATATTTCCTTTTCTTTCTTAGAAGTAGGGTCCTCACCAGGATCTTCCTGGACAGTGTCTTCCTCCGCCACTTTCTGGTTTTCCTCCATCTCTTCTGTTCTGGTAACAGAATCCTCCTCAGTATTGACTTATCCTTTTCAATTTCCTCCGATCCTTCTTCTTCATTACTAGAGTTGGTGTCCCAGCTCTCTGTTCCATCTTCTTCCTCCGATTTTTCCTCCTTGGGTTCTTCAAATCTCTCCCGACCCCTTTCTTCTTCTGCATTCTATTTGTTAGGACTAGGGGTCTTAATTTTTCCTCTTCTGTTTACATTTTCATTCTTTTTATTCCCTGGAAACTTATTTTTCCCCTGTTTGGGATACTTAACCAGTGCCCTATTCTTGCAATAGCCTTCAATAAGCAAAATTAGGCCTTTGTGAAGAATAGGGCACAAATCCTTTTTCCTATGGGCATAAAGGCTTTGAATCAGGGAGTAGCGAAGATAGAAAGGAAAAGACAAGCTAACCTTATGCCTGAAGTGGTTGAGGAAGACAAAATGGAACTTATGCACTCGTTTGCTTCTTCCATCCAGGATGAAGTACTCCCTTATACAGATTAGGACGTCCCTCCATATCCCTTTAATCTAATCTAGCTCATAAAAATCCCCATTTTTGACCAACTTCTGCTCCTCCTCATCCATTTTGGGGAACTTGCAAAATGCCTCATTTGAAATGCTGGTCTACTTTGAAAATTTGATTCCTTCCATAGACAACCCTGTAACCTCAGCAAGAAAATCCTCAGTTAAATTTACAGTTATACCATGCAGGGTGACCCTGTCGTCAGACCAATTTTTGAAGAAGGGCGTCGTGATATGCGGTTTAGAGCCATGGAGTCTTTCCATATAGCTCGTTACATTTCCTTTCTTCAAAATTTTCCAGACTTGGTGTTTCTCTCTCCATTCTGCACAGCTCTTGGGCTCCTGTTTACGGGGTTCTCCCTTCCTTTCACGTGCCATGCTCATTTTCTTTGAAACCTGATTACTGTGGATATTACCCTGGATCCTCCTGCTGTCAAGTTGATTGGGACGTCAAATTTGTTTATGGCTTTTCAGGATCCGTTTCTCCCTCTTGAGGGCCTTGCTTTTTGATAATTGGGTTCCTTTCCCCGTGCTGCCATTCCTCCTACTCATTAAGATTTTATTACACTCCAATCCTACCTTCTTTCGCATGTGTGGAATCAAGACGAATGATTGCCCTTAAATCCACGTTCCTTACTAAGGTTTCATCCCACCTCGCTTTTTGCCCTTCCCGGACAGCACAATTGGCAAGCCAATCTGCAACACCATTGGCTTCACGGTAGGTATGGGTGATTTTTATTTCTTCAAATTTATTCAAAAGAGTTTTCATCTCCTTTACCTTATCCTCTATTGTCCAAGACATAGTATTCTTATTATTAAGGATATTAATAACATTCAAAGAGTCCCCTTCAAGCCACAATTTGGAATAACCCGAGTCCACAGCTAATTTAAGGGTCTGGAGGGCAGCTGTAGCTTTGGCAATGTGGCAGTTAGATATACCAATGGGAATTGAAATATCATCAATAACCCTTCCCACATGGTTTCTCAGTACACCACCACAACCAGCATTTCCTGGGTTCCCTTTTGCTGCACCGTCAAAGTTACCTTTAATCCAATCTTGAGGTGGACTAATCCAAGTCACACCTGATCTGGGGTTATCCGGTTCACCGGGAATAATATCCTTCCTCAGAGGATTATCCACATTGAGATTAGATCTTAGATTTTTTTGAGAAGAAAATTTTTCCTTTAGAGCTCTAATGATGTTCTGGCCAACCACCCATCTAGGGAGCTCTTTGTTTCTGAATATTCGGTTATTTCTTTCCTTCCAAATTCCCCACTAGATATGGGGAAGAGTAATTTTCCATAAGAAGAGAACTTCAGGATTCTTTGAAGGGCAATACCAGCTTTTGAGAGAAAGTTCAACATTTTTTTGATGAATCCATGTAATGCCCCACAGATTGAGAACCTCCTTCCAAACAAGCTGAGTGAAGGAACAATTCACAAACAGATGATCTCTATCTTCAAGGTCTCTCTTACACAGAATACACCTGTTAACAATATTGATTCCGCATTTCTGTAAATTATCCAGAGTCAAAATTTTATTTTGGAGAAGGGTCCAGAAAAAGAACTTGATTTTAGGAATGAGCCCCTTAATCCAAGCTCTTGTCCATAACGATTTTCTGCCAATTCCCTTGGAGATGAAGATGGAAGAGACTTTAAACTGTCCACTTGGATCCTGATATCAAACAATTTTATCTTCTTGATTAGGATTTAGGGAAATAGAATTTAGGGATAATTGAATATCCTTGAGATCTTGATCATAGTCAGTGAGGTTTACCCAAGTGTTGTTCTGCCAATATTGATTAACCATTATCCCCACTCTTTGTTTACATCTTTCAATAACATCTTTATCTTGGATTTCTTCCTGTAAGGGTTTACCTCTTACCCAAGTATCTTCCCAGAATTTCACCTTTTTACCATTACCTACTTTCCATGCACTAACTTCTTCAAGAACATGTTTTGTTCCCTGGATTGCCCCCCAAATAGCAGATGGATGAGAAATATCTGGAGTAGTAAAGAAGTCATGAAGTGACTGTGCCTTAAATAAATACTTATGCTTCCATATTTTACTCCATTCTTTATTTTCCTGATAGACCCTCCATCCCTGTTTAGCTAAAAGGGCAGTGTTCATACTTCTTATTTTCCTTATACCAAGTCCACCATCCTTAACTGGTTTGCAAAAGTTATCCCATGCAATAAGAGGCATTCTCCTTTTCTCCTCAGAACCTGACCAAAGAAAGTTTCTTTGGATTTTTTCAATTGCCTCAGCATATTTAGAGGGGATTTTGAAAAGACTCAAAGCATACGTGGGTATACTTTGAAGACTTGCTTTGAGGAGAGTTAACTTTCCTTCTTGGCTAAGAAGACAACCTTTCCATCCCGCTAACTTCTTACTAAATTTATTAATAAGACCTTCCCAGAAAGCTTCAGGGGCTTTTAATCCAAAAGGGAGACCAAGGTATATGAAAGGAAAAGAGCCTATAGAACAATCAAGAATTCTATCAATTTTGTTTTGTCTATAAACTAGGGTATTAGTAAAGAATACTGCACTTTTATTCCAGTTTATCAGTTGTCCAGAGGCGGAGGTGTACAGATTAATTGCTTCCTTAAGAGTCCTTGCTTCAGTTACTTCAGACTGTCCCATGAAAATAGTATCATCCACAAATTGACCATGGGAGCAAGATAAAGGATGCGAAGAGGGTCTCAGACCTTTATACTGACTTCTATGAACCAAGTCCCCAAGGTATCGTCCCATACTATCTGCCATGATAATAAACATAATAGGGGATATAGGATCCCCTTGTCTTAATCCCCTAGACGGATTGAAAAAATGAGATGAGGTCCCATTTACCAACACAACTATAGAAGTAGTAGATATCAACTGTTTAATAATATCAACCACTCTTTGTTCAAATCCAAAGGCAATAAGGCTTTTAGAAAGGAAATGCCAATCCACCCTGTCGTATGCTTTATCTATATCCACTTTCATTAAGAACCCCTTGGTGTTGGATTTGAGAAGTGAATGAATATTCTCATGCGCCGTTACAACTGAGTTGAGGATTTGTCTGCCAAGAATGAATCCATTTTGCTGATCAACAATTATTGAGGGGATCACAAGGATTAGTCTGGACGTAAGTAATTTGGAGATTATCTTATAGAGGGAGTTGCACAAACTAATCGGCCTAAATTGATCAGGGCTATCTGCACCTGCTTTATTTGGAATAAGGCATAGAAAAGTGGCATTAATTTCCTTCAACATCTGTTTAGCTCCAAAAAACTCCTTCACCGCATTACTAACATCCTTTCCTATAAATTTCCAGAACTTTTGAAAAAAGAACATTGGGAAACCATCTGGTCTGGGAGCTTTTTCTCCTCCAAGAGATCTTACAGATTTAAAAATTTCCTCCTCCTTAGGTATAGAACATAACATATTATTCTGCTCCTTCGTGATCAATGGGGGAATCACTCGTAGGATGTCATCCTGACCTTTTAAGTTGATGTTTCTATCTGCCTTCATCAGGGAGGAGAAAAATGAAATCATTTCCTCCTTAATTTCCTTTTCCTCTGTTATCTTCTGAGCTCCTTTTTTCAAATGATGAATATGTGTTTTCACTCTGTGTTTCAAAGTGGAGAGGTGGAAAAACTTAGTATTTTTATCTCCATCTTTCAACCATTGCACCCTTGATCTTTGTCTCCAATAAATTTCCTCCTTAGTTATTATGTCTTGGTACTGAACCAATTGTTTGCTTTCTTCTCTTTGGGATTTAGAAGTATATCCATATAGCTAGATTTTTTCCTGTATTCTTCTGATATTCTCCTTGATGATCTTCTTTTCCGCAAAAATGTTTCCAAAACAGTCCTTATTCCATTTCTTAACTTTCTTTTTAACATTTTTAAGTTTGGAAACAATTCGAAAGAGAGCTGATCCCTCTATAGATATATTCCACCACTCTTTTATTTTATCTTCAAACTGTGGATGCTACAACCACATCTTTTCAAATCTGAATGGATGATTCTTTTTTTGGTTTAGTTTATCCACTAAGAATATTAAAGGGAAATGATCTGAGCCTATTCTATGGCGTGCTTCCAACTTGCAATTATAGTCTTTTATCCAGTTTGGGGAGATAAGAGCCCTATCAAGCTTGGCCTGAATGCATTCCTTGTTCAGTCTCTTATTGCTCTAGGTGTACTGAATTCCTTGCAGCTCCACATCCATTAAACCTTCTTTGCTTATAAACTCCATAAGGTCAATTCTCCCTTCCATTTGAATTGTGTTACCACCCATTTTCTCATAATCATATAGAGGGACATTAAAGTCTCCCATTAAAATCCAACGCCCACAGTGATCATTCCTTCTGAGCTTTGAGAGAGTTTCCCATACCTTTTTCCTTTCATTCCTGATATTAGGAGCATAAATATTAACAACATACCAACTATCCTTTTGGTCAACATTTGTTAATTTAACCGCCAAAAATTTTTTACTTTCCATCAAAATCGAACCAGCAAAAAGATTTTTTCTCCATAAAATCGTAGTACCTCCCGAAGCGCCTTCAGAGCTACTAGCTTTAAAGGTGTAATTTTTAAAGTCTTTGATCTGTTTAGCTTTCTCCTTACTCATTTTAGTTTCTTGAAGCAGAAGGAGGTCTGGCTTTTATTCTCTAACAAAATTCCTAACAAGATCTACTTTAAGAAGGCTATTTAGTCCCCTTATATTCCAACTTAGAATCTTCATCTCTTTTTGTTGTTGTTCATATAATGCCCCATGGTTTTCTGCTTTTCATTTGCTATATTGAGCTTACTTTCCAATTCTTTGTTCTTCTTAGAAAATTTTTTCCCAGGTTTTTCTGAGGAACCTACATCCAGTTTTAATTTGGCTTGTTTTCCAGATTCTTTTCCTCCTTTACTCCTTTGAGAGCTATTAGTTTTCACTCCACCATTTCTTGTCATAATGTGGTTAGAGTTGTTCTTTATCTCTCCTTTATTCTTTTGGTTTTTATATTTTTTACCATCTTCAACCATTTCTTCTGCCTTGAGGACCTCTTTAGCTGGAGTAGTAATTTCGACCTTTGGTTCCTCCTGCTTTTCCCCGAGCTGACCTTCACTCAATTCATCCTCTACTTCTTCTATATTGTTTCTTCTTTCAGGATCTACTTCTCCTTCCTCTAATTCTTCATTATCATGCATCTTTGAAACTTGAATTTCTAAGCTTTGAGAGTTCTGAGTAGAAAAAATAACCTCTTCTTCAGATAGAAGATCTAATACTTTGTCCTCAGTTCCCTTCCCCTTTTCTTCCATCAGGACATTATAAATATTTACAAGGGGGTCTATTTTTCCTATTATATTAGGGTCGTTCACTTCTATTGAAGTAGTAGAAATAACCTTATCTGTGTGTAGGTCAGCTAAGGCCTCTTGAGTCTTCCTTATCATTCGATAGTCTTCTTTGACCTTCCATATTTTCTTTTGTTGGGTCTTAATATTTTTTCCTACCTGAAAGTTTTTTGAAATGGGTCTTCCCCTATTGGGGCAGTTCTTAGCCCAATGCTCCTACTTCTTGCACACATAACAAGAATTTGGTAGATCTTTGAAAACAATCACTTGGGTTTTCTTACCAAGTTTGGAGATAAGATCCACTTTTTTGGGAAGGAAGTTTAGATCTACCACTTTAACGTAGATTCTGGCACTTTGGAGTTTAGTTCTTGAAGCCATGGCTTTATCCACAGCCACTAACTCACCAAATAAACTAGCTATTCCTTTGAAGATGTCCTCATGCTAGAATTCTAAAGGGAGCCCAGGTAGCTTCACCCAAATAGGAGTTGTTGAGAAAAATGAATCAGATAAATCCATATCTGGTTCCCATTTCTTAATAGTAAGGGTGCTTCTTCCAAAAGACCAAGGTCCTTCACTCAGGATCATATTCAGATCTTCTTCACAGTTAAAGATGAAGGAAAAAAAACCATTCACCATAGGTGCAATGTCAACTTCTCCGCGTATGGCCCATCTCTTTTTGATCATAGACCTGAGTGAATCTATATTTGGTCTTGCTCCTTGAAATTTCCCAACTAGGGTGAGATCCATTGAAGAAACCGAAAAATCAAGTAAGGGATCTGGGATGAATATTTGAAACTCACCTTTCTCCCAGCAAGATTTTGATGTCACCGGGGGAAAGATGGATTTCCCTGTCGGTTTTTTCCCAAAAAGCAATGACCAGGTCCTTTGTTCGTGGGCCCCTTTCTGCCTTTCAGGGTTCTTCTCTGTGTTAAAAACAGTTTTGTCTTTCGCTATCTCCGTGGATAGTTCTGATACTTTTTTTGATGGAGAATCTCCGGCCCCACTATAGAGCTCAGAGACTGCTAACGGCTTTTTTGTGTCTGCATTAGTTAGGAATCCTGACCCTCCACGTTTTCCTCCTTCCTCTACTGTTCCACCTGGATCTGTTCCTCCTGCCAGATTCTCCCCAATTCTTTTCCCGCTCATACCGATTTCAAAATTCTCCATCATTTAGCATATAATGTTATCTTGTGATGTTTATTATTTTCCCAATGTTATTTTCATTGTAATTTAGTGTGTTAACTTATCTAGAATAATCATGTTTTTATATCTTACTTTAAATGTTTTATGTTTTGTTTTTATATGTCAAGATTATTTTTTGAATTACATCATAGTATGGTTATGATTTGTCTATATCATGACATACTTTGCTTTATGAAATTTATTATTTTTATTCCACATGCCTAAAACATCAACATTCATCATGATTATTTAATATCATTGACGGTAATTTGTTTTAGGCTATATTAAATATCAGGTTTCTCGATACTCATTATTGTTGTTATAATGAAAGGAAAAACTAAAACACAAGGTAGTTATCTAGAAACCATTATCCATTACTCCATAATTAATTCATACATATCATAATCCATAATAAAATGTTGAAAATAATTAACATTTACTAGTGTAAATCAAAATACAGGAAGTATAACTAGTACTCTACATATCCATCTATCCATCAACCATGCATAAATGAAAATAATAATCATACAAAGTTCATGTACAGTCTATAATGTCCATCCAAATAGTACAAGTCTCATAAAAATCATGTATGTGTGTGTGTGTGTGTGTGTGTATTAAAATTGAGTGTCTATACAAAATATACATCTCAAACATATGTATACACTAATGTATCCATCTTCAAAATTGTGTCAGGTCCTACCCTACCCCTTAGATGGAGCATCTAGTCTCATAATTAGTTCATAACAATGTGATGTGCCTCATGGAGGACCAATCACACAATGTGAAACATATCCCATAGATATTTCTAACTCTATAGGTTTCATTGATCTTCCTAACATAGATTATCTAACTAAGTACTCCTTTAAGGATGGTTCCCTCTTCGTGCATGGAATTACCTAATCATATAAACTCCTATAGTATGTAACATGTTCCATGGCTCTTAACATTGTCTAGTATAGCTATATGGCCCTGTCCTGCTAATAAAATTGTCTTCTACAAGCTCTATCCTCATTGTATCCCTCTCTTATCTATACCTTTTTTTAAGTGATGTATAATTTAAGTTCTATGTCTCCAAATCATATATCACAAATCCTAGTGCATTATTAGTACTATCTCTCTCCAATCTCTCTATCATAGCCTGTAGCCTATCCATCTTAGCTTGTAAATGACTAATCTCAGCTCCATGACCTCTTATTTTATCCACATCCCCTCTAAACTTGATACCTCCCTATGTAACCCTGTAATCTACCCATCACAAGTTCTAATCTCCTAACAGAGTCTATTAATAATTCTCTAATCCTCCTGAGATATAATTGTGTGTGAAGGACCAATTATATCTCCTATATCTACATGTGTGGCATGTATCAATCTCATCACTATGTCCTTTCCATCCTTGTCACCCTCACTATCAATAAAAATAAATGGAGTATCCTCTCCACCTAATTTCCTTGTATCAACCCTCATATTTATATCCTCACCCACACCCACACCCACACCCACACCTAAATCATGTAGAATCTCCATATCCTCAACCTTTATAATCTCTATGTCATGCAGTTGGATCCTCTTTATAGAATGTATTTTTTATCATCCTCATGTGAACCCTCTATTTCCTATCACAACCCTCTTGATAAAGACTCTTAAACCTATGCCTCATGGATACCTACTCAAATTGGCAACCAATCTTTTCCTCCATGTATGTGGTGATGGATATGACACTATTAATCTCATCAACCATTGTTAGTCCCACCAAGCTATAAACCCATATGCTATCTTTCATCAAAAAAATCCCTCCTATCATCCCATCTCACTATATATAACTATGACCAACTATGGTCTATTATCAATGGATCAATAGTCACCCCCTATTGTGATCTCTCCCTAACTGCTCATGCAATGATATGCAGACCTATAGGAATGTGTTGTCTAAGCCCAAAATGTGTCATCACCCTATTAGGGAGATATCTCTTTATAATGTAATCATGTATCCTAATAACATATCACTATCTCATCATGTAATTCATGTATAAATCATCTTGAGACCACTAAAATACAATCTCTCTATATGGTTTCTAGGTGATATGATCATCACCTAACTCATCTATATCCCTATTATATAACTCTAGGTCACCCAACTATGTTTTTCATATACCCATTATCACATGCCATCCATATTTTATTATATCACCCATATAATGAGTGCTCATATGACCAAAAATCCTCTCCACTATGATGTGCTCTAAGCACAAAACCTATAATAGTGTGAAAGGACCAATATCCTTCCCATCAGTATAATCCACATGGTACAAATCCCTATATAAATGTGTAAGAATGAATTCCCCCATACAAAACTCTCACCCATTTCCATCATGTCTCTAATAATGTCGTAAACTAATTCAACATAGTCTCCTACTCTTTTAAGGTAGCTTTATTCCAATGACAATAACCATAAGTACATAGTCAAAGAACATGTCTCTAATTACATGTAACAATCAATGTCTACTCCTCTTCTAACTATAAAAATCAATCCATCTACAAAAATCCTATATAGTATAGTCTCTTGAAGACCTTAACCCCAGTATACGCATCTCCCTTGTATTGGAATACTCAAAATTTGATATACATTCTCTAGTGTCACAGTCATCTCACCTATAAGTAAGTGAAAAGTATTGGTCTCGCTATGCCATATTTCAACTAGTGATGTTAATAAATCCCTATCTACTCAAAAAAATTTCATATAAGTAATATGATAACATTGTCACCTTTAGAACCCCAAACTCATACTTTGTGAAACTTGTGATCTGCTCTAGTGTACTAGGCTTATAATCCCATGTAGTAATAATTGGAAATACCTCTTGAAAATAAAAACCATTAGCATAAATTTAATTATATCTATCAGCATAAATATCCATTTAATACTAATTTAACACATTCAAAAAACATTTAAAAAAAAAAAAAAAAAAACAACATTTTCATTCATATTATTTTTATGAAATTCATCATTATGCTTATTTATCCTTTACTAATTTCCCCTTTTCCTCTCAAAACTAACATTTTTGCTCCTCAAATTAATGTTTTCACAAAATATTTTGCCAAATTCAAGCTTAATTTCTTCAATTTCATATTCTAGTACATTTTTTCTAGACATTTTAGCAATTTCACTACTCATCTCTTCAATTTCACTCCTCAGATTTTCAATTTCACATTCACCTATTCTATTTTCCTCCTAGAATGATTTCACTACTCAATTCGATGATTTCTCAAAAAAATAGTGAATTCACCAATTCCTAACCTAATTTTTACCCTAGTGATTTTATAATCCTATTAGATGAATTCACTATCAAATTCATTGATTTCATATTTTGTTATAGCGAATTCATAACTTTTGTTGTCGAAATCAAAAATAGCCTATCTACAAATTCATTTTTGTCATTTTTAAACACTAATAAATTCACTTAAATGAAAAAATAAAGCATAAAACTTCACTTATCAGAGATGTTCTTCTCTTTGGCCTCTAGTGTCTCCTCATGCACTCTTCACAGTGCTCATGGTGGGGATTATGGTCTATTTTTTGATAAGGTCTCAAATCAAATCTCCTTAATAAGATTCTACTAAAAAATATCCATGAAAATAAAAAGTGCACAAGTGAATTTCTTACCCCTAACTCTTCTATTTATATTAACACGCCATTTTAAAAATTTAGGACAAACTCAATCAAACCATTTTGAATTTATTTCAATAACTTGCAGTTATCAACCTCATAAATTTTTCATTACAATTTAAAAAAAAATATTTTCTTCATTTCTGGATGTGTAGCTTACTATCACTCAAATATATCATTCCCACATCCACTCTATTGACCCCTATGTCATAACCATCCCCTAAGCATGCAATCTTTGAATGGTAAAAATATTCTTTTTATGATCAATACTCTAGTTTTGATCAACTAGGGTAAACCTATTTACACATATTTTAATCTTGTAAGTTTGATGTTGATTCTAGTACTTTTATTTCTTTCTAGTCCAAACCACTTGTTCATTCTCCTCTTTTCATTAATTTCAATCATTTTTCTATTCTCACATAAAACCTATAGGTGGAATCATCACATTCATCACATTCATTCTCATCCATTTGGGATAACTTTTTTTTTCTTAATCATCAACACTCTACTTATACTATTCTTCAAAATTGTAATTCTTCACAACACTATTTCATATAGGGGAAAATGTATACACCTAAATTACATTTAGTATCTAAATGCACCTAAAAACCATTAAATATTCTTCTTAACATTCAAATTATAATTCATAAAATTTTCCTCTTCTTAAATAATTAAATAAATAAAAGTTAATCAATTGTGCACACTTTAAATATAAATTTAGTTATTAAATCTAGATTTTACACCTCACCCAACATCTTCCACCTTAATGTGCCTCATAATCTGAATCTCCCCAACCAATCCCATAACTTCCTCAACTTCCTTTAAGTCATCTCTTGAGTTGTCAAATAATTTAACTCATTCTTGGTGACTCATTTAACCATCTCCATGTTTATCTCAACCATTTAAAATGGTCATCATCCTTATGGATGAGGATTAGCCACTGTAGATTATTTAGATTATTTTAAATATTCAAATAATCCTCCATTAATGGATATTTCATCAAAAAATCTATAAATAAACATGAAAGCCATCACTTTCATCATCCTAATTTATGCTAATATTGTGTTATCAAAATCACAAGAAAATCCAAAGAAAATCAAAGATCATTGTGCATCAAAACATTTCCAATTTTACTTTGCATTGGAAAAGTGAGAAACCTTAATTCAAAGAGAGATAATTGAGTACACATCATAATGGAAGAAGATTTTTGTAACCAAGGTATAAGTTTATGTTGTTTATTTTATTTGTAGCTCTATCTTAATTTGAGATCATTTATATTAAGATTTATTAGTTTCATTTGTATTTTTAGATTTTATTCAATACAAAATTAACACTTAAATATCAAAACATTCATTTAATTATTAAAAAAAAATGCACAATTGCATAAGCCTCAAAGACTAGACAAAATTAAACTTGCATAAAAATACATGTGTAAGCTAAAATATTCATAATGGCAAAAAATCAATCCTCAAATGAAAACAAATTCATATTTTTCCATATTTTTTCCCTAATCATCTCCATTTTATATAACTAAAGGCAATGGAAAAGCATACCATGTGCATAATTTTGGGCTATTAAAAATAAAAACCTAGAAAGGTCTTTCTAAATATATATAGATCATCCTATTCTTCATGCTCATATTCAATAAATAATCCCAATTCTTCTATATCTAAAACACAGTTCAGCACCTCCAAAAATATCTCCATAAAAATATCTTTGTCAAAATAGACAAGGTACATATTTACTAACAGATAAAAAGTGAAATCTTTTTAAAATGATCATATATCAAAGGCTTTACATTTTTATCTCATTCCTTATTCATAAGTAATATATGCTCATGATTATGTTTTGATGTTAAGCATCTTTATGACTTTTATTTATCATGATAAATATTCCCTCCAACCATTTATTTAAATGAAGCCACTTTACTTTTCATTTTCTACCTTCTTTTTACATAAGGGGTACTACCTTTTTCTTTCATTTTTATATGGGGAGTGAAACCGTACAAAACATAAGGAGTGGGACCCTATAATATGATTAGTATCAATCTACCTTGAAATTAAAATATAACCAAATACATTAACATTTTATTTCAACCTACCTTGAAATTTTACATTCTTCTAAAAGAGAAAATATTGAAGACAATAAATATTTGAATGTTGAAATAAATGCAACTAATTTTGAAGTGGTGAAATTTTCATGATATTTTTTAGAAACTCACATAGTAAATTTTCATGTAGAGTCTCAAACTCAAAATCATGCCTTCATCCATTTGGATATGGATTCAAAATTAGTGTTCATCCAACTTATGTGATCTATTAGGAATAAATTAGTAATTAATGTGAAATAAATCCTTATAATCACAATAACAAGATTTATAAATAGAGATGCATAAAGAACAAAAAATAAACATGCACAACAAGAAGACCATATATAACGTGGTTCACCCAATGTGGGATACATCCACCAAAAAACACTTGATAAAATTTTATTACAATCCACAAGAGTACAATCCACTCTCAAATCAATCTTCTCACAATTACAATGCAAAAATATTGTTTGGAGCTATGCTCTACAAACCCTCTTAAATTTTCACCTAAATTCACATGCTCTTTTCTCACTTTTCATAACTTAGATCTCACTATTAAGAAAAATTCTAAAGTATTCTGATGTATATCTATCTATATATAGACCAATCAATAATACATCATGATAATACATCATGGTTCTAATACTCACCCACATAATATAGGCATACACCTACAACACACTAATGCCTATTTGTAATATGTTGATGCCCACATCAAACCAATGCTCGACTGCAACATGATAGAATTTTCTCACAAATCCATACTAACATTCACCCATAACTCTATGTTAGCATTCACCTGTATCATTGATGCTTTCCTATATCACACCCATGTTGGTGTTCATTTATAGTTTCATACCTTGTCAACATTCATCTAGGGATGCACCCCATGTCAGCATTTGTTTGGAGTACTTCATATGTTCATCCAAAATATACTATAATTTGGAAATAGGCTTTATAACATAACAATATCCCACTTAGAGACTAATTTCCTCTTCTCAAGTTTCTCAACCCTTCACTATCATCTATAAAGGCCAAATGAAACTAAACATAACTTCAATTTATCCCTCATGACCACCTTGGTCATCATGTTTACAAGATTTTGATTTGTATGAATCTTCTCCATATTCAACTTCTCTTCTTCCAAAGCTTTCTTGATGAAACAATACCTTAATTGTAGATGTTTTGTCCTAGAGTGGAAATTAGAGTTCTTTGCTAGATATATAACACTCTGATATCACTATAGATCTTCCCTTCCTCCTTATTATGCCCCAACTCTTTAAGAAATTATTGTAACAAAATCATCTCTTTACTTGCCTCTACAATAGCAATATACTTAGCCTCTATGGTTGACAAAGCCACAAGTTTTTTTAGTCATGAAATCCATCTTACTGCTATGTCACCTACAGTAGATACTTATCATGTAGTGATCCTTCTACTATCTAAATCTCCATCCATGTTTGAATCTACACAACCATGCAAAGTGGTGTCCAATCCATCATAGCTTAAAATTGTCCCCATATTCCAAAGGATCCACTTCATAGCCTTCCAATGTTCTCTACCCTGGATCGCTCATGTACCTACTTACTACTCCCACTACATAGGCAGTATCTAGCCTAGTGCACACCATGGCATGTATTAATTTTCCAACTACTAATGAGTAAGGTATATGTGGCATCTAGATTCTCTCCTCCTCTATCTTGGGACACTGCTCCTTTGATAACTCAAAATGGCCTACTAAAGGAATCCCAATCAATTTAGCATCCTACATACTAAACCTTTCTAAGACCTTTTTGATGTACTCTTCTTGGGATAAATTCAGATTTTGTTTCTTCCTATCTTGAGATATTCTCATACCAAGGATTTATTTTGTTTCTCCCAAATCCTTCATAGTAAAGGAATTACTATGTTATTCCTTGAGTACCTTTATTTTTTGCATGTTCTTACCTACAACTAACATGTCATCCATATACAGAAATAGGATAATATAATCACCATCATCAAACTTCTTGATATATATGTAATGGTCAAAATAACACCTAAAATATCACTGCTCTAACATAAAACTATCAAATTTATTGTACCAATATCATGGAGCTTGTTTTAGGCCATACAAGCTCTTCTTTAGTTTGCACACCATGTTCTTCTTCCTTGTGAGCTCATATCCCTATGGCTATTCCATACATAATTCCTCCTCCAAATCACCATGAAGGAATGTAGTTTTCACATCCAACTACTCTAAGTTCAAGTCTTCCACTATCCTAAGAATAATCCTAATAAAAGTCATCTTTACCATGGGGGAAAAATGTCATTAAAATAAATTCCCTTCTTTTGTGCAAACACCTTTACCACCAACTGGGCCTTGTACCTTTTCTTGCCTCCATCATCCTCTTTAATTTTGTACACCCACTTGTTCTATAATGCTCTTTTACCTTCAAGTGGGTTTACCCAATCCTAAGTCTGATTTTCCATGAGAGACTGATGTTCCTCATCCATTTATTTCTCCCACTTATTACTAACATCTACCTACATTGCTTCTTGAAATCACTTTAGATCTCCATTATTAGTGAGTAATAAATAATTAAGATATGGATAAAAAATTTCAAGTTCCCTTCTTACCCTAGAAGACATTCTCAACATAAGAGTTTGGGGTTCTTATGGAGTAGGTGCCTCAGCTAGTTGCTTAGACACTTTATCATCTGTAATGTCCTCCAACACTATGTACTCTTTTTTGGAATCCTCTTTCTAATCCTAAAACTATTGTTTATACATGAATTTTTCATTAAAGATAACATCCCTAGACCAAAATATTTTTTTGTCCTTAAGAATCCAAATCCAAAAACCAAAGTCAACCCCACCATAACCAAAAAAAGGTGCATTTTCTAGACTTAGCCTCTAACTTGGTCCTATCATCCTTATCAATATGAATGAAGGCTTCACAGCCAAATATTCTAAGAAATTAATAATCAATCTTCTGACCAAACCAATTTTCCATAGGTATGCCTCCATCAAAAGAAGATGAAGGTCCTCTATTGATCAAATATATAGTTGTGTTTACTACTTCTACCCAAAACTGAAGGGGTAGTCTTGCATGAAACCTCATGATCCAAGCATGATCTATGATAGTATTATTCATCTTTTTTGACACTCCATTCTTCTATGGATTTCTTGGAACCATCCTCTATTTATGAATTCCATTCCTTGAATATTAATCAAAAAATTCATTATTGTAATATTCCCCACCATTATCTAACCTGAGACATTTTAAATTGAGACCTGTTTCATTCTCAACCAAGGCTTTCCATATTTTAAATGTATAAAAGACATCATATTTTATCCTAATCACATACACCCAAACTTTCTTAGTTGCATCATCAATAAAAGTGACATAATAAGATGAACCACTAATAGAAGATACTTGAGTCGGCCCCCATACATCTAAATGAACTAGCTCTAAATTGTTCTTCTTCCTCATAGGTCCAACCTTGATAAAACTTACCCTTTTCTATTTTTCATACACACAGTCTTCACAAAAATTTAAATCAAACCCTTTTAATTTGGGTAACTGATCTTTCAAAATTTTCATGCTCTTTTAGCTCATGTGGCTAAGCCTATTATGCCATAAAGTTGCATCTGTATCTATAGAAACTAAATTACAAAAATCAACACTACTTGATAAATACAAGGTACCAACCTTATTACCTCTTGATACCACAAGAGTAGCCTTGGTCACCTTCCAAGAATATATTGTAAAAGTCACCATGCAACCTTCATTGCCCAACTACCCTATGGATACCAAATTCTATCTCAACTTGGGCACATGACTGACATCCTTCAATAGCCAAGTGTTCCCATTCTACATCTTGATATGAACATTTCCTTTTCCTATTATGCTACAAGTCTCATCATCACCAAGGTAAACATGTCCAAAATCCCCTTCAACATAATCAATAAAATAATGCCTATGTGGTGTAGCATGAAATAAGCCCCTGAATATAAGACCCAAGACTCAAAAATTATCAATGGAGAAAATTAATGCATCTTGACAAACATTACTTGTTACCACATTCACCTCCTTGGTGTCTTCTTAGTTTTTGTTCTTGTTCTAAAGATAACAACAATCCTTCTTCACATGCCTAGTCTTTCCATAGTGCCAACATACCATCTTATTCTTTGAGTTTGACCTTCCTTGAGCATTTAAATTTTCACACTTTCCTTTTCCTCTAGAATTTTATCTCCCACTACTTTCCACTACCAAATCATAGCCTAAAGTAGAAGTCACCCTCAAGCTTTTCCATTACATTTCCTCACCAAGGATTACTCCTATGCCATCCTCAAACTTCAACTTAGCATTATTAGAGCCTATGTTGCTCATAACCATTACCAGTCTATTCCAATTTTTTTTAAGGAACATAAAATAAGTAGCACCCTAACTTCATCATCAAATTCAATTTTTATAAAATTCAACATACTCATGACTGTATTGAATTCATTTAGATGATCAAAAACTGAACCATTTTTAGATATCTGCTTATTGAATAACTTTTTCATTAAAAATATTTTATTAGAAGTAGAGGGTTTCTCATATAAATTCCTTAATGCATTCATGAGACCTTATTTAGTCTTCTCATCTGATATATTAAATGCGATTAAAGATGCAAGGCATAACTGAATAGCCCCAAGTGTTTTCCTATCAATCATCTCTTAAGCATCATCTGATGTACCCATTGGTTGCTTCAATTTTCCTCCTAGTAGATAATTGAGGTCCTTATGATAGAGTTAATCCTCTATCTGCATCTTCCATAGACCAAAGTTATATCCATTGAAATTTTCAACCTTTTATCTATGATCAACATCCATGGCTCCCACTTGAACAAATAACCCTTCTTGCGATTCAACACTTAAATAAATAATATATAAAGCTTTGATACCAATTGTTAGGAATAAATTAGTAATGAATGTGAAATAATTCCTTAGAATCATAATAGAAAGATCTATAAATAGAGATACATAAATAATATAAAATAAATATGCACAATAAGAAGACCAAATATAATGTGGTTCACGTGGGCTACATCCACCAAGAAACACTTGCTCAAATTTTATTACAAGCCACAAGAGTATAATCCACTCTCAATTTAGTATTTTCAAAATTACAATGCAAAAATATTGTTTGGATCTATGTTCTATAAACCCTCTTGAATTCACATGCTCTGTTCTCATTTTTCACAACTCAGATCTCAAAATTATGAAAAATTCTACAATTTTATTATTTATATCCATTGATATAAAGTTAAATCAATAATACATCATGGTAATACATCATAGTTCTGATGCTTTCCCAGATAATATAGGCATACACCTAAAACACATCATTTCCTATCGATAATATGTTGATGCATGCATCAAACCAACACTTGACCATAACATGTTAGTATTCTCCCTCAACTCTATATTGGTATTCACATGTAACTCCATGCTAGCATTCACCCACATCATGATGCTCACCTACATTATTGATACTTACCTACATCACTAATGCTTACTTATATCACTGATGCTCACCTACATCACACCCATGTTGTGTTCATATGGAGTTTCACCCGATGCTAACATTCATCTAAAGATACACCTTATGCCAACATTTGTTTGGATTACCTCAAACCTTCATCTACAATACACTATAATTTGGAAATAGGCTCCATAATAAATAAGTGAGGGTTTGATGCAAACACCCCTATCATTCTCTTTGTTTTGATACATGGTAGGTTCAAGGATAAATTCCCCCCATTCTAAGCTTAATTTAAGGCATCCATGACCATTGAAATATTCATGGATCTTGTCATTTTAAATCAATTTTTTTATTTAATTCAAATTTCCAACATAATATTTTTTAAATATATGGGTCAAAACAACTTTCAAATCCCTATTTCGCATTGAATAAAAATTTATCAATGAATTATTTACACATTATAATCAAAGATAACAAATTAAGTGTATTAACCCTATTACCTAGGACTTATTTTTACTAATTGTTGTCTCTTATTAATTAGATTAGATCAACCCTTAGTGGTTCTTCCTATTTAAACCTCACATTTCACTTACTAACAATTTCTCATATAAAACTCATCAGTGAATCAATATCTCTTAGTGCACATCCTAAGGAGTGCACAAAAATTGGGGTGGATCAGCTTGTGGTATTTAATGGGAGATTCTCTGATGATCATCTGTTATGTTTTCCTTCATCCATGTCATGTCATTTTATTATGTATACTTCAACAGTTACCAATCCACCTTTCCACTCCTATTTTTCCTATCTGTGTGTTTTTCCCTGATGTCAATGATCTAGTCAATGAGTTACTATAATTATTTCCCATTAATCTAATGTCATTGGTCAAGCCAACATATTTTTTCTTTACTAGACATTTTAAGATTAAATCAAATAGTTTGATGGTATTGACTAAGTTTGAGAAGTGACTTATTGGGTTTTGAGATGTATTTATATGGATCCCCTTTGTCATTTCTCATAAGAAATTAATTCAATATAATATACTCTTACACACAAATCTACCTTAACAAGAAGAAGATGAATTAGGTTTTAGAAGATTACACTTGATAAAAACTTGTTTACACAAGGTCTTTAAAGATATCAAGAAGATAATTTAAACCTTAAAGGTACATCTAATCTTTGGAGTTCCCAACTAAGATTAATTATGTACTCTTCTTTCCATATTGAGTTTCATTTATAAAAACTCTCATAAAGTTCCACTTGAGCTAAGGAGGAGATTGATGTGCAAAAAATTCAACCCAAGGTAAATATTCCTAACCCTATACTCATTATTTGTTTACTTTTATGGATATATTATATTTTTATGTTATTATCTTCCATGCTTAGATTAACTTATTATTATTTAATTCATACTGAGTTCACCATAATATATGTGGATTGAATATGGTCAACAATATAAGGATCCTCTATTATAGGAAAAGGTATAATACCATACTAGATCCAACACACATACAATATGTCATTTTAGTAAGTGGTATATGTCTATAGATAAGGGCCTTGTGTAATGAATATCACAAGGATTATACTATGAAATATATACAATAAATTGACAAGCATATACCTACTTATGTCCAATATGTAAGAGCAATAAAATAAAGTAATAATGTTATTAGTAATAAGAAAAAGGTATCTAATCTAAGGGTTTTAAGGGTATTATTTAGTAGTAACCATGAGCCATGAATAAAGGAATAAATCATACAAATATAATAATATAATAACAAGCATATTTTGATATAAGGATGAAATTCAATAACACACTAATATAATAAATCCATAAAAGTAAATAAAGAAATAGTATATGGTTAGGAATACTTACCATGAGTTGATTATTAGTGCATAAATATTTCCCTAACTCAAGTGGTACTTTTTGAGAGATGTTATAGGTGAATATAAATATTAAAATAATACCTAAGTGTCCTTAGTTAGGGACTTCAAAGACTAGGTGTACCTCAATGGTTCATCTTCTATATCTTCAAAGACCTTGTGCAAACAAGTCTTCCCTAAGCATAAAATTTTAAACACTAATTCCTCTTTTTCTTACCAAGGTGATTTTTTGTGTATGAATAGATAAAATTAGGTGTATTTATAATGATAAATGATAAATCAATCCTTATAAATATGAATCAAAAATAAAAAAATCACTATTAAAATTTGACCAATGTCATCAGCCTCATTAATGAAGTAAAAATGTCTAGCATGCATAAAACTACATCATTTTGACCAATGACATTGACCAAGTGGTAAATCACTATATGATGTCATTATCAAAGTTGATGAAATTAGGGGTAAACACATAAATAGTAAGAAGAGGAGCAAAAGGGGGGAACAATAACTCTTGGAGTATAAATATTTTACTACATTTTTGACTTAACAATTAAATGTTTGTTTAATAGGTATAAAACTTTGAAAGATCAAAATACTAAAGATATATTATCTAAAAATATTTTTTATTATAACTTGATAAGTATAGAAACATGTTATTTTTGGAAAACACTAAAAATAAAATAACTTAGCTTAGATCTATATTTTTGATTGATTGTTTCTAGTATCTAACAATTAAAATCAGCATAAAATAGGGTTGTATGTTTTAGGATCAGAAACAGTGTCTAAATATGTTTATGGATAGGTTTACACTCCTTGGATAGTAGTGAAAGATACTCTTATCCTTTTATTATCGACTTGTCTGTGTTGAATGTGATAAATAGTGATTTTTTACCTTCTATGTTTATGCTTTTTGAGTGGAATGAGATGTTTCAAGTCTATTTGTGTCATGTATAGATTGTTTTTTTTCCTTATCTTTACTTTATAAACCCAAGGAGTCTTGCGAGAGATAGAAAACTACAAAATAGAGAGGCGGTGTAATGAGTTGAGATAACCCAATCACCCCCTTGATGATTTTTTGGTGCCCACATATCCAAATACTCTAATGAAGGAATCAGGTCACATGTAATTATCCCACCTAGAGTGATTATGCAATTATATTCCTTGAGTATATGTATGTAGTTATAGATTTATCTTTGACACTTTATAGTGATATATCTTGACATGATTTTAAATGTTTTGTACTTGGATTATGAATACTCCTAGTGAATGATCTTGAATTTTGGAAGAATATGGAAGATTTCCTCAATTTACAATAGTGTATAAGTTCTCAATAGATTGTTCAAAAATAGTACTAATGAATGACCTTTTATTTATTTTTAAAGTGAAACATTTTAATAATTAATTTTAGCCAACCTTGTGAAATGTACAAGAATATCCAAAGGAATATTTTGAATTTTGTAAACTAGTTGATAAATTACATGTGGATGAGGCTACTCTAAGTGGACATGTCTGTGGTGGCAAAATTATTTGCCTCTCATGAAACTATTTCAAAGAATCAAGGATAGTTATCATAAGATGTGAAGTAGTATTAGAGTGATATATAGAGGTTTGAGCATTGACATGTAAATTTTACATAATAGTGATGAAAAATTGAGGGGTTAAGCTAGCTTAAAGATAAATGACATAGAATACTAATAATTGAGTGTTGTGTAAGTTAAGTGGTTTAATATATGTCAATAATTAGCATTGTCAATTACCTGTGACCATATCTATGTATCTACAATCCCCCCCCCCCCCGCCAATTATATTTATTAAATTTCTAGAGTAAGGGAGAAATAAAAACTTAATTGTATAAAACACACTTTTTATTTGATAGAAAACTCCAATTATGTAGGGAAATTGATTTATCAAATCCTTCATCCACACGTGAAGTAGTCATTATTCATATTTGACATTATAAAAATATGAAACTATGAAATTTGATGATTAAAAGGATAACAAGGAATGAGTAAACATGTAGGGAGATGAAACCATGATGCTTTATAACCTATAAAATATTATGAAATATTGAATAAATGTCCCCCTTGTTGAATCACTTGGAGTGATGGTTTCTCATGTTGAACCATTGAAAATTTGAGAGTGATCAAGTCCCAATTTTAAATAGCTAATCTAACACTTAAGTTAGAAATATGTATTCATCAAATTTGATAAATGTGGAGAAGTACTTAAGGTATAATGAAATTTCTAGAGTAAATAAGAAATAAAAATCTAAGTGTGTACAACATATTTTGTTTTTGATAGGAAACTCCAATTATTTAGGGCTATCATTTTATAAAATCCTTCAACAACACATGAAATAGTCATTGTTCATATTTGAAAAATATGAAACTCTAAAATTTGATGATTAAAAATATATAAAGTAATGACTATACCTATAGGGAGATGAAAGCATGTTTTTTTGTAACCTATAAAATATGGAAAAGTATTGAAGAAAAGTGCCCCCTTGTCAAAGCAATTAGAGAGATGGTTCCTTATGTAGCACCACTAGTGAACTAAGAGTGATCAAGTCCCAATTTTAAATAACTAATATAACACTTGGGTTGGAAATATGCATTCTCAAATTCTCGTAAATAGGGATAAGTACTTAATGCACTAATCCAAAATAAGGTGGAACCATAATAAGTTTGCTAGAAGGGATGATAAAGCCATTGAGTGTCACTAGATTCAAACGTATATCACATGTAAAAAAGTTGGAACCCCAGAATGGGTTCAATAGAATTAATTCCAAGTTCATTGAGTGTCATTAGACTTGAACATACATTACCTGTAACAAAATAAATCACACCACTATAGATGAATCTAGCTAATATTTGCATGATTGAAATAGAATGAAGAATATTCATGCCCCATCATGGCCATTGTGACAATAAATTTAAAATAAAAATAATCATTTGCCTTTGAATTTTAAAACTATATTATAGTAGTGTTTTACCATTTTTATATAATGTATGG
Source organism: Torreya grandis (assembly GCA_037957365.1). NCBI lineage: Eukaryota > Viridiplantae > Streptophyta > Pinopsida > Cupressales > Taxaceae > Torreya > Torreya grandis. The sequence goes on from JARHVA010001582.1 coordinate 2,609,787, forward strand.
AGGGTTAAGTGGTAGAATAGCCTATACACAAGGATGAATGCTATTCTAGAGTAGGTCGATTAATTTAAAACTTAGATAAATGAATCTTATGAATTATAGTGTTGAGTTATGTTAAATATAGAAATTACACTCAAAATAATACTTTAATCTCATAAACATTAAGAAGGGATAATAATTAGCTTATGTAAAAATTCATAGGTAGATATGAGAAGTACATGAGTGTAAATAGATAGGGGAAATAAATATCATTATTCAGTCATCAAATTTTATAAATATTATTTATAGATGTTTGGATGCTTGTGTCACCATATGGATACTTGCATCAACACTTCTATCATGATATTTATGAAACTATCATATATTAAATATTTAGTATATTATGAATTGAACACCTAGAGGTTTTTAGGTTTTTTATCACCTTTCTATTGATGTATTTTTTTCACATGCATAGGTCATTGCTGATTGTATATAGATCAAACCCTAACTCTTCACCTTAGGTATTTGTACCTTACCAAAAATGGATTAGTGGGATCATAGTGTCAATATAACCTTAAATATCCTTTATCAATGAACATTTCCTACATATCCAATACTCCAAGGATGGTCTTAGACTTATGTAGTTCTCCCTTAGGTGTTGGCGTGTGTGTGCACAAGGGTGAAATATACTATATTCAAAGGCATGAAATTATCTATCTTGTGACTTGAAAAATATTGATCATCGTTTGTTATTTGAGTATTTTATACCTATAATATGAATTTTCCTATGACTGATATGTAAATAAGAAATAATAATGTAGTATAACTCAGTTGTTTGTTTGATTGATTGATCTTGAATATGTGCTTGCTTGATATTTTCTAGATGAATATTGAGGAGGCTTAGATTTGTATTTATGCCACACCTTTCTAAAATATATCATAATAGGGTTTAAAAATATAAATGAGTTAACCCATAGGATTTTAAATATTTACAAATTAGATGAATTTTGAGGAATAGACACCTGATAAGAATCTAGATACATTCATTGACACAAGTGTCCCTATGTGGGATGTAACTATCTACCAGGTTAGGAAGTTGCCAATGATATGAAACTGGTAGTGAAGGATATATATCATGTTTTTATATTTTTATATAGTGTAATAGATCTGGGTTATCATAAATTATTAGGTTAGACCATGAGATAAATAGTTAGGCACAGTAAGATGGTGAATGAGAGCCTTTCGATAGAAAGAAGGTTTAGAATTGAATGGTAAAGCCTTGATATGAATTTATCAAGTATAAAATAATGATATTCTATATAAATCATATTTTAGTATCTACATTCCCTCCTTAATCTATTAATGCATACATATGAAATTATTAGGTTAAAATAAATAAATGTGTGCCTAGGTGTGTATAACACACCTTTCCTTTACTTGAGTCCACTTTGAGTGTTTTTATAGTGTATGAATTTTAACCAAAATCATGTTACATTATAAATAAGTGCATATAATCTAAATTTTTATATAATTGAAATGATTAAAAATAAAGAGAGTAAGGAAGGAGTACACGTGTATTGATATAACCATGTTACCCCTCAGTACTTTGCTTGGTAAAGATGATTCCTCATGAATAATTAAATCTAAGAGAGGTTCAAAAATAAACCTTAGGATATTTAAGTTATTTATTCCCCCAATCAAGTGCAAGGTTGATTTTTGACATGACCATTGAGATCACTAAATCAAAATTACATGGCTCAAGTGGCAATACAAAAAAGCTAAGTGGTATAACCAACTCAGCTTGAAAAATGTAAGTAGTGTTATTAAATTTATGGTTTTTAATCTCAAAAACAATACTAAATGGAGATAATGGTTACAAACTAAAATGTCTCAAAATGGTGCTTCTTTGTGAACACAGTGCTTCTTAGTAAAGTATAGGTGCTTCTTAGTACATAAGTTTGATATATTTGAACATGTATTTGTATTTTTTTCAAATTTACATGTAATATGCACCTATAATGTGTCTCAATCATAAGTATTTGTAAAACATTAACCTCTAATCTGTAACTATGTATAATATATGTCACAAATCTAAGAAATTGTTTGAAATTTATAAAAATTGGTGTAATATATAGGATTTTAACCTAAGTGTATATATGAATCATGTAAATTGTAATGGAGTTATAATAATTATGATATTTGTATAAGTGTGGGGTTCATGTCTCTATGACATTCCCCCACTGATATGCTTCCCCCTTTTAAGATGATGGAGATGTAATATAGTAGTTACCTTACTTCAAAAGGATAAGATAATTACATAATTTATGCATGAATCATGTAGGCTATAGGAGATTAGTATGTATAAGTATATATATATCAGTGAATCTCATAGTATATAATCAAAACAAGCCCTAAGATGCATAATATGTATCATGGTAATGTCTAGCAAGTAACAGTACAAGCTCAGTAAATAATCAATCATAGACACATGAGAACTCAATGTCACATAAAAATGGGTCTAAGGAGACTAAAAAAAGAGGCAATTCAAATTTCACACAATCTAAGTAAATACATATTCAAATGTACAAATATAAATAAATATATATTGTCATGGGGAAGAAAATAAGGAACATATTCAAATGTTCCACAAGCAAGACAATAGCAATAAAAAAAGGGACACTCAAGGAAGTGACAAAGTGAACAAATTGAGTATAATAAATAGTATAAGTGTATCATACTAGTCCTTACATATGTGTGTTATCAAAAATGTCATATAACATAGCATATCAAGTACATTATGAAATATGTAAGGATGAGCATAGGCATGTGTAATTATTAGTATATAAGCTCAATAAGATAATATATAAGTGTTCATAAAGTAATGTAACATGTATCCATCATGATCAAAGAAGAAAATGCCCCCAATATAGTATATCACACTTGTAGAGAAAACTTCCAACATCGATATGTGAAAGTATCATGGATCTAGTGTATGTCTGTATCACACTCAAGTACACATGAAACATGTGTATATAAAATAAATGATATGTTATCTACTATCACAAAGTAAACAACATAGATACCAAAGAGCTAGTAAACATATGATTTCTAAATATTTTTGTATTTTTGATTTTATTTAAATATTTTGGTATTTTATTGAATATTTGAATTTTTTGAATTTTTTTGAATAGTTGAAAATGAACAATGTCTGACCTATGTTCCCATATAAGGGAAGCTCATAGGTATCTCCAAACATAAAATATGGTACATCAAACTAGTTATACTACTAAGGAGTATGTATAGGTTTCATATATAGAACTATAGAACATGTGGTAATTTATGTGTCTCATATGACTCTATGATTATGAAGAGGTAATAGAAAGAGTAGGGATTCATGGAACTCATTATTTAGTTCACTATCATTTATTTAGTGTAGTTGTAATTAGAACATATTTATTGATCTTATCAACTGGGTGGACTGTATAGGTGTAGATGAGGAATTTATAGAATATGATGTGTATCTCTGGTGAATGGTATCTCAAGTATGGGTCACCTAAGAAAGGGTATTTCCTATTGATTGCCCTTTTTTGGATGATAAACCTTAGTAGGTTGTACAATTATATCTCATGCATTAAACTTATCTTATTCAAGTGGATGTTCATATGAATTTCTAAAAACTTTGACTACCCTATTGGTATGAATATATTTAATACACCTATGTACTATAGAAGGTACTATGTGGGGTTTATTTATCCAATGGCATCCTAATAACATATCAAATACTCCCATTTATGGTATAATATAAAAGGTAATAACCACATGTGTTAGCCCAAATTTTAAAGGTAAATAAATATCACCAATAGTGTGTTGTAATGTCCCATCACATGTTCTGACCATTTTGGTCAAAGGGTTTAAATAATCATGTGTATATCCAAAATGTGTAAGTAATGTCATGATATATAGTTCTCACTAGCACCATTATCGATCATAACACTATGTATAATTTGATGACCAAGCCATGATTGAATGAATAATAAATGAATATTAGAGTCATCATCTATAATTTAACTATCATCAAATGAAATAGATGGTCTCTAAACCATAGGAGGTATTGTGTGTGTATAAGTGATATTAATCCCATTCAATGGGTGCTGATAATTTGATGGATGAGGATGTGCATTATATACCAATTTCACGTATGGATCCTTCTTAGAATGATATTGGAAAGGATTTTTAAATATATTTTGGTTTTGATGGTCATTAGGTTGTGAACTTGAATCCTTTGGAGGATAATCAAAGGTAATATGTTGGTTATTAAGGTCTTGTATATTATGTTTCAAGGTATAACATATATTTTAGATTGCCTAGGGCCTTGGTGATAGTCACAATATACATTAGCATCATACCCTTTTGTTATAAGTTGACTCATATCAACCTTTATGGTAGGAAGGAGAGATATGACATGACACTCCATAAGCTTCTTAAATATCAAATCTAGAGACTTGAGTAATCAGGTAAATTGTCTTATAGGTATGTTGGATAATATGAGTTAATTAGGTTGTTATGACACTGTGTTAACCATTATTTATTTCCATTTTAGGTTTTATATGTTTTACCTTGTAGTTTGGTTTGATATGAAACTTGGTAGAATATGTGGTCAGTGTGTTTGATACATACATAATATTTTTCAATGAAATAAGTTTCATTTCATAATCTTGAACAATATGGAATAATTCATAAAAAGATTTGATCTCATTTAAAATAATATACTCATGTATTGGGGAAAGAAAATTTTTCTTAAAGATGTCTTGAAGCTCTTTATCTACCATGGATTTTTCATTTTGGCCAACATTATTTTGTATCTCAAAACATTTCATTAATAGGTCCATTATTTCCTTATTTGATCTTAACAATCTATGCATATGACATCTTTTCAATGATGTTGATTGAAACATGTGCTAAAAACTAATATGCTATGGGTTTGAATGATTTCACTAATGGATTTGTAAGTCATAAAACCATCTTAAGGTGTAGTCATTTAGGCTTATTGGAAATAATTTGGTCAAAATTTTATCATTTGAAGCATAATAAAGGCATGTTGCATACAAATATTAGAGATGTTGTTCGAGATCACCCTTGCCATCATAAAATGTGAACTTGGGTGAATTAAAAACCAATTAGAAAAGGGTGAAAATATATTTTAGGTATTATAGGATTATGTAATACATCTTTTGAATCAATAGCATGAGTTTATTTCAAATAATTTTGTTCAATCTTGGTAACCTTAGATTTCAAATTTTTTATAACTTGGAGAAGATTTTATATTTTAGACCCATTGGGATAAATATTTGATATTCAAGAAACCACCAAATGGGATGAAAACACCACTTGTGTTGATGTAGGCATTGAATCTGGTAATTCAATTGAATTATTAATTATTCCTATGGAGGATGTAGCAATAATTTTTCCATCTAAGGGTTCACCCTTATTCGATGTGGATGTACTAACCTTGGCATGGTTATTGATTTCTTCTTGGGTAACATGTAAAAATGCATTAATCAACTCTTTGTTTATATTTAGATGATTGAATAAGGATTATTTATCTTCTATTTTGAAATGATATTTATTAAAATTTTACATATTTAATAAATGTAAATAAAAGTGTCAAAGGAAGTTTAAAAGTTCAAATTTACAAATCACTAAAATTAGAAACCTTAGAAGATTGAAAATCCTAGAGCAAGCTAGGTTTTTGCATAAAAAATAGAATGGTTGGGTTCACCAAATGTTTAAAACTTTTTATATAATATATGGATGGTTAATGGGTATAATATATTATACATAAGGATGAATAAAACTATTCTAGAGCAGGCCAATTAATTAAAATTTTAGATAAATGAATATTTTGAATTAAAGTGTTGAGTTATGATAAATATAGAAAGTACACTCAGAATAGTAGTTTGATTATATAAAAACAAATAAGGGATAATATTTATTTTATATAAAAATACATTATTATATATGAGAATTATAGGGGTGAAAACAAGTAGGGGAAAGATCAAGATCTAATCATCAGATTCTATAAATATTATTTTTTGAGGTTTGGATATTTACGTCACCCTGTGGGAACTTGTGTCAATGTTTATTTCCTAATATTAACAAAACTATCATGTAAAAAATATTTAATTTATTGAAATATGACCACATATAACCTTATAATTTTTTTCAACTTTCTATCAATGTATTTTATTCACTCACATACTCTATCGATGACTATATATGGATTAAACCTAGCTCTTCACCTTAGGTCTTTGTACCTTAAAAAAATGGGTTAGAAGGCCTAGGGTATAAAAATAGCCTCAAGTACCTCTCTTTAATGAGTTTTACATACATATCCAATACTCTAAGGCAGGCTTTAGACTTATATATTTATCCCCTAGGTTTTGGCTTGTGTGTGAACAAAGGTGAAATATACTATATGCAAAGAAATGCAATGATCTAACTTGTAACTTGAAAAATATTATTTATTAATTTTTATTTGGGTGCTTCAAACCTATAATATGACTGATCTTATGATTTATATAAAAAAAGGGAAGAATAGAGCAATATAAATTAGTTGTCTGATTAATTTATTGAGCTTGAATAGGTGTTTTCTTGGTATTTACTAGATGAATAATGAGAAAGCTTAGATTTGTATTTATGCCACACCTTTTGATAATATCTCATGATAGGGTTCAATAATACAAATTTGTTGACCCATAAAATTTGAAATATTTTTAAATTAGATAAATTTTGAAGATTGGATACTTAATAAGAATCTGGACACTTGCATCAGTGCAAGTGTCCCTATGTGAGATGTAAGTGTCCAATAGGTTAGGAAGTTGTTTAGGATATGAAACACACACACACACACACACACACACAAAAGGCTTTAATATTTATGTATAGTGAAAGAGATCTAGGTCATCATAAATTATTGGGTCAAACCATGAGATAAGCAATTAGGCATAATGAGATGGTGAATGTGATCCTTTCAATGACAAGAAGGTATAAAGTTAAAGGGTAGATCCTTGATAGGTATTTCTCAAGTATACAAGAATGAAATGATATATAAATAATATTTTAGTATTTACAAGTAAATATGCACATGAACCAATATCATTTAGTTTGAACATTGAAATATATATATATATATATATATATATATATATATATATATATATATATATATATATATATGCTTGAACAAGTATGATGCCCCATAAATATATGTAAAATGATATATAATGTTATGCATCTATATGATCAGTTGTAATTGTATTTAAAAAATTTAATTTTTATTCTTTTAAAAAAAATTACATATTCTCATACATATGCATTCAAGTGTATATGAATATGTAGTCAATTATTTATAAATCGAGTGAATATGTATGCCATATTCACCCTTAATCTATATCAATTCGTCGATATCTATCATTTCTTAGATTTATAAATTACTTTGAATCTTTGAAACATGTACTCTATCATAAGATTTGATTTTTGAATTAATTTGAATATTTTAAATCTATGTTTCAGATATTTGAGACTTGTACTTTGTCCCAATTTTTTTTTTTTTTTTAATATACTTGGATCTCTAAGACAAGCCCACTATAATGCCCCCCATTTGAGAAGAGGGATGTGGCCTACAAGTTACTCATTTTAAAAAAAGATTTAATTGTATCATGTGATAAGGATGTAATCATGTAGAATTATGTCAACATGTAGAGAGTAGGTTATCATAATAATGTAATTATATTTTAAACATGTATTTAACATATATAATGGTGGCATATAAGTGTCATGTTTAGATAGATATAAAAATGAGGTAGGTAGTAAAGTAACCACATCTGAGTAAGAATATGTAGTAAAAGTGTATGGCATGTATCATGGTACCACTAATCAATATAAACAAGTAAAAAACACAATACCATGCAATGTCATGCATAAGTCCAAGGGTTGAATAAAAGGGATATGTTCAAATGTCACACATACCAAGCACATATACGACCAAGGGCCATAACGATTGAACATCTTCAAATGTCATGCATACTAATCAAATATTGAACATGTAGGGCCAATGACCACACACAATAAGTAATAAATTTTTATCCTATAATGAAATAAAGTAAACAACATTGAAATATATTTAAACAAGTGAAATGTAGTTTACACCATCCATATTTATCAATGTTGCATCATAGTGAAGAAACATATTCAAATAACACAATTTCATAAATGAGTAAATAACAAGACACTTATAAGATTTATAGTTCAACATGGTATAAAGGTCATAAATAGACATAACCTATAATAGTGTGATCTACAAATCAAGATTCCCATATCATATGTATGGCCACTAGGTAGAAGGGAATGTAGCATCTAAGAATCTATGTATGGCATATCCTGCATCATAATTGTATACCTTATGAAATGCATGTGTGTATGAAAACTAATATGTTATCTATCAAAATATGTGATAAATATTATATGTAAATTAGTAAACTATAAACTCATTTCATGATCAGGTCCTAATTTTCTATTTTTGAGAAAACTTTGAATATTTTTATATTTGTGACATATTTGAATTTTTTTTATTTTTGATATTTTAACACACACACACACACACACACACACAAATATATATATATATATATATATATATATATATATATATATATATATATATATATATATATATATATATATATATATATATATATATATTTGAAAAAAACTATGTTATGATCCCATCAATGGGAAGACCATAGTTCATACATATATATTATATTTTTAGGGTGAATTTACACAAACTAAAAGTTTTATATGTAGATGAATTGAAAACTAAAAATGAATCAGGTGTTGTAATGTAACTACCTTGATCATTTCTTATAGTAGCTTTTGTAGGAAGTGAAACTCTACAAGGTGTAGGGATTGGTAGATTCCATTGTATAATAGGAGGAGGTCTCACTACTTGTGTTATTTTTGAAACATGTTGAACTATATATAGTATTGCCTTAGGATGCAAAGTAGAGGATGAGGATCCCTTTGAGATTTGAATAATTATTTGATGTGAATCTTGTTATCTAGGAGGTGTATACACCCAAATTTTGCATGGTACAATATTTCACAAAAAAATCAATGATGGTGCAATGATGTCCACTAAAACATGTTTATTCCTAGTCCTCTTCCCCCTTTTATCTTATTACTACTTCATTTTCCTTGTTAAATTGTTTAATTTTTTTTTTTTTTGAAATTGGCCTTTCATTTTAAAAAGTTCCATGCCATGGCGAAACTATTGTGGTGGTTATGCAACCACCCTAGTAGTTAAATAAATCATCATGAAACTTTTGATAACTACTTTTAAATTTTTCAAAAATGTTGTGGTAGTTTTTTAAACCACCATGGTGGTTTCATAACTACCCTCTACATATTTTAGTGGTTTTATAACTGTTTAATTGTTTTTAAAAATAGATTCTTGAGACTTGAGTTTTCATGCATTTTCATGATTTTAGTTGCATTTTTTATTATTCTCTCTTGATTTTTCCTTTATGATCCCCCAATACACCTTCATTCTTGATTATGTCAATCTCAATCACTTAAAATTTAACTCAAAAAATCTTACAGTCAAGGTGCAGCTAACTCCTCACAATTTCTTCTTCCTTACACTTAAGTATTTCACTTTTATAGGAAATTTAGATCCAAAATTTTCATTAGAGATTAGATTTTATGAGTTTTACAGAGTCAAAATTAGCCTTATATTGTTTTTAATAACATATTACAAGTTACACAGTAGTCTTCTATTCATTCACACAAGTTGGATAGAGATACCCATAAATTTACAACAAACACCATGTCATTTTCTAGATAAACCAACCATCATTCATCTATTTATTCCTCACACAAACACACACACACACACACACACACACACACACACACACACACACACACACACACACACACACACACACACACACACACACACACACAAATTTTAATGTATTTATCTTTCTAGAGAATTCCATGATCACCATTTGGGCAACATATAAGGAGATAGATACCTGAGGATTCTCCATTTACATCAACTCCTTATTCACTTGATCTTAGCATTTGTTAGGTTGGAAAATTTATTTTCTTTTTTTTAAAATTTATTTGATAATTATTTAGGTTTATTTTTTTAAAATTAGTTTACCCTCCAAAGAATTTTATTTATAAAAACATGAAAAATAAACTATCTCCTCTCTCTCTTTTTGCATTTAAAAATAGTTTCATCATGTTAGTTGCATTCACACATTACAAACCTCAAATAAAAATAGTTTCCATATTATATCTAAGATAAATAGGTTATTTTTAAAATTATCTAAAACCAACCCACAACATTTAATTTTCAATTTTCATAAGCACAAATTTGTTGAGAATTGGAGGAGCCAAACACATAAATGAGCAATGCACAGAAATAATATTTTAAATCATATAGAATAATATTACTTCTCACTACTAAATTCTCTGATAAATTAACATTCAAGACATAATATAAATATATAAGAATATTAATCCTATAACTTCTCTACTATTTTCTCTCATAATTAAGCAAACCTATTTAGATATATTTTTATAACATATTAACAATATATCTTAATAATAATAATAATAATAATAATAATAATAATAATAATAATAATAATAATAATAATAATATAATCTATCTAATACAAACTTACTGTATTAACCATATGATTACATACTAACTAATTACTATTTACAATTTAGTAACTATCAAACTTACTATTTACCTCTCTCTGTAAATACCTATTTTCACACAATGTGAAAATTAATCCCAATATTCCCCCCATAGTTTTTACATGGTACAATATATCTCATTTTTTGATTGTAGCATGCTACACCTCTATGTGTTCATGATCTCATACATATACATATGCCAATTCACATCTCTTCCTTCACACTCATTTGCAATTGGTTTTCCAAGTTCACTAATAACCTTCAAAAATGGTTTTCATAAGTTGACCAATAACCTTACAAAATGGTTTTCACAGGTTTACCACTAACCGTATAATATGGTTTTCATAGGATTATCACTAACCTTTCATCATGATTGCTACAATGATTTTTAGATCAATATTTTATAATGTAAATATATAAAATGGTTACATGGGAATATTATTCACAAGTGAAAAGGTACAACTATTCTTATTTTTCACACATGTTGAAAAATAAATGTAACTACCAAACTGAAAAACTAAAAATATCACACCACACTAAGTCACTAAAACATTGGTGTGGCCCCATATTTGGTGACTGATGAGAGGTTGTTGAAAGACCTCCATCCTCCATGTATCCTCCATCCTCTAGTAGGTCATTATTCACCTTGTTAATGAAGTTAAAAAGAGCTCTAATAGTTTTGATAGGTTCTATATTAATTATTTTCATAGAAATTGGAATCCCCTTCATAACTCAGGCATTGTGTACAAGTGATAATGTGTCCATACAACAAAAAATTTAAATTTTAACAAAATATTAGGATTCAACTTCACTCCTTTGATAAAAACATTACTTAAAAAAAGACTCATTTTTAACATTTTTGATATTAACCATACAAAGGATACCAAACATACCTATTTTTAATATTCACCTAAATGACTTTGACAAAAAAATTAAAAATATATATATAATCAAACTTGATTATTTCTTAAAATAAAAAAAGACTTTAAAACTAAAAAGGACTATTGACTAACAACACTCATTTAAGATTAAAAATCTTTGATAACATATTATAACATCAAATGACTTTGAAAAAAACCTCATGAAAAAATTAATATTGACATGGACTTCACTATTTAAATTTTCCTTAATAAGAAACTAAACAACTTTAAATTAAATAAACTCACAATACTTAAAAATAACCTAAAAGCATTGACTAATATTATTTTGAATTTTTGACAAATAATAGGATGCAAATTACTCATTTGACCAAAAATTTACCATGAATTGCACAAAGAACTTGATGAAAATGTGCCAATAGTTATGGATGGATAAAATATATGAGGAGGATAGTAAAACTTGTCAGGATGAATTGTACACTATTACAGATTTACATGGCTCAAATTACTAGTAGGCTCCCATCTCATTGAATTGTTATTAGGAGTTCATACTTGACAAAGAGGCTAGAATATACTAGTATGGATCACTGATTAGAATGTATTTAATACATTGATAGGTTGAGTTTGCTATGGTCTAGTCAAAATTCTTGATAGGTGATAAATCAAGCTGTATGAAATAGATTTAATTGATAAATAAACCCACATGCGATGAATGAATATATGGTAGTGGTTGCATGCATTCAAAAGGACACCATTTGATTTGAGTATATTATAGTAAAAAACAAATTGATCTCTTACACCAATCAATAAATGTCTTGACTTTGATATTTTTAGAGAGGTGAATGGTCAATGCTTTAATACATGGAAGATTTATTTACACTCTATCGATCTATTTTCTTGCCTTCCACCCATGGGTATATTTATTTTCTATGTATATGATAGCCACCTTGATACACCAAATGCTAATGATAACTATCAATGTTATTATATTCAACATATTTGCCTTATCTCAACAAATAAATCTTCAATGTAGACTTAAGAAACAATTACATTGATAAACTTAGAATTTCCTCCCACATATTTAGATGCTTATTGGATCATCCCATCTCTAAAATATCCATATTTATGAGATTTATCTCTCACAGGTTTTCACTAGTATGCCTAGTTTGATACCACTATTGAGAATTGGAAGAGCCAAACACAAAAATGAGCAATGCATAGAAAGAATATTTTAAATCATACTGAATAATATTATTTCTAACTAATAAATTCTATGATTAATTAGCATTAAGGACTTAATAAAAATATATAAAAATATTATTCCAATAACTTCTCTTCTATTTTCTCTCATTCGAATCCTATAATTAAGTAGCTTATTTAGATATATTGTTATAACATATTAACAATATATCTAATACAAACTTACCATATTAACCATATGATTACATAATAACTAATTAATATTTAAATTTTAGTAAATATCAAACTTAATATTTACCTCTCTCTGTAAAAACCTATTTTCACACAATGTGAAAACTAATTGCAACAACATTCTTAAACAACATTAACAAACTTGCATACACAAAAACTAGAAAACCAAAAGGAAAAGTTTTGCACCTAGAATTGTTTTATTTAATTTAATGATAAATAAATTCATTTCACTTCAAAAATCACATCCATTTATTTTCATACTAAAACTTAATGTATTTAAATATAAATCATTAACAAACAAAAACCTTAAAAACTTGCATACATGAAGTAGATCTTAAAGATTTAAGATATGTGTTGCATATATAAAATATAAATCTTACATATAATTTTACATTTGAATAGTTATGATTTAAAGTTAATATTATATTATAATTCCATTTATAATAGTATAAATAAGTTTAAGCATTAATTTTAGTCATATAAGTGACATTCTACATCTCAAAAACCAAGGAAATTTTTAAAAATTGATATTTTCATTGTTAGTTTAAATTTTAGTTTTAATTAGCATTAAACTCTTAAAATTTCAATAAAAGAACCAAAAATATAAATAAATTTCATTTAATTTGTTTCCAAGAGATTTTATTTTAACAGTAGTGTATTTTAATTTTAATTTACAAAGCCTTGTTGAAAACTCAAAACAAACCCAAGTCAAAATCCTTGTCAAAATGAGAATAAGTATAAACCTTACTAAAACACAACATTAAGCATTAAAAATAGCAATTACATATCCCAAAATTAAAATCAAATAAATAAAACAAGTTTCAACATCCAAAAAATGTTACCTCACACTTGGATGATGCTCACAAAACAAGCCAAACTCTACATAGTAGGAACATTTCCTAGAGTGATCACTCCCATACCAGTGAGTAACATCCATTATGAAATTAACTCAAAACTTAGAATATAATTTTTCCATTCCAATCCTATCCCAAACCTCATCATCATCCAACTTAATTTTATAGATGAGAAAAATCACTTGATAGAAGCCCAAGTAATGAGATCCATCTGTATTCTAGCCCGTGAAGCCAAAAACTTACAAAGTGAAAAGTGAATGAGATATGATGAAGCTAGACCTGATAATAAAAAACACTTGATAGAAGCCCAAGTAGTGAGATCCATCTGTATTCTAGCTCGCTAAGCCAAAAACCTACAAAATGAATCCTTTTCCTCTCTTTTTAACATTAGGTCTAGCTTCATCATATCTCATTCACTTTATGGATGATATTGAATGGCCATAACCAACCTGATATAATAAATCCCAACAGTCCTTCAACCCAAATTTTCCTAGTATCCCAAGCTTAGTATTATCTAAAAACTCTATTATGTTATCTTTATCCTTTCCAAGAGTTTTTAGAACTCCATCACTTCCCAATTTATAAACTTAAATGACAAGTACAATGCAGATGATATTTTTTGGTATCATAAAAAACATCCTTGACCACTTATCACTCAAAACCCTAATCCTATAGCTCAACCTAATGATCTATACCTTCCATTCCATCCCATTCAAATCTCTCAACCATATTATCCCAATCAACTGAACCACTAGACAGCTCATCCAATTATCCTTTCATCATTTATCTTGACCAGATCTTGAGAATTCAAGTACATGAAGTTTGTCATTTTTATTTCCACCTATACAAAAATTGGTGAACCCAACATGAAATTATTTTCATTTTGTATAATATTTTTTTCTTTTCTTTCCTCCATCCTTATCTCCTCTTCTAATTATTTTGTGGGTCTATATACAGCCCCTGAATATGTCTAAGTAATATTTTGAGATAAATTTTGACCTTCAAACCTATATAAGTAACCATAAACTTATAGGCGAATCCCCCTTCTTTATTTGGAATAATAACTCCACCTAAAACATGGAGAATCAAATACAAAATTCTTCTTCCTCTATATTACAAACTAAGCCAAGGGTAGTGAGCCAAGAACTATGGGATCCTTAAATAAACTAGCATGACTCTAATAACATGACCCTCACTTCTATATGTGAAATTTACCCCCAAATACTAGATTTCATATCAGTTTTTAAGGCCTAAATACTAAAATTACAATAAGGTTTAACCAATGTGTTGAAATAATGTGCCTTCTAGATGATGGGTTCAGTAAATTGAAATTACCTCCACCTCCCTCTAACACTAAAAAAACACCTTCATCATTCCTATTCATCCCATGATGACTCCTCCCAATCCATATAAAACTAACCAATTCATTACTAACCACCAATCCTTTCCTCTTGATTCTCCCACAAGAGAGGTTCCTAATCCTAATGCCAATGCTTTATTGAATGAGCTCATCTCCACCTTGGTGGGAAAAATTCAAGACCTATGGGGTAACAAATCTTATTTAAACCAAATAATGACCCATTACCTCAAAAATAAAGGTAATTTATCCTCAATTATTGTACCAAATACATCTTATCAACCACCACAATACCAACTTAACCCACCTTCCACTAATTTCATGCCAAACTAAAACCCTGAAGACATCCTTACTCATGGCAATATCATAGAGCATATATTCTTATTATCAACCTCCTAATCAAGTTATTATTAAAGTTTCTTTATCATACACTCCTCCAATAATGTTCCAAGAAATACACATCCTCTCATTATTCCTCCTAGTTATATGTTAGCCAACATGCCACCCACATATGGTCCACCTTTTCAAGTACCAACTAACAATCCTTATCCTAACTATTTACCACCCTAATATCACATGATATCCAATTATAATCATGTATACAACTACTTACTAGCATACTAGTATTCATCTTATCAACCCATGTATCTTCTTTCTAGCATAGTTTTACTCACTTCTAACCCAACCCCTGTCCTTCATGCTCATCCAAACATACCTTTGTTAGATTTTAGTGCCATGGGAACTTGTGAAAAATAATTAAAATAACCCCTCAATCAAAATGTATGAGTATGCCTCTTACCATGATTCATGCCCAAACTCACTAAATATAGAAGAGAAGAAGATCCCAATGCAATGTGAAATTATATGTAACCACCATAAAATAGATTCTATATTAGGATGGGGTATTTATAAATATATTCACAAATACCTTTGAAGGAATTATGATATATTGGTATTAATACCTCCCTAAGGCTTCCATTTATTCCTTTCAATATCTCATGTTTGATTTTTTCAAAGTATTTGACATTAACAAAGTGCTTAAAACTAGCATACAATAATTATTACACATCAATCAAAAATCCAATGAATTTTATGACCATTTTACTATGATATGTTGATAAGTCTTATACTCCTCCATAAATTCCCTGCATATGGAAAAGAGAAATTTGTGCAATATATTTTTTTCACTCTTAATAAATAAATAAGGGAATATGTTCTAAAGTTCTATTACAAGTCTTATGAAGAAATAACTGAAATCACTTTTATAATAGATCAAGTGGCCATCAATAGTGGTTTTAGGATTTATAGATCTAATGGGAGGATCATTTACCCTAACCAAAATAATGAGGGTTACCAGAATGCAAATCAAAATAACCCCAACACCAAGGCCTAAAGGATCTGAACTAAAACCAAAATGCCATTAAATATGGTGTGATAAATTAGGTGTTAATCCCTTAACCTATAACACATAAATGGATATGTGTGTCTAGATTATAACTTATATAACCTTTCATATTATCTTGTCACATTTATATATGTTCTTATATTATTATAATGGTCAGCCTATGGAATAAACATGGCTTAATTAGTGTATATATAGGAGGTAGTTGTTAGTATTTGAGTATCATATTATCAATTCTGATCTTATTACATTATTTTGGAGGTTGCCCAGTGGCTTCATCATATTTATCAATTATTCTACCATTTCATCAAATATTATTGTAGATATGCTTATTCTTCTCATATTTCTACAATATATTAATCCATTGGTGTGAATTATCTAGTTAATTTGATTATAATTGGTATTAGAGCTTTGATTTGGGAAATTTTATATGATATAATTTTTTGGATTTGGTGTAACTATTATCTTAAGAGATGAAGGATTAAAAAAATATAACTTTTGATCTGAGAAGATTTTTTTCATCACCATAATATTGTTTGAGGTTTTTTAAGTTTGGTAAAAAATTTCACACCACTATGTAAATTAGCAGTCATTGGGTTTTTCTTGGTGAGAGGATCATAATGGTATAATTATCCAATACATTTTTTTCATGTTAGAAACCCTAAAACCTTAGATTCATGCATGTATGGTCTACACACTCACAACCACAAGAAAAGGAAAGATACTCCAATAAAAATGCCTCACAATAAGTACATGGAATCTAAAACTTGTTATTTTGGGTTGTTTAGGTTGGTTTACTAACTTCATTCGAATATTCAAATCATGGTGAAGAAATAAAATATCAATTTGGTCGAAGGGTCCATTGATGTGGTAAAAGGGTACATGCATGATGTGAAGTCTCAATTGGAATATTTCAATGGTATATTTTCCACTCTTGTGTTTTGTATTCCATATCTAAATAATCCTCCACCATTAAATTTAGGTACTCCCAACTAGAATAATCAACACTCAAATACTGGATCAAATAACATATTGCCAAAAGTGGAAGTGTGCAAGTTTGATATAAAGGATTTAGTCATTTGGATCAATCAAATGGAAAATTTATTTGATTTACATTTGAACCAATTGTAATCATATGATTCAAGAGAAGGTTAGTTTATTTTTATAATATAAACAAAAAAATAATAATATGAAACCTAACTTCCTCGATGTATATCCTCAGATTGGTCAAGATCTAGAAGGGATAAATAAATAGAATACTAACCAAAATTATTACCTTCTTCATAGATATCTACTTTTATCTAGTAAACATACATTTTTGGCCTATTTATAGAGCTTGATATCTTTGTCAATGTCATGGAGATAATCCAATAGCATCTCTACTTGTACTATTCATGATTGTTGAATTAGTTAGAATAAATTGTGATGCTTCAATAGAATGTTAGAATTTGAATTTGGCAAAGCTTCACTGCACTAATTGGTCATGTTTATAATGAAAAATGACCCTTTTATTTATATATTCTCCAAACTATTATTGACCATAGGATAATGATCAATATGTATGGAGAAAGATAAATCAATATTAGAGGGTTAATGTCATTGATATTTGGGGTTGAGTTTGCATTAATCAAGCATGGATTGCATATGTGTTGATATTTTACATTTATGTTGATATTTGATGATATTTATCAAATCTTGAATTTTTGGTTCAATTTTCATCCATTTGATATATGATGTCATGATAATGTCATGAGGATGATGAATAAATCTAATTTAATAAATTTAAAAATAATAAATTATAAAAGCTATGGAATTTCCAATTAAAGGAAGATTAGGTTAATTAACCTAATAAAAAGTGATGTGAATTTTAAAATTAGAATAAGGATTCCACCTAATTGGTCCAAAACATCACTTCTAGATTCATAATTTGACTCAGGATAAATTAGATGAAACCAATGATTGGAAGAAGTGTATTTCCCCAATCAAGGATGTACCAATGTGTTTTAGAATATGCAGGTAATATATGCAAATGAATTTGGATGTTTCTATTATTTCTAACCTAATTTGTGTGTTATTGCTAGAAATAGTTTTTATTGAAATTTTGACATGAAAGTGATGAAAATGGAGTGTCTAAATTTTCCCTTGTTTGAAAGGGTGTTAAAATAAACTAGACAAAGTAACAATTTTTTAAAGAATGAAAATATCTTTAAAAATGAATGAAGAATGATACCCCCAAAAAAAATCAAGATACTCTAGATGCCCCCTTAAGGAAATGGCCAAAAAATAATATGGATGGATAGGACATCAAAAGGAATGAGGAAGTGAGAATAATAATAAATAAACCTATGGATAAAGTTAATCCATTAGAGCTAATGCATGCACGACTTAATTGTTAAGAATTATATAATGATTTTCCCTAGTATGATGAGCTTAGGAAGGATGCATCCTAAGATAATGAGTTTAAATATTTGACTTTACTTTAAGATGAGTAAATTGGGAAGGATTAATCCCCAAACATTAGTGACATAACATTAAATAAATTGGTTAAAAGAGGGTGGATGAGAAATTTTCCCCAAAGCAGGTGGATTGTATTAATTAATTAATTAATTTTCCCTAGTAGGTAAAATTGAGAAAAGTTCCCAAAGAGGGTGGATTGGATTGATTTAGTAATTGATTTTCCCTAGTAGGGTGGATTGAGAAAATTTCCCCAAAGAGGGTACATTTGATTGTTGATAAATTGATTATTTAAGTTGATTAGTAAACATAGCTCAAGGATTCAACTTATAACATAGATTAATGTTGAGATGAAAGACATAAACATATATGCAATGTCAAAGAATGAATAAGATTAAAAAATTCACATGAGGATGTGTAAATTATTGAATTAATATTGATTGATTTAATGAATAAAATATTAATTAACATGATTTCTTTGGTCCTAATCGATAGGTGAAGGAGATTGACAAAAAGAGTAAGAAAAATGATAATGATAATAATGGCAGTCAAGCTAACCTCAAAAAAATCATGTGACCAAGTGTTGCCTACATATTCCAAATAGACTCAAGGTATTGTAGTTCCCCCAAGATGGGAGAAATGTGATGAGAAATGATGAATAATAGAAGACTTGATTTGATGTTAATGAATGTAAAAGAAGGATAATATGATGTGATGTGGTCAAATATGGCCAAAATTATTTGAGTTGATAAAAATTTATCTTATAAGGGGATAAACTACCATTTTAGCATGATATTATACATAATTATAAATCACTTGATTTTTAATGTAGCACACAATGGTCTGCACCATGATATAAAACACTATGATGACATGGTTGTAATGTGCATAAGGATTGACCCTCGATCTAAGAGACAAGTGACACAAATGCACCATGATATATAAAAATCAAGATGACATTGTTGTCATATGCCAATGGATTGACTCAAGTATAAGTGAAATAAATCACCATTATATGTAATACCATTAAAATTTACCCCATGGATTCATATGGTATTAGTCAAGGCACACCAATAAAATCAATAAAAAAGCAAATTGATAGAATATGCAATATGAATTTAATTAATAATAGGATCTAGATGGATAAATAGGTTAAAAAAACCCATAAATAGCTTATTCATATAATGAGAAACTCATGAGTACCCAGTATAGTCTTTATCTCCTCACTTCTCCACATATCAATAAATCTTTACCAAAACCCTCGATGGATAAATGGAACACCTTAACATTAAATTTTATAATGTAAAATCTCTAATATATAGGAAAGGTAATATTACCATTGTAATGTGACCATTGGAAGGGTCCTACTTCTCCAATTTTCATATTTAAGATTCCTTCAACTTTTTCCAAAAGTCACATTACATGGGCCAACCTTGTCCCAAAGGTCACATAGGTTGGCATATTGACCAAATTTGATTCCAACCTTGACTAATAATTTAATTATTAATAATAATATGCTTTATTATTGCATGATCATGAACTCATAAATAATAAAGTGTATTATTTATTTAATATTTTATTTTAATGTATTAAAGGTACATAAATCCACCACTTAACCATTACGTGTTCCAACATTCCCCTTTAATGTTAAGTGGAGATTTATATCAAACTTTATTTTATAGTAAAACAAAAATCCATCTAAAACTCCCTATTATTGCTAAGTGGATATTTTTATCAACATTCCTTTATAATAAAGGAAAAACACTCTGATTTAATGTTAAGTAGAGATTTAAATAAAGGTTTTAAAATATTCATCATGCCAATATTACCTCTTGAAACAAAAGAAATTATAATCCATAAACTTGCACATGAAGTTTATTCTAGCATGATTGTGAGACTAGATCTCATAGTTTGTCATGAATAGTCAACCAAGCATTAGAGATTTTTATAACATAAGGACCTCCATGTATGCTTATAAGTCTTGGGTACAAAATTAAAACATCCATACAAAGTTTAGTCAAATCATGTAAGTGACTTATAACAATGATATACAATGAGAAGAAGAATAGATAATAAGAAAGACACATGGCCATTAGGAAGTAATATTGTCATGTACACTCCCCCTCAATGGAAACTTCAAGAGGCCCAACATTGTATGAAATTGATAAAACTTGGTAGCACCAAGTGATTTATGAAGATATCTACCACATATGTATCTATAGGACATTATTTAAAATCACCATTGAATAATTTCTCTTGGATAACATTTACATGTACTTCAATATGCATAGTCTGTTGGTGTTACATTGGATTTTTTGCTAGAGTTATACAACTTTAGCACCTGCACAAACCTTAAACATATATCTAAAAAATATATTCATGTTATCATAGCATGGTTACCATCATAATAACCAATTACATAAATATAAAAGATGAAATGTTTTTTTTTGTGGTAAATCACATTTAAAACCATCAATTAATATTTTAAGTAAACAAGTTCACTACTTTGATTACAGAGTTAGTAACTAACATAATTGTTGTGTCCAATTAATTATTATGCATATTTAATATTGACAAGATGAGCATCCCTAATTCTCATATGATTCACATGTAATAATTTTACTAATAATATGATACTAAGTCATTAAATATAATATTATTAATAACTCATTTTATAATTTGAGTTTTATTAAAACTTTTCAAGTTTAATATGCTTCAATTTTCCAATGATATAGCATTGGGATCAAAATATTGAGGTATGTACCCTCTCATACATCAAATATGGATAATGTTAATATGATATTAAATCATCCAATCCAAAATACATAAGACTAAAATAAATTATTTCAGAGACGTATGAATAGAATGATTGATAAGGTAAATGATGAAGAGCTATTAATACAAACTCCATTTACAATTTACATTTCATTATAAAAATAAGCATATAAGCATGTTAACATAAAAAAATCAAATGAGAGTATCTAAGCATGTTATCATAAACTTTCCTTATTATATGAAAGTATTTAAGAAATTTAACATAAACAATCAAATGATAACTAATTTAACTTTTTAGGATTCTTGAGTTTAAGCCATAGGTTGTTAAAGGGTCTGAGTATAGTAAATTAGGTAGTAATTAATAAATAAATATAACCACTAATTTTTAATATAATTAACTTAGTTTGAATTTTCTAAAAATAGAAATAAATAATGTAAAAAAGTACTTAGCTAGAAATTGACTAAAATAGAAGATCTAGAGGCTACAAGTTGGGACAGGAGCTGATCTAAGTGTCATAGATAGGATCCATGTGTCAAAACCCTTCACAGATAGTAAATCCCTAATAGGATATTAGTGACAATGTAACAAGTGTCATTATTTTGGTGTTAGTGTCCTTTGTTCTAAACTATTCCAAACTTTTGGGTGCACCTATGCCTGAGTTTGCCAAGCTTGTTCCTATGTGCACAAGTTTTGACTCCCTTAGATGACATGTTTTGATTAATTTTGTATGCAAACCCTAATCCTCCATATTGTTATGGAATACAACTGGCATAAGTATAAAAGTGTGATGTTAGTGGGTAGACATGACATCCTCAACACCCCATTATGATGAGATTTGCCTACATACCAATACTACGAGGTGGGATCAAGCCTGATGTAGTTATACCATCTAAGTGTTGGTTCAAGTGCAAGTGAAACTAGTATGAATACTAGATTGAGTGAATTTGAGTTGATTTTGAGACTATAAATCTAATTACTCTAAGCTTAGGATGGTTTTAGATGATTATATGTAGAAGTAGGGTAGAATAGGGATTGATAACCTTAATTGTGCATAACTTGTTCTAAGTTTATGTGTTATTTGCATCTGATTTCCATCTAGTGGATAAAGGGCTAAAAGTCATGTATATATACTATCCTGGTGTTTGTGTGGTCTTAAAATAGGTCTAGACCAACCTTAGGTGGTTTTTTATTTGAAAATATATTTTTTAGTTAAAAAAGGTGGGAAAAGGATAATAACACCCAAACTTGGACACTAGTGCCATTGGTGTTACTATCCAAATTATAGCACTAGTGTCTAGGTGGTATAACATGAGGCACTAGGGGCTAAGATGTTGAAGTGAAGGTTTAGGAATACTTTATGGATGTTTATGGATGTGTGTATCCCACATTAAGGATAGATAAGTGTCTAAATCAGCCCTAAGATAGGTATAGGGATAATTTAGGGATGGGTTATCTCAAGTAATACTCTTAGCACTCAATTGTCATTTTTATATGATTACACTTCCCCCACCACTTTATTCTACAAATGCAGTAAAGTGAAATGACTAAGATAAATGAAAAATAAATGTACTTGGACTTACATAAGAGGTGAACTCATGAATCTATATTTGAGTATGTGAAGCATGCTCCATTGCATGTCTTACAAATGAAATGTGTATAGATATCCTTACTTAGGATATATAAATTGAGTAAAGATATAAGAGAGGGGAAATGAATGAATACACCTCATTGGGTATGTAAACCAATACATAAACCTAGTGATAACCTCTGTGTGTACATATATATAGTGATAAATCTATGAATAACCTAGATTAAGTTGATGGCTTGCTCAATCCCCATATGTGGGTATTTCAAGAACTCAATCCAATTTTTAATCCATCATTACCCACCCCTAATTTGTGGATCATGACATGTGAATATCTTGGATTAGACTGATGTTGTGTCCAACCCTCTCATGTAGGTGGCTCAAGAACTCAAGTAGACTATGAATCTATTGCCTACCCATATGCAATGATGAATATGAAACTAAAAATATGTGATGTAATAGAAGATGTGTAACTATAATTAAAACTCTATATGTCAACTCTGTGACCACTTGATAACTCTAGAATGTAAAATAACTCTAGGCCACTTAGGAATGCCATCCACTACAGGTGGAGTAAGGCATCAATATAGTGTGTAGCTTGTAACATGGTGTTTAGTGTGTATGATGTAGAGAATGACATGGAGTTTTTCATTCCATCTGATCAACCAGTGCATAAGTGAGCATATAGAAACAATGTGCCTTATACATGCCCCTAAATTTGATATCTGATTATATATATTTAAGATTGAGTTGTAATAATATATATTTGAGCATTTGAATAGAAATAGGAGTGATCATGTCATGTATTATACTCCTAATTTAAGAAAATTAGTATGAATCTAAGCTAAACTAAGCCAAAACTAGTAATCTATAATTGAACCTATGCAAACCTGGACTATACATGTTGTACTTTTCTAGCCAATCTAGAATTTCTTGAAATTGAGGCTATTAGACAGTAGTGCCATATCTTGGATGGTATCAATAGTGGTGCTAGTGTCCTAATTTGGGCACTAATGTCAACCTATTCTAATTTCTATGCAACTAAAATTGATCTTTGTGTCACTATTTCTCACTGTGTTTTCCTAAAACATATTTCTTTTTATTTTGTGCATATGTGTTGAAAATTATATTTTGAGTGTATTTAGATAGCCTAATCTCTATGACAAACATCTATGAATTCCCCCTATTTTGAGGGGAGTTATTGTACATGTGCAAGAATTATTCTCATAAGAAAAAGCTCTACAAAGTGTGTGTTAGCTAGAGCATATATGATATCTATGTAATAAACCAATATAATATGCATACATGACATTGAAATGTACTATAATCTAAGCATAAGTTTGTAGTATAAGATTTATGTTAGATCTAGAATTCACAAGGTTATCAAGATAGATATAAAAATGTATATGAATAGCAAATCTAAGTAATAACTGAGTAGCTACATAGGGGGATGGGGCATGATGTCCATCATGACACCCAGGTAGGAAGGGAAGATTCATGAGGTCCCTCATGGAATCTAAAACTAGAATGTGTAATAAGTAAGATACAAGTGTCATGGCCATGACACATAAAAGAAATCATAAATACACAACACATGAGGCATGCAAAGTAGGCCAAGGGGACATAATATAAGGGACATGGGCACATCATTAAATTTAATAAATTAAGACATACAAGGACATTTTAAAATTTCCACATATGCAAATATCAAGTAATGTGGCTTAGAAACACATGGAAGGACATGTTAAAATGTATACATATATGATCATGAAGGCACAAAAAAGGACATGGGCACATTTCCAAATCATACATACAATGAAAAGAAGTAGCATAGAGCCATAGAGCAATGGCATATTAAAATTCCCTTGAATATAATAATCATGGAGACATAATAAAGTGTAAATTAGGAAACTTAGAAATGAAAGTATGCATGAGTATGTGGTACAAATATGTATAAGAGAAAATATGTACATAAGCTGAGTCTAAAGTAGTATTAGTTGTAAAAAAATATAAGTAGGTATAGGATGATCAATATAAATATATAACAATGTTAAATATATGATGTAGAGTTTAGAAATGTGTAAAATGGAAATTGAAGTTATGTATAGGATGTAACCAAATGGGTGAATGTATCAAATGAGGAACTTGTTAGGAGGGGGGAGGGGCCCAAGCGCTATATATCTAAGTTAGATATATCTAGGGGGGAATAAGTCCTATCTATCTATGGGCCCCTAACCCTATATATATATCCCCAATATTTAAAGTAGATCATATCTATATAGGGGGAGGGGGCCATCTCTATGTATAGGAAACTCACTCCCATATAGAGTTTAGATTAGTTTAGTTTAGTTTATATAGAGGCGAGGCACAAAAAAACTCCCCATATATATAAATGGGGGCCACAAAAAATCATTCCATCTATATAGAGAGGGGAGAGGGGGACCAATGGTGGGACCAGATATCAAGCTTGTTAACTCATTGATAGCTTGTAGATCAACAAGCTCAGGTACACTCCTTGACTTGAGATTCTAGAATCCCTATCTATCTAGTGATATGAAATGGATACTATGGATTGGATTGATGTATACCATCTCTCAAGCTTGAGATATGGATATTAAGCTTGACCTTGACTGGCCCCTATCTATCTATATTGAGAGATAAATATTAGGTGATTATCTATCTATAGGCACTCCTAATCTATAGGGTCTTGTATCGTATCTAATTAATAATCTATATTTATATATAAAGTGGGGTTTGGGGGTATACATCTATTCCATGGGTGACCCATTTTAGTCTATGCCCTAGATAGAGTCTAGAGGGCCCTATCTAGACTCAAGCCCCTATATAGAGTTTAGAGAGTCTACCTAGTCCTACCTAGATAGAGATAGTAATATCTATGTATATGCCCTTGGTGGTTAAATATTAGTAAATCTAGATCTATGTAGTAGACCTAGGTATTTAATGTATCGACAAACACTCAACAAGAACAAGTGAAGCATGTATGTATGATAAAAACTGATTATACTAAGATATCTAACATATGTAGTGTCTATAAAATATAAGTGTAAATATGGTAAATCATATAATATAAAATTTATATTTTATGAGTAAATAGTTGAATGTTTTTGTATTTTGACATATTATATTACTTTTTTATTTTTTGGATATAATCTCTATATAAAAAGGAAGGAACATACTAACTAATGAGTCTCATGTGAGACTCATTATAAATGTGGTATATGCAAAATAAAAGAATAATAATCATGTATGTTATGTGAAAAGGTATCTGAGGTCCAAAAACTTGTTATATTAGGTGACCTATAGCTAACACTACCTATGAAGTGGTGCTAGGAATTTGTGAAGCTGACTAGGGTCTCTTGTGAATTTTAGGGGTCTTAGGGACCCATCTAGTAGAAGATGTTGTAACTAGAATGGGTGCCCTATGTTGAGAACCCTGAGCACTCAATAACACTAATCTCAAAAGTAAAGGGGTAGAGGGAGGCCCTCTAGAATCTACAACATATCTTTGACACATGGGTCTCTCTAATATGGGTCTTCATGGGAAAGTATGCATATGTGGTAACACTATAGGAGTATAACTCACCTACACTAGTGGCTAAACCAAAATTTATGGTGTACTAATAAGAACTATGCTCAAAACTATAATTGGTAATTATTATGTGACATCTTATGGGATAGGTAAAGGATACCCATATGAAATACCCTTAACTATGACCATGTGATTGACATGTATGTACTTGAGGCATCTATGCATGGTGGATGGAATGGCTCATAGTTGTATCCATGGCCTAATCAATAACATGTCAAATATGCTTGTATTAGGAAATACTAAGAATGTAGAGGCCACATGTACTGGTCTAACCTATAGTGGAAGTATAAAATCCCTAATGGAGCTCTGAACATGGCTAATAAAATGATGAATAACTATGTTGGTAGGAGAAATGACCTACTCTGGATAACCCAAATGTCATATAAATGTGATAGTACACATGTTAATACTTGACCCATTATCAACCATAATACTCTAAATAAGAAGATGATCAATGTAGGCTCATATAAAGAGTGCATATAAATTTGAATCAATATCAATAATCTCCTGCTCTGAGAAAGTGATGAGTGGTCTAGCTAGCACTATAGTATGATACACACCAATGATATTTTGTAGGGGGTATGAATCCTCTATAGTAGTATGAAATGATTTCAGTGGTGAATGTGCTTGATATGTATATTAAACACTCAAAGTGCCCCTAACTCATTATATGTATGCTTTAGAAATGGATCTAAAAATGTTTTCAATGCCTTAGCTTATGTCTTTTGAACTTTGGGTAACTCTATAGGTGTTCCCACATCAATGATTTTTACCTATATCAAATATTATATCTTATGATTCAATTTGATGCATTTATTTTTATTATGGCTTGGTGCCCTATGATAGTCATAGATTGCATTGGAATCATAGTTCTTTAGAAGAGGCCATGTTGTATAAAACTCATTAATGAGAGGGAGAGATGTGACATTACATTCTAGGAGTTATTTTAAAACATGTGTTGGTGATTTTGAAAGGTTTGTGAAAACTCTCTGTGGAGGAGTTGATACAACCAGGTGAGGAGGTGGCTCTAAAGCTATGTTAACTATGGAATTTTAATCACTCTTATTTTTTCGTGGTCCTTACTTTATATGGAGGCTAATTAGAACACTTAGTATTTGATTCTAATCCACTTGTATATTTTAATTTTCCCATAGAGAAAAGCTTGACTTCCCTTTATTTCACTATGTGGCATAAATATTTAAACATTGGAAACTTCTTGAATAAGATAACTTCATGAAATGATGGTAGTAAAATCTATTTAAATATGTCTTGGAGCTCTCTATCTACCATGGGACTTGTCATATTTGCCAATATATTTTTATATCACAAGACATATTCTGAAAGAAGATCATTGGATTTTTCCTTGAGTTTTGTCACTTGAGCATATGATATCTTATCAATGATTTTAATTGAAAAGTGTACTAAAAACATATATGCTAATGGATATAATGTGGTGATATATTGATTTGGAAGATCATATAACCATTATAAGGCATAATTCTTTAGACTGTGTGGGAACAAATTAGTAAGGATCCACTTATTTCACATGTAGTCCAAACATGTTGCATGTAAATCTCATATATGGTGCTCTAGGTCACCCTTACCATCATATAAATTAATCTTAGGTTCCACGAATATGGATGCGAAAGGAATTATCTCTATGTGATGTCTTAAAGGTGTATGTAAGAGAACATGAGAATCCAATTCATGTGATGACCTAGTAGCACCCTACTCAAGATGTATCACCTTAACCTGTAGAGAATGAATCTCATGCATAAGGTATTGTACATCTGGAGAGGAAGGAATAGTTATAGGAGGTGTTTCTATTGAAGGTTATTGATTTAAAATAGATTGTTGTATAAGTTGAGTTATCCCTAAAGTAGGTGTAATAATATTATTATCTAGGGGAGTAGAATATTGACCATTATTAGATTTGTTATTTATTTCCATTATGGCTTGCATAATTTGTGCATGATCATGGGGTTATTCATGAATTCTATCTGTAAAACTATATAAAATCTCATCCTTATTGATAATAAGATTTTCATTTTTAAGTAGGGGGAGAGTGTCCCAATTCCCATCTTATGTATTAGTTTGATATTTAGAACTTTTTGAATCGCTAGTTATACATGCACTTTGTTGTGATTTATTTCTTTAATATACAACATTGTTTGCCACAAACTGACTAGGTGAATATGCATATACATGATTGACATTAGTGTGCCCTTGAGGCTTTTGTATTATAATATGATTTTTCAATGTTGTAATATTTTCATGTAATAGTTGATTTTTGAGTTTGTAATTTTGAAACGAACCTAATAATACTATTAGTTAGATCCATTTGAGTCTCACAAGTGCAAACACTAGTTGCTTCTGATTGAACATGTAAGCACACACCCTATATAAAAGAGGTGGAGCAATGGATAGGCTAGGTATGGGAATTAGTAACAATAATATAGGTTGATTCATCTCATGTAGGATTGATAGCATGGACCTAGTTAGAGAGAAAGGAGCTATCACCCTCATGAATATGAGGAGGATAAATATTTTCTTTCTTATGCATAAGATATGACATTGAAATTGAAACATGGTTGTTAGGTTATTAAATTTTTGGAATAAGTCCAATAAACTATATTGTAATTGATCCTCTATGTATGTAAGGATTTGTTTCTTAATTGAGTTTCCACATAAGAGAATAATAACATGATAGAGATAGAATGAAATATGACATACATTTTAACTAATATAAAACATCATGTACATATGTTTTTATGTCATCTTTAAATTCATTCCAAATGAAAGGAAACAAGCATACAAAGAAAGCTATAAATATTTGTAACAAAAAGTGATAAACTTCATTTGTCATTATTATATGAAATACAAATAAAAAAATATAGGAATATAAAATCTAATTGTGGGTCTTAAAAAGATAAAAACATAAACTCTAAGGTTATTTAGGGTTAAGGTTTATGCAATAGCTGAAGTAAGTTAGGTTCACTAAATGATTTAACTTTTTAGGGCTATAGAGTTTAATCCCTAAGTTGTTAAAGGGTCTAAGTATAGTAAATTATGTAGTAAATAAGTAATAAATATAGCCACTAATTTGTAACAAAATTGACTATCTTACCTTTATAAAAATATCAATAAATCATGTAAACAAGTACTTAGCTAGAAATTGATTAAGATGGAAGATCTAGAGGCTGAAAATTGGGATAAGAGATGATATGAGTGTCATGGATAGGATCTAAGTGTCAAAACCCTCTATATATAATAGTTCCCTAATTGTATAGTAACACCAATGGTGTTAGTGTCCTTATTCTATCATTATTATCCTTTGTGCAGAACTATTCTGAACTTCTAGATGCACCTATGTTTAAGTCTATCAATCATATTCCTATGTGTACAAGTTTTGATTCCATGTAGGTGACCCATTTTAACTAATTTTTTATGCAAAACCTAAACCTTCATGTTGCTATCACATTTGATTGGCATGAGTATCAAAATGTGATATTAATTGGGCAAGATAGACATCCTCAACACCCTATTATGATAAGATTTGCCTACATACCAATATTGTGAGGAGGGATCAAACCTGATGTAGCTCTCCCCACCTAAGTGTTGGTGCAAGTGTAATTGAAGTTATTATGAATTCTAGATTGAGTGATTTTGAGTGGATCTTGACACTGAAAACCTAATATTTTAAGATTGAGATGGTTGTAGATGATTGTATGAAAAATTAGGGTAGAATAGGGATTGATAACCTTGATATGTACAAATTATTCTAAGTTTATTTGTGTTATTTACATCTGATTTCCATCTAGTGGATAAAGTAATAAAATTCATGTGTGTGTGTGTGTGTGTGTGTGTGTGTGTGTGTGTGTGTGTGTGTGTGTGTGTGTGTGTGTGTGTGTGTGTGTGTGTGTGTGTGTGTGTGTGTGTGTGTGTGTGTGTGTGTGTGTGTGTGTGCGCGCGTGTGTGTGCGTGTGCGTGTGTGTGTGTGTGTTGTTTTAGTACTTGTGTAGGTCTTAAAAGAGGTTTAGGCTGACCCTAGGTGGTTTTATTATTTGACAAGATATCCATTGGTAAAAAAAGGTGGGAAAAGGATAATAGTGCCCAAAATTGGACACTAATGCCATTGGCACTAACATCCAAATTATGGTGCTAGTGTTCACATGGCAGAAACTGAGGCACTAGGGATTAAGATGCTAAAGTGAAGGCTTGGAGCTCATTTAGGTATGTTTAGGGACACATGTAGCCCACACAAAGGCTAGATAAATGTCTAAATAGGCCCTAATATAGGTCTAAGGCTAAGCTAGATATGGGTGGTCTCAAGTAACACTCTTAGTACTCAAGTGTCTTTTTTAGATGATTAAAATAACATAATCAAATGCAATTATCTAAGTATGTTAGCATAAAATTAATCTACTTATCAAATGAAAGTATCTAATCATATTAGCACAAACTTTCTCTACTTATCAAATGAAAGCATCATAACAATTGAAACATAAAAGATCCTTTCTTAGTGATTATGATCTTTTTTTCCAAATTTAATAGTAAAATATGATCATTTTATCAAATGAAGGATGGTGTTATGTATACAACATTTTTTAATGTTCAAACATATGAATTGAAAATATAATGTCTATATATTTTCTTCACTTTCTCATTTGAGACAAAAATATATATTACAATATAATTGTAATTAGCATTTTACAAGAATCAACCCAATAGTTTTACTAAATAATATCATTGTAGCTGAGACACTATCAATTTAGTTAGTAGTGTTAAAGTAAGAGCAAATAAAGAAGCATAGGATAATGATTAGACATATCATATAAATGTCTAGGGTTGACATGACCTAATCTTTCATATCATAATTGAGATTCATCTCTACTTTGTGGTGAAAGAAAACATGCTAAAGAAGTAGAAAAAAGTATAACCCATTCTATTGAATTCCTTTAGCAATCAAAGAACTAGATTGAGTTATAATAAAACATTTATCTTTAAGCATGGTTATAATGAAATTATCATTCATAAGATAAGAATATGATAACAATTTTTTCTTAAGTTTGAGAACATAGAAAACATATTTTATAACAACATTTGCAATTTTAGCTCTTCCTTGTCTAGTAGCTTCTAAGAATGAATTGTCACTTAGATAAATCCTTTTAGATATATCTTTAGTGTCCAAAAAAATATTTGATAGACAAATCATATGATGTGAATCACCATAACTAAAATCCATTCATTCATTAGAAGAAAATAAGGTAGTATGTAAATCAATGATGTTGGTATTTTTTTTTCTTGATTAGGGTTTTGATATTCAACATTTTTAATTTTTGCAAGAAAATTAATAAAAATTTGCATCTCCTCCCATGGGTGTAGTTATCAATTTAAGAACAAGTTTCATTATCTTTGAGAGATGAGTATCATTGTGCATAGACTCAAGGAGTTTCCAAGCATCACTAGGTGACTCCTAATTTTCAATATGGAGTAGAAATTCATCCTTTACAATCCTCAAAATTATTGACATAGCTTATTAAAATTTCTATTGAAATGTATTTGTAAGCTCAATCATGATATTGCTCCTTGTTGGGGGTTTTTAAATCCTAAAAAATATATTACATAGTTTTCTAGCCATAAATTCAGATTTAAGATAGATTTTCCAAATGTTATAATTTGATTCATTTAACATTTGAGATTTATCTAGCATAAAATTAGGAGAAGCCATGACTTTTAAAATTAACACTACTAGTTTGTGTTTCACACTAAACTAAAACTAAAAAAAAGGATTTAAAATAAAAAAATTTAACATGTTTTATACTTAATTTTTCAATAAAAAGGATCTTCTAGTGAGTAAGCAACACTATCCACCTAGTTGATAGCAAAACTATTAAAAAAACAAAAAAAACTGTAATAGGGTGAAAGTTGCAAGTGTCACATATGTCATAAGATAAATTATATACTAAAATTCAGATAATTAAGATTTGAAGCAAAAAATAACCATCCCAATACATCCAAAAGGTACAAAAACCTAAATATCAACTGGTCACATGACCATCTTCAACAAAAAATATGACAAATCAAGGTTGTTGAAAGTGTCAAAAACTTCACACATGAGATTTTACACAAATAATATCCAAAAATTTTAGCCAATTATTTTTAAAATAATTTAATTAGTTACAAATAAAAATTATATTGGAATGGGATTTGAACTCACAACCATGTATTAACAAGTGTTTTTTTTAAATTAGACTAGCCAACAAACCTTAATCATTTTTAAACCTATCATGTAAGCCACCACTTTTAAATCATATTTAATTTAGTATATTTTTTTTTAATATTTAATGAAAATAGAAAATAATATTAATTTACTTTTCTTTTTTTTGGATCAAAACAACTAATGTAAATTGGGGCCCACTATGTGCTTGCATGTAATAAAGTGATTTATTAAACAACTCGATTTAATAAATACATTGGAAAGGAATATTACTAACTATTTATAAATAGTAAAGGAACCTATATGAAGCATATTGAAGCTCTAAGAGACAAAATCAACCTATGCAAACACTAGAAAAACCTTCCAATGGCACTTTGATACACTTAGCACAACCAAAACTAGATTTGGTTGACAAAAACTATTTTTTTTAATTGTTACTACTATATAGAGATGCCATTACATAGGCATGGTATATGGAGGAGAGAATGGGAACTTTTATAGAGTTTAAGAGGCTAAATCAAGCCATATAAAGCTCAAAACCACCTTATACTAATAAAACTAAGAACTTAGCACCCTTAAAAATGAATTTTTGTACAAATTTTTGAATTTTTGACTATTTATGTTGCACATTACCATAAAATGGTGCCTAGTTGAAAGAGAAATTTTAATTTTTTTTAGCTACTCCATACACTCTTATGAAGATCTTAGTAGGCAAAAAACTTGGAAGATTCAATAGATAAACACCTAAAACAAGTTGTAGAGATGAAAATAATAACTAATTTTTACTTCAAGAGGCCATACAAGGTTGTACAATCATGCTTGACATTGAGGAAAAAATTTAAAATCTTCAAAAAAACTCTCAGAGGCTCTAAAAAAGCTTCAATAGGATTAAAAACATAATTTTGACAAATCTTAGCATCAAAGGAGCACCAAAAAAATCTCAAAACCAATTTTTACATATTTATTTAAGTAAGAGGCCATATAAGTGTAAGAATGGTGCAATGAGGTAGTAGTGGAGCTTCCATAGGCTACAGGATGCCAAATCAGGGCATGTAAAGCTCTAAAATACCTTGAAATGGCTAAACTACATGAATAAAATATCCAAAACTGAGTTTTACTACCCAAATCATAGCTTTCACTAATTTTTAGCTCACACATGCCAAAAATGGTGCCCCAAGCTGAATTAATCTTCTAGAACTTCAACTAGTAGCTTGAGAGGCTTTGCTAGAGATATTGCAGGCCAAAATAACTAAGATTTAGCCACTAAAAGAAGAAAATCAATAGTCAAATAAAAAAAAACAAAAATTTGACTAATTTTTTACCATTTTCAGCCAACATGGGCTATACAATCATGCTCTAGTGGAATAAAATCAACCAAAATACAATTTTGATGCTACCCAAGGTTATGTAAGAGTGTTAGTAGGCCACAAAATAGAGATTTAGCATTTAAAAATGAATTTCAAGCTTAAAAAAAACTAAAAATGAAATTCTTACTTAATTTTATGTGTTTTAATCCTTTAACAGACCAAAAAATGGTGTCTAACATTGATTTTCCCTTAAAATTGCTTCTAGTTGCTCAGATCTATAACCACATACCCCACAGGCAAGAGAAATGCATAGATCATGAAATTTTAAAGGAGAGAGAAGCTCAAAATACTCTCATGAACATACCATAGGATCTATAGGCTAATTGTTTAGAAAAAATAAGCTTGAACACAAGATTAAAATGTCCAATTTGTAACATTGTTTCTTGATTAAATATCGACAAGATTTAATACCATGATAGAATATGCAATATGAATATAATGAACAAGAGGATCTAGATATGAGATC
This sequence comes from Torreya grandis, assembly GCA_037957365.1. Classification (NCBI taxonomy): domain Eukaryota; kingdom Viridiplantae; phylum Streptophyta; class Pinopsida; order Cupressales; family Taxaceae; genus Torreya; species Torreya grandis. Next base: position 2,644,939 of record JARHVA010001582.1, read on the forward strand.
AAGAGTAAAGGCATACATGAAACCAACGCAATATATATGTGGGAAAAAATCCAAGAGTTAAAAAACCCACAAACATATTATTCATATAATGAAAAACTCATAAGTACCCAATATAGTCTTTCTCTCCTCGCTTCTTCTCCACATATCAACAAATCTTCACCAAATCCCTCAATGTATAAATGGAACACCTTAGAATTAGATTTTACAATGTAAAATATCTATTGTATATGAAAGGTAATATGATCATTTTAATGTGACCAATAGAAGGGTCTTACTTCTCCAATGTTAGGTTGTGGAGCTAAAAGCTTCACTGATGCAAGCAGGGAAGGAGGTTGTGAAGGGTTGCGGAGTGTTACTTTCGCCGACATCGGTCAGGCCAACCGACGTTGGTAGGGAGGAGACAGGAAGGCAACCAATGTTGGTCATATGTTGACCGACGTTGGCACCCCCCAGGTAGACAGGGACCGATGTTGATCACCTGTGTGGTTCGGACTGAGTGTTTTATAGGCAGTTAGCTAACGAACCAAGTGTTTGCATGTTGAGAGGCAATTTTAGACTGAGAGCTGTGGATCTAATTATTGTAATTAGGTGTCTAATTATTATTTGCATGAGATCTATTTAAGAGACTCATTGGTTGTATTGTAAACTAGTGCTAGAGAGTAAGAGAGAAAATAAGCTCCTTCAGAGAGAAGAGAGAAATGGTGTGTTCCTCCTAGTACCACAGTACCAAGTGTGCATGCTGGATTAGAGAATCAACAGGGTTCTTCATGTATGTATGATTTTGGTCATCAGGTGAGCATGGATATGATAGGAGATCTGCATGGGTAAGTAAGATCATTGATTTACAGGTGTATGTGTGTGCAAGGTCAAGGTTCACAGGTGTGTAAAACCAAATTGATTTGCAGGTGTGTAAGATCAGATAGGATAGCAACACAACAGGGAGCATAATCAGGTGGGATCTACTTGGAGTACAGTGTGTACTTCTGGAGTGCATGGAGCACAGGTGTAAGGTGAACACCAACTCTATGTTTGAGTTGGGTGTTGGGACCTAGGGGAGAGAGCTTTGAGGGAAGATTTACTGTTTATGCCCTAGAGGTGTGGGAGCCCTAGAGGTGTGTAAGGAAGAAGAACTGTGGCAGCCTTCTTTATTGTATTTCCTTCTGAAAGAGTTTTAATAAAAGTTGTGTATTGTCTCTCATTTCATGTGTTATTTCTGAATTCTAGTTACTTGTGTATTCTGGTTAATTTCTGCATATTAAGTTGCTTGGTAATCAATTGTGTGCTTCCGGTTATTTATCCCAACACGTGGTATTAGAGCTAAGGTTGCAGGGAATAGGTTTTGTGTTTGGTTACATGTCACTCTTAGGGGTTTCTGATCGAGTGGGAGTAGAGCAATGGCAGATCAAAGTAAGCTAAGAATGGAGGAGTTGAAAAACACAGATGGTCACTTACGGTCCTATGGAAAGAAAGAGCAGGTAAAAGAATATTGTTGGTTGGTAGCAGATCAGGATGAAGAAACTGAAGATGCAGATGTTGTAGGGGTTGTGGCACAGGATGCTCTGGGAGGTTTCTTGGATAAAGTTGAATCTTGGATAACAGATTATGTTGCCTCTTTCCATGCAGCCCCAGGGAGAGGAGCTGGTGAGCCTTGCCAAAGAATTGGCAAAGGGGAAGTGAAGCTAAAATCGTAGGCGGCCAACACATGGGTGTTGAAGGAGGTCATACAGGTCCCAGGTTTGGAGATATGGCTAATTTCTTCAGAAAGGTTGGGTGATGAGAGATGCACAAGAACTCTCACAGCAGATGCACTTGAATTAGCTGGTGGTAAGAAAATAGGTACTCTTTATCTACTTGTTTATATTACTGATTCTTATTTTGTTGCGGAGACGTGGCTTCGTAGGCTTGGTCACATGAGCAGGAAGGAGATGCATGTTCTTAAGAGGAAGACTGATATATTTGATAGGCTTAAGAACTGGAAAGCCTTGGTGTTTATGGAGGAGATGGCGGATAGAGACTAGTGGATGGGGCTGGATACTTCTGGGCAGGGCAGTTTAGATATGGGACTTGATTCAAAGGAGCTCACGGGGAAAAAGTCATCACTCACAGGAAAACATAGGTACCAGCATCGGTAGGAAAACTGACGTTGGTAGTAGGTAAGACTGATGTCGGTCACAAGGAGGACACCGACATCGGTAGGGTTGGTAGTCAAGACAGGCGCATGGAACCGACGTCGGTTGGATGCAGACTGTGTGGTGACTGAGGTCAGTTACTGTAACAAATTTTTGGGTGGACAGTGAGCTGTCAAGGAGTCTCAAATGCCCATATGGAGGACTAAAGATGGTAAGTAAGCCTCAAATTCATTGTTCCTCTTCTTTATACTAGTTGTTGACTGCAGAGCAAGAAGGATCCAGGAAACAGTGGGAGCATGGCATGGAGAGATTGCAGAACCAAGCAGAGATTTGGTAGGGTTTCCAGTCGGAAGAAAGCATAGAGATGAATGGATACCTTAGTTGAAGAATAGAGGGAACGGACACATGAGATGGAAGACCAGGGCATATGGTCTTGAGGAAGCTGCAGGACAGTGGTACAGGTTTTGATAGGGGGATGACAAAGCATGACTTTAGTTAATGTCAGGGTAACTACTGTGGTTTGTCTTACCAGGGGGATGGTGATTGCAACATCATTTTATTGTTGTATGTGGATGGTATGTTTGCTAATAGGTTTGTACATACAAGGTTTTGTTGAGCTAAGGGTAAGATTAGTTCAGTGGTTTGCTATGAAGAATTTGGAGCAGCGAAATTCTTTGGCATGGGGGACATGGGAGATCACAGGTTGATTTTGTCTCCAGTGGGAGCTGATGTGAATCAGGTGTTGGTGAGGTTCAGGATGTAGAATCAGAGCACACTAAGGGCTGGACAATTCAGTGTCTAAAATCACATGAGGTCTGGTATAGGCCTGAGCTTGCCCAAGTAGTGGGTGTTGTCAGAGAGTTAGGAGCCAATTCGAGGAAGTGGTTTCTTAGGTATTTGAGAGGGACCAGCATTAGGGATTCATGCTATTCAGGGTCAGGACTTCACTACATGGATTTGTAGATGCAGATGCGGCAGGGTACTCAGATGACAGGAGGTACACCACAATTTGTGTGGTGGGTTATCTTCAAGATTGAGCTTGAAGAGGGATACAAGCCAAGAAATAGATTAGACAAGGTACAAGTACAGGTAAATTGCAGCTATTTATCTCCAAGTGGGAGATTATTAGGCTATGGAGCTAAAAGCTTCACTGATGCAAGCAGGGAAGGAGGTTGTGAAGGGTTGCAGAGTGTTACTATCACTAGCATCGGTCAGGCCAACCGACGTCGATAGGGATGAGACAGGAAGGCAACCAACATCGGTCATATGTCAGCCAGTGTCGACACCCCCAAGTAGACAGGGACCGATGTCGGTCACCTGTGTGGTTTGGACTGAGTGTTTTATGGGCAGTTAGCTAACAAACCATGTGTTTGGATGTTGAGAGCCAATTTTAGACTGAGAGCTATGGATCTAATTATTGTAATTAGGTGTCTAATTATTGTTTGCATGAGATCTATTTAAGAGACTCATTGGTTGTATTGTAAACTAGTGCTAGAGAGTAAGAGAACAAATAAGCTCCTTCAGAGAGAAGAGAGCAATGGTGTGTTCCTCCTAGTGCCATAGTACCAAGTGTGGGTGTTGGATTGGAGAATCAGCAGGGTTCTTCATGTATGTATGATCTTGGTCATTAGGTGAGCATGGCTATGATAGGAGATCTGCATGGGTAAGTAAGATCATTGATTTGTAGGTGTATGTGTGTGCAAGGTCAAGGTTCACAGGTGTGCAGAACTAGATTGATTTGTAGGTGTGCAAGATCAGATAGGATAGCAACACAACAAGGAGCAAAATCAGGTGGGATCTACTTGGAGTACAGTGTGTACTTGTGGAGTGCGTGGAACACTTGTGGAGTGCATGGAGCACAGGTGTAAGGTGAACACCAACTTTGTGTTTGAGTTGGGTGTTGGGACCTAGGGGAGAGAGCTTTGAGGGAAGATTTACTGTTTATGCCCTAGAGGTGTGGGAGCCCTAGAGGTGTGTAAGGAAGAAGAACTATGGCAGCCTTCTTTGTTGTATTTCCTTCTAAAAGATTTTTAATACAAGTTGTGTATTGTCTCTCATTTCATGTGTTATTTTTGAATTCTAGTTACTTGTGTATTCTAGTTAATTTTTGCATATTAAGTTGCTTGGTAATCAATTGTGTGCTTCCAGTTATTTATCCCAAGACGTGGTATCAGAGCTAAGGTTGTAGGGAGCAAGTTTTGTGTTTGGTTACAGGTCACTCTCAGGGGTTTCTGATCAAGTGGGAGTAGAGCAATGGTAGATCAAAGTAAGCTAAGAATGGAGGAGTTGAAAAACACAGATGGTCACTTACGGTCCTATGGAAAGAAAGAGCAGGTAAAAGAATATTGTTGGTTGGTAGCAGATCAGCATGAAGGAACTGTAGATGCAGATGTTGTAGGGGTTATGGCACAAGATGCTCTGGGAGGTTTCTTGGATAAAGTTGAATCTTGGATAACAGATTATGTTGCCTCTTTCCATGTAGCCCTAGGGAGAGGAGCCTTGCCAAAGAATTGGCAAAGGGGAAGTGAAGCTGAAATCACAAGCAGCCAACACATGGGTGTTGAAGGAGGTTATGCAGGTCCCAGGTTTGGAGATATGGTTAATTTCTATAGAAATGTTGGGTGATGAGAGATGCACAAGAACTCTCACAGTGGATGCACTTGAATTAGCTGGTGGTAAGAAAATAGGTACTCTTTATCTACTTGTTTATATTACTGATTCTTCTTTTATTGCGAACACGTGGCTTCGTAGGCTTGGTCACATGAGCAGAAAGGAGATGCATGTTCTTAAGAGGAATACTGATATATTTGACAAGCTTAAGAATTGGAAAGCCTTGGTGTTTATGGAGGAGATGGCAGACAGAGACCAGTGGATGGGGCTAGATACTTCTGGGCAGGGTAGTTTGGACATGGGACTTGATTCAAAGGAGCTCGCAGGGAAAAATTCATCACTCATAGGTGAACATAGGTATCAGCGTTGGTAGGAAAACTGACGTCGGCAGTAGGTAAGACCGACATCGGTCATAAGGACCGACGTCGGTAGCAGGAGGACACTGACGTCGGTAGGGTTGGTAGTCAGGACAGGTGCATGGAACTGATGTCAGTTGGATGCAGACTGTGTGGTGACTGAGGTCAGTTACTGTAACAAATTTTTGGGTGGATAACGAGCTATCAAGGAGTCTCAAATGCCCATATGGAGGACTGAAGATGGTAAGTAAGCCTCAAATTCATTATTCCTCTTCTTTATACTAGTTACTGAATGCAAAGCAAGAAGGATCCAGGAAACAGTGGGAGCATGGCATGGAGAGATTGTAGAACCAAGCAGAGATTTGGTAGGGTTGCCATCTAGAAAAAAGCATAGAGATGAGTGGATACTTTAGTTGAAGAATAGAGGGAACGAACACGTGAGATGGAAGACCAGGGCATATGGTCTTGAGGAAGCTGCAGGACAGTGGTACAGGTTTTGATAGGGGGATGACAAAGCATGACTTTAGTCAATGTTAGGGTAACTACTGTGGTTTGTCTTACCAGGGGGATGGTGATTGCAACATCATTCTGTTGATGTATGTGGATGGTATGTTTGCTAGCAGGTTTGTACATACAGGGTTTTGCTGAGCTAAGGGTAAGATTAGTTCAGTGGTTTGCTATGAAGAATTTAGAGCAGCAAAATTATTTTTCATGGGGGACATGGGAGATCCCAGGTTGATTTTGTCTCCATTGGGAGCTGATGTGAATAAGGTATTGGTGAGGTTCAGGATGCAGAATTGGAGCACACTAAGGGCTAGACAATTCAGTGTCCAAAATCACATGAGGTTTGGTATAGGCTTGAGCTTGCCCAAGCAGTGGGTGTTGTCAGAGAGTTAGGAGCCAATTCGGGGAAGTGGTTTCTCAGGTATTTGAGAGGGACCAGAAGTAGGGATTCATGTTATTCAGGGTCTAGACTTCACTACATGGATTTGTAAATGTGGATGCGGCAGGGTACTCGGATGACAGGAGGTACAACACATGTTGTGTGGTGGGTTGTCTTCAAGATTGAGTTTGAAGAGGGATACAAGCCAAGAAACAGATTAGACAAGGTACAAGTATAGGTACAATGCAGCTATTTATATCCAAGTGGGAGATTGTTAGGTTATGGAGCTAAAAGCTTCACTGATGTAAGTAGGGAAGGAGGTTGCGAAGGGTTGTAGAGTGTTACTATCACCGGCGTCGATCAGGCCAACTGACGTCAGAAAGGAGGAGATAGGAAGGCAACCGACGTCGGTCATATGTCATCTAGCATCGGCACCCCCCAGGTAGATAGGGACTGATGTCAGTCACCTGTGTGGTTCAGACTGAGTGTTTTACGGGCAGTTAGCTAATGAACCAAGTGTTTGCATGTTGAGAGCCAATTTTAGATCGAGAGATGCGGATCTAATTATTGTAATTAGGTGTATAATTTATGTTTGCATGAGATCTATTTAAGAGACTCATTGGTTGTATTGTAAACTAGTGCTAGAGAGTAAGAGAGCAAATAAGCTCCTTCAGAGAGAAGAGAGCAATGGTGTGTTCCTCCTAGTGCCACAGTACCAAGTGTGGGTGTTGGATTGGAGAATCAGCAGGGTTCTTCATGTATGTATGATCTTGGTCATCAGGTGAGCATGGATATGATAAGAGATATGCATGGGTAAGTAAGATAATTGATTTGTAGGTGTATGTGTGTGTAAGGTCAAGGTTCACATGTGTGCAAAACTAGATTGATTTGCAAGTGTGCAAGATCAGATAAGACAGCAACACAATAGGGAGCAGAATCAGGTGGGATCTACTTGGAGTACAGTGTGTACTTGTGGAGTGCATGGAGCACTTGTGGAGTGCATGGAGCATAGGTGTAAGGTGAACACCAACTCTGTGTTTGAGTTGGGTGTTGGGACCTAGGGGAGAGAGCTTTGAGGGAAGATTTATTGTTTATGCCCTAGAGGTGTGGGAGCCCTAGAGGTGTGTAAGGAAGAAGAATTGTGGCAGCCTTCTTTATTGTATTTCCTTTTGAAAGAGTTTTAATACAAGTTGTGTATTGTCTCTCATTTCATGTGTTATTTTTGAATTCTAGTTACTTGTGTATTCTGGTTAATTTCTGCATATTAAGTTGCTTGGTAATCAATTGTGTGCTTCTGGTTATTTATCCCAACACGTGGTATTAGAGCTAAGGTTGTAGGGAACAGGTTTTGTGTTTGGTTACATGTCACTCTCAGGGGTTTCTGATCGAGTGGGAGTAGAGCAATGGCAGATCAAAGTAAGCTAAGAATGGAGGAGTTGAAAAACATAGATGGTCACTTACGGTCCTATGGAAAGAAAGAGCAGGTAAAAGAATATTGTTGGTTGGTAGCAGATTAGCATGATGGAACTGAAGATACAGATGTTATATGGGTTGTGGCACAGGATGCTCTGGGAGGTTTCTTGTATAAAGTTGAATCTTGGATAACAGATTATGTTGCCTCTTTCCATGCAGCCCCAGGGTGAGGAGCTGGTGAGCCTTGCCAAAGAATTGGCAAAGGGGAAGTGAAGCTGAAATCACAAGCGACCAACACATGGGTGTTGAAAGAGGTCATGCAGGTCCCAAGTTTGGAGATATGGCTAATTTCTTAAGAAAGGTTGGGTGATGAGAGATGCACAAGAACTCTCACAGTGGATGCACTTGAATTAGATGGTGGTAAGAAAATAGGTACTCTTTATCTACTTGTTTATATTACTGATTCTTCTTTTGTTGCAGAGATGTGGCTTCGTAGACTTGGTCACATGAGTAGGAAGGAGATGCATGTTCTTAAGAAGAAGACTGATATATTTGACAGGCTTAAGAACTGGAAAGCCTTGGTGTTTATGGAGGAGATGGTGGATAGAAACCAGTGGATGGGGCTAGATACTTCTGGGTAGGGCAGTTTGGACATGGGACTTGATTCAAAGGACCTTGTGGGGAAAAAGTCATCACTCACAGGTGAACACAGGTACTGAAATCAGCAGGAAAACTGACATTGATAGTAGGTAAGACCGACGTTGGTCATAAGGACCGACGTTGACAGCAGGAGGACACCGACATCGACAGGGTTGGTAGTCAGGACAGGCGCATGGAACTGACGTCGGTTGGATGCAAACTGTGTGGTGACTGAGGTCGGTTACAGTAACAGATTTTTGGGTGGACAACGAGCTGTCAAGGAGTCTCAAATGCCCATATGGAGGATTGAAGATGGTAAGTAAGCCTCAAATTTGTTGTTCCTCTTCTTTGTACTAGTTGCTAACTGCAGAGCAGAAAGGATCCAGGAAACAGTGGGAGCATGGCATGGAGAGATTGCAGAACCAAGTAGAGATTTGGTAGGGTTGCCAGCTGGAAGAAAGCATAGAGATGAATGGATACCTTAGTTGAAGAATAGAGGGAACGGACACGTGAGATGGAAGATCAGGGCATATGGTCTTGAGGAAGCTGTAGGATAGTGGTACAGGTTTTGACAGGGGGATGACAAAGCATAACTTTAGTCAATGTTAGGGTAACTACTATGGTTTATCTTAACTAGGGGGATGGTGATTGCAACATCATTCTGTTTCTATATGTGGATGGTATGTTTGCTAGCAGGTTTGTACATACAGGGTTTTGCTGAGCTAAGGGTAAGATTAGTTCAGTGGTTTGCTATGAAGGATTTGGAGCAGCAAAATTCTTTGGCATGGGGGACATGGGAGATCACAGGTTGATTTTGTCTCCAGTGGGAGCTGATGTGAATTAGGTGTTGGTGAGGTTCAGGATGAAGAATCAGAGCACACTAAGGGCTAGACAATTCAGTGTTTGAAATCACATGAGGTCTAGTATAGGCCTGAGCTTGCCCAAGCAGTGGGTGTTGTCAGAGAGTTAGGAGCTAATTCAGGGAAGTGGTTTCTGAGGTATTTGAGAGGGACCAGCAGTAGGGATTCATGCTCTTCAGGGTCAGGACTTCAATACATGCATTTGTAGATGTGGATGCGGTAGGGTACTCAGATGATAGGAGGTACACCACAAGTTATGTGGTGGGTTGTCTTCAAGATTGAGCTTGAAGAGGGATACAAGCCAGGAAATAGATTAGATAGGGTACAAGTATAGGTACAGTGCAATTTTTTATCTCTAAGTGGGAGATTGTTAGGTTGTGGAGCTAAAAGCTTCACCGATGTAAGCAGGGAAGGAGGTTGCGAAGGGTTGCGGAGTGTTACTATCACCAGCGTCAGTCAAGCCAATCGACATCGGTAGGGAGGAGACAGGAAGGCAACTGATGTCAGTCAATGTCGACCGGCGTCAGCACCCCCCAGGTAGACAGGGACCGGCGTCGGTCACTTGTGTGGTTCGGACTGAGTCTTTTTCGGGTAGTTAGCTAACAAACCAAGTGTTTACATGTTGAGATCCAATTTTAGACTGAGATCTGTAGATCTAATTATTATAATTAGGTGTCTAATTATTGTTTGCATGAGATCTATTTAAGAGACTTGTAGACACTGAAATCGTGTCTACTCCCCTAGTCATTATCCTCATTTTCTCCCCCCTTGGTCCCCTTCGTCCACTTAACCACTCCTAACCCATATCTTGTTAATTTGAAATAATTATTTATTTTAATTAACAAAAGTCCCTTGTCCCTCTCCTTGCCACCTCACCACCTTTGGATACCCTTCTTGGATTCTCCTCATTCCCCCACATGGCCATATTAATATCTAGACTCCCATTCCAACTTCTCCTCTCATCCATTTAATCCCCTTCGACCGTTTTCTTCCTCGGACTCACTGACCCAGTAGTTGGGAAATGGATGAAAGGCTATTTTTAGCCTTTTTCCAACCTTCCAGCCATCGATGTTGGTCAACTATCGACCGACATCGGTGATATTGCTTACATCGGCAGCTTTCATAATGGCTTTCTGCACTGTTATCCATTTCTCTTCACTTTTGGGCTCTCTTCATCTCTAGATTTCACAACCAGACTCTTGAATCTTGAAATCTGCCTGAATCAATCTGTGCCTTGACTCCACCTCTCAGCCAGACCTCTGACTATCTCCCTCAGGTATACACAATGGGCCTCTACACCAGCAAGCACAACAGGGACTCTGCATCAACCAGTAACACCAACAATAGGTACACCAGTCTGCAACGCTTTCTTCAGCACACCACAGGTAAGTTTTCTTCTATGTTTTCATTTGTGTTTTCTAGTCATTTGTTTCTAAACTAGATTCAACACTCCTATCCCCTAGACCAAACTCTGACCAAACTAGACCAGTCCCGAACCCTGTCTCTCTGCTATCCCTGTCTTCTACTTGATCCCTCTGTCGGACCATATATTCTGCCCATTCAACGAGAATCTCAGACCCAGATCCTAAACCATTCAACCAAGCCCAAAACAAGACTCCCAAATCATTCAAGCAGACCACAGACCCATCCACAGACCCGTCCACAGACCAAGAACTCGTCCAGACCCATCCACAGGCCACTGCCTCGACCAACGCCGATCATTACCACAACCGACGTCAGTAAACTAACCGACGTCGACAGACCTCGACAACCGATGCCGGTAGGACCACCAATGCCGATGACTGTGACCAGGCTGACAGCATCTTTCAGGTAAGCTTTTGCTTCCATTTTCCTTTTCAGTCTTTTATCATATCAGTATTTAATCATTCTATCTTTTATCAGACTTTTCTTTTATCAATTAGTGGGTTGACCTCCCTTAAGGAAGTTTTCATACTTCTAGGAATAGGCTTTTGCTTGGCAACCCACCATCTATTCATCTAACGCCTTTTTGTCCAAGTCTCTCTCCTTTGCAGGTGTCATTCCTCCACAGCCAAAGAGGAGTTCTCATAGCGTCTAGATTATGGTGCGCACGACTACATCCAGGTACATCTAGCCTTGCAGTTTCTCATTTTCTCTCTTTGAATGCAAAAGCAAAATTGCATAGAAACATTTTGGTACGCCCGGTGGGACCTTAGGGTCTCCCTTGGGTTCCTTTTCTTTTGTTCATATAGGTGCATTAGGTTTCTCCCTTTTCACCTCTTTCTCCTCTTCTAAATAACATTATAAGCAGGAATAAAAAGAACTTTTCTTTTCTTTTCTTGCACTTCTAGACTAGTCAAAAATCATATCCTTCAACCCTTTCTCAACTTGTCTTCATACAAAACTTCACATTTTGACTTGGGGCTTAAAACACCTTACATTCATTTCTGCTTGCTCGCATTTCTTAGTCCACACTTAGTAATTAATAACCGCATATTGAATTAATCGTAGTCCACTTGATGTTACACAACTGAACCACGTGCACAAATCAAACATCAAACAATACCTAAGACAAGGCCCGACTGGGATTTCATCCCCCAGCGGATACCTTACCCCTACCTGACAATCTCACTTGGATTTCATCACCAAGGGGAAAGCCCACTCCATTCTCTGGCAGAGTCTAATCTCTAGGCAAGGTATATTTTGGCTAAGCGAGACTAGCTCATCACTGGGCTCGTGAAGTGAGGGGAGCTTGCTCCTTAGCACCAGGCCTTAGCACCAGGCCACATACCAAACCTAACACAGAATTCTTGAGTGCCTAAACATACCTGAAACCATCTTTAGACTACTTCCTCTAGGACCCTTCTAACAGCCAACCTCCCCAAACATCATTTTAAGGCATAAGCCACAAGATTCTAAAAGTTGATTCTTAGGATTTAACGCTTAGTGTCTGCCTATCTCCATTTATTTCTCTGTTCTTATCTGCTTGTTTGAGTTAGTGAGGATGCTCTTTTTCCTTTTTTCCAAGAATCTTCAAATTCATTGAGTTTCTGGAAAACACAGTCACCGACATCGGCTTTACCACCGACGTCGGCCTCATTCCTCGCCGGCATCGGTTATCTGACCGATGTCGGCCATCTGATATCACTGACATTGGTTTTTCAACCGACGTCGGTCACTGTCATAGTCCCCTTTTTCAAAATAGCAGCCTAAAACTTGACCCCTTTTTCTGCCAAAAACCATATTTTGAGTTTCTGAAACTGAAAAAATATAGTTTTCTGAAACCTGACCCTTTCTTGCCTTGAATGGTTTTGACACGCAGTCAAACCAAGGCTCTTCTTGACCACGCAAGACATCAACCACTTCTGCCCTCCCCATCCATAACTAGTCCTATAATGGAGTTCCACTCAGAGACTGAAAGAACTCCTACTTGCCCAACCCCGCCCCAGACTCCTATCGTCCCTGAAGGGGACCAAGATTTCATGAGATTCTTAGACCTCAATGTCAAATCCCTCCAAAACTATCTCGCAAGAAACCAAATGCAGGACCTTTCAGTCACAGTGGCAATGACATCGATGTCATCTGCTACCCAACCCATCATGACTCAGCCTATTGTCTCGACTAGTTACTCGACCATGGCCAATACGCAAAGTTTGGCCTCCTCATCTATTTTCAGACCTACCTCCATCGGGGTGTCATTACCCCCTCAACCTCACACATTTCAACTGAGTTCTACACCATACCAGAACTTAGTTGTTTTGACCTCACCCACTCTTACACCTATACACATAAGAGTGACAACCTATCCTTTTATTAGTGCCGCCACTCAACCACCTATGGCGGTATCTAGTCAACTTGTGTCCTCCAACTTCATGACACAAGCCCCTTTGACCATGACATCTATAACTATGATGAACTACCCTTATGTTGTGCCTACACAAGCGCAACCAAGTACATCATATGCCTCTTCAACCACCTTTCAGGCACCCTACAACCTAGGGGGTGCCCCACCTACCAATCCGTTAGCAGACGTCATCAAAATGCTGATGGATAAAATGTCCAGTCTCGAGACCTCTATCTCTAGTTCAAGCAATGCTCTGTCATACGAACAAATTTGCAATGAACCCATTCATCCTTCTGTCCCTATCCAACCATACCCCAACCAGTGGGAACTCCCTAGATTTACTCACTTTCAGAGTAAGGAGGACCCACAACAACATCTTCGAGCATTCAGACATGCCTGCTACCTTATTGCCCATGACGATGCATTACTTTTACGCACGTTCCCTATGTCCCTTGCTGGACCTACCCTTGACTGGTATGGCTCTCTTGCCAGACATTCTATCTTTTCATTCATTCAACTTGCCCAATTATTTCTCAACCATTTTTCTATCAACATCACCAAACAAGTCTCAATCACAGACCTCTACTCTATCAGGCAATTCGATGATGAATCAATAATCAATTTTGTCACCCATTGGAGAGGCTTGATTAACCAGCTCTCCTTCTCCTTGCCTCAACCTGAGCTCATCGAGCTCTTTTCTCAAGAATGTGTCAGCCACATCTCTTCTACCTTGCGGATTTAGATGTTCTGCACTTTCGATGAAGCTTTCACCATGGCTCGAAAGCTTGAACTCCGCACCCTTGAAGAGGATAAGGTCAAATTGTGTAATACCAATGCAAAAACCAATGACCATTCTTCTTCCAGACCTTCTTCTTCTGCCAACTCCAAGTCCAAAGGAGTGGCCAACACTGTGGTCGTTAGATCACCATCCTCAATAGCAACTGATCAATCTCAACCTTTGACATCTCACAACATCACCAAACAATTCCAACAACGGTATATACAACGTCAATTCACTCCAATTGGAGAATCATATGCCTCTATCTTGGATAAACTTGTCAAGCAGGGGGTCCTCAATCTCCCTTCAATCCGACCACATCAATTTGACCCCTCAACACCTATCCCTGCATGGTACAGGTAAAACCACTTTTGCAACTATCACCGTGTCAAAGGCCATGACACGGAACACTGTCAAACCTTCAAAAACATCATCCAAGACATGCTAGACAAGGGGGATCTCATCTTAGACAACCCAAATGCCCCGCCCAACCAAAACCTTGACATCTTTAAACAACCCTTTCCCAATCACCCGCCTACTCAAAACAATGTCCAGACCATGACCAATGACCCTCAAGACCATGATATTCACACCGTCAACACTATCTTGCCTCTTGTCCCTGACCAACCTCCTCCATAGGTAGAAGAGCCTTCTTCTCCTATTAGTCCTCCATCGACCTCTCTCATATTGGAGGATGCCTTGACCATACCTCTGCCATCAAGCCCACCTTCATCTTTCCTCCCACTAATGGAGGACCTTACCTTGCCCACTCCTCAAACACAAATAGAAGGCACCATCATCCCTGCCATCTACCCTCTTGAGGAGCTACGCTCTCCTATTTCTTCTCCACCAAGAGAAGAACCAGTCTCTTTACCCATTTCGACCAAAGAAGACCCAGTCACAGTTTCTTCTTGCCTTTTGCCTGAGATTGCTACATCTCACTTGCCTCCGTCCACGTCTGAATTCAAACCCATATCTAACCTTGCCTCATACAATAGTGGCCCTCGCCCTAAACCAATGAAGGCCATTAAACCACACTGGAGGACTTCTCCCCCACCTTCATCATTACCTTCAATTTTGGGCCCGCATCCGTCCACTTTAATAGGGGTGCTTCCTACTCCCATACTTCATGGAGGCAAGTCGCCTCCATTACTCTCTCAACCCATCAGGCATATATCTCTTCCAAACCATTGACCAACGCCTCATAAACCAAAGTCACCAACCCTCACTGCAACAAAACATCCAGACCCATTAGCAAGTTCTTATGCCTTGCTATTACAACAATTATTGCAGTCCTCTCGTATCAATCTCCCGCCGCTTAAACCATATCAATCTCTCAGACCAAAACCCCCTTGGTTCGACGACACTCAGATTTGTGTGTATCATCGCCTGGGCATGGTACTGAACATTGTTGTGCCCTCAAGGTTGCCATTCGCTAATGTCTGGGGAATGACACCCTTCTTCTCGACGACATCATCAACAAACTTTCAACACCACCCCACTCATCAACTCTCAGATCGAGACCATCTTGGTTTGACAACTCTAAATTCTATCATTATCATCATACTCTGGGACATGACACTGAGCGTTGTGCTCTTAAAGCTATCATTCGTCAACAACGGAGAAAGGATTCCCTTCTCATCAAGGATCCTCTTGACCATCCCTTTGACAAATCATCAACACCAACCCATGCTTCTCAAACCTCATCACCTAAATTGGGATCTCCACGCCAGACTAAGGTCCCTTCACTACCTTTAACCCCCTTATTTGACATCAACACAGTTAATCTGACCACCAAGCCTCAACTGACCTTGACCAATCTATCAAACATTTCCCCTAGCCGCTGGGGGAATTCAACTTTCATCCAAACCCCGACCAACCTTTCAACCCAGTCTCGACCACATATCAATCACTCTTTTAATCCTAAACCTCAACTAGGCCTCACCCAAGCATCGACCCGACCTCGACTAAACATTCAACTTGACCTCAACCAGACCGTCAACCCGCTCTCAACCAAACATTCAGTCCATCTTCGACCAAACGTTCAAACCAACCTCAATCAAACCTTGATCAAATATCAACCAACTTCTTCAACATCAACCCCAAACTTCGACCAAACATTGACCAACTCCCATTCATTAATCAACATGTGACCAATTTGGAACAAAGCAAATGGGGCAAGTTTGCTCCCAATTGACTCGGACCTTACATCGTAACACAATCATGGGTCAGGACTTTGTCAAAAATTGAGCCCCTTTTATGTCTTGCATCTTTGACCAATCCACTGTTAGTCAAGTAATTATTCATTTGATGTTTAACTTGAGCTCGATCCCTTGAGCAGTCCCTGTCACCGTCATTCCTATCTCCTTCAACCCTCAATCCTAACCCTTTTGGCAAGCAGGAATGCTTTATCCTAATAAAAGGGAAACCCTCTAAACCTCTATAGTCAAGTCCATGACCAAAAGTCCAGTCAACAAATCAATCAAATATATATAAAAATGGGATGCATATTCCAAGGTCATAAAACTATAAATGTAGACTGCTCCCTCGAAGGACAGCTAGGCCAAAGTCATATCAAAAACATAAAAAGCAAAATATAGACCACTCCATCGAAGGATGGCTATGCATAAATTTTGCTACAAACACAGCACTATCTCTGAAGCTTCCCACATCGATCAGCTTCACGACATGACCACAAAGCAAGACAATATCCCATCGTAAGCTTCCCGCATCGATCAGTCTGCCTCAAAAAAAAAAAAAAAATCCTGACTGACAAAACTTTAGAGTCATGGACTTGTCTATAGTCGTTCTCGGGGCCACCTATAAAAAGGGCAATGTTGTTCCTACCAAAAAGGGTTCCCCCTTCCATCTCATTATCAATCCTATCACCCCTGCATACTCAAGGGATTTTGAGCTCACTTAACGTCAAGTGATTCACTTACTTCTCTAGCACAACCTGGTCAACGACGTAATGCATGAACGGGTCTTTTGTTTCTAAAAACCCCCTTACCTCTGCCATCGTTCTGGTCCTTGTCAATGAAAGAGCAATTTGTCTTTCACTTTTTGACACATCTTGGTCACACATCCAACCAAATCATTATCTATCCAACCTAACCCCAACCAACCCAATCAAACAGTTTTAGACTATCGACATGACCTAGTCCATTTCACATAGTTTCTGTGGACAACAATACACATGGAAACTATCGACCCGACACAATTTATGTTAAGCATAAACCATTACTTGCTAAAGCATAAATAAACCCAATTCATTTTTAGTATACATCCATCATGACTATGGAAAATTTCTAGGGATGAAAGACCCCTCGACCAATGTTGCAGAATACACCATCACACAATATGGAAAAGGCTGCAACATCATTTTACCCTCATCATTCATCATGACCAAGACCAATCTATCGACCATTTTGACCACCTGTCTACCACTCAGACCGTTTATCTGAACTACATTGGTTTGAGGCCCTAAGACTGGGGCTATGTAGGCAGCACTCAGATGATACGATGTCTTCTGGGGTTAGCTTGACCACCCTCTATTTGTTCGTCTCTCTGATGGACAAACCTTCTTTCCTCTTTTTGACCATGGCCTTGCCCTCGACCAAGACCAATTTCATACCTTTGACCCTTCCTCCCTTCTGGGGAGAACTACATTGGCCTGAGGCCCTTCCACAGGGGCTATGTAGGCAACACTCAGATCACATAACATCTTCTGAGGTTAGCTCAGCCACATCCTTTCATCCATTCCTCCACCTTGACCAATGACCATTGGAGATCATGCCTATCTCCTCCACCTTCGACCACTTCCAAGACAATGTTTCCTTGGTTGTTTTTGCCTGTATGCTACCTCATGACTGGTTAGCACAATTGTGTGTAGACTATTTTGGACCCTCACAAGTATCGGATTGCAAGCTGATTGATCTGCACTACTTGTGACATTTTTGTGTTTCTGGGAGCACTTCCTGAGCGCGGGATACCTGGAACATGAGGACCATTTGGAGCTTTAGCTTAGATTGAATAACTCGATCAGCAGATGACTAAATGCTGGGGCTCGATTACTTCAATTTTAGCACTCCTTGACCCTTGACCTGTGACACTCTAACATGACCATTTCATGCAGCGGTATGCGCACAATCACGAATTTTTCAGCGTTCACTCTCACCCTCACCCCCTTTTCATTCACTCTTTGTCAAATCAGCACCCGATTCCCAGTTCCCTTCCCTCAACTCCTACTTTGAGGGAGAATACCTCATCCATAATCGAGGCACCCAACCCTCTTATTTTTGTCTTGCGATTCACTTGAACAACCAATAAGGCACCCAACCCTCTTGTTTTTGTCTTGCAGTTCACTTAAACAACCAACAAGACAAAATCAACCTTATCCCTCACATGGGGCAACCACCTCCTATTTTTGTCTTGCAGTTCATCCAAAACAACCAACAAGACAAAAAGGGGCAAATGTAGACACTGAAATCGTGTCTACTCCCCTGGTCATTATCCTCATTTTCTCCCCCCTTGGTCCCCTTCGTCCACTTAACCACTCCTAACCCATATCTTGTTAATTTGAAATAATTATTTATTTTAATTAACAAAAGTCCCTTGTCCCTCTCCTTGCCACCTCACCACCCTTGGATACCCTTCTTGGATTCCCCTAATTCCCCCACATGGCCATATTAATATCTAGACTCCCATTCCAACTTCTCCTCTCGTCCATTTAATCCCCTTCGACCATTTTCTTCCTCGGACTCACTGACCCAACAGTTGGGAAACGGATGAAAGGCTATTTTTAGCCTTTTTCCGACCTTCCAGCCACCGACATCGGTCAACTGTTGACCGACATCGGTGATATTGCCGGCATCGGCAGCTTTCATAACGGCTTTCTACACCGTTATCCATTTCTCTTCGCTTCTGGGCTCTCTTTGTCTCTAGATTTCACAACCAGACTCTTGAATCTTGACATCCACCTGAATCAATCTGTGCCTTGACTCCACCTCTCAGCCAGACCTCTAACTATCTCCCTCAGGTATACACAATGGGCCTCTACACCAGCAAGCACAACAGGGACTCTGCATCAACCAGCAACACCAACAATAGGTACACCAGTCTGCAACGCTTTCTTCAACACACCACAGGTAAGTTTTCTTCTATGTTTTCATTTGTGTTTTATAGTCATTTGTTTCTAAACTAGATTCAGCACTCCTATCCCCCAGACCAAACTCTGACCAAACTAGACCAGTCCCAAACCCTGTCTCTCTGTTATCCCTGTCTTCTACTTGATCCCTCTATCAGACCATATATTCTGCCCATTCAACCAGACTCTCAGACCCAGATCCTAAACCATTCAACCAAGCCCAAAACAAGACTCCCAAATCATTCAAGCAGACCACAGACCCATCCACAGACCCGTCCATGGACCAAGAACTCATCTAGACCTATCCACAGGCCACTGCCTCGACCGACGCCGGTCATTACCACAATTGACGTCGGCAGACTAACCGACGCTGGTAGACCTCAACAACCGATGCCGGTAGGACCATGGACACCGACGACTGTGACCAGGCTGACAGCATCTTTCAGGTAAGCTTTTGCTTCCATTTTCCTTTTCAGTCTTTTATCATATCATTATTTAATCATTCTGTCTTTTATCAGACTTTTCTTTTATCAATTAGTGGGTTGACCTCCCTTAAGGAAGTTTTCATACTTCTGGGAATAGGCTTTTGCTTGGCAACCCACCATCTATCCATCTAACACCTTTTTGTCCAAGTATCTCTCCTTTGTAGGTGTCATTCCTCCACAGCCAAAGAGGAGTTCTCACAGCGTCTGGATTACGGTGCGCACAACTACATCCAGGTACATCTAGCCTTGACCATTTCTTTAAGTTTCTCATTTTCTCTCTTTGAATGTGAAAGCAAAATTGCATAGAAACAAGACTCATTGGTTGTATTGTAAACTAGTGCTAGAGAGTAAGAGAGCAAATAAGCTCCTTCAGAGAGAAGAGAGCAATGGTGTGTTCCTCTTAGTGCCACAGTACCAAGTGTGGGTGTTGGATTGGAGAATCAACAGGGTTCTTCATGTATGTATGATCTTGGTCATCAGGTGAGAATGGATATGATAGGAGATCTGCATGGGTAAGTATGATCATTGATTTGCAAGTGTATGTGTGTGCAAGGTCAAGGTTCACAGGTGTGCAGAACCAGATTGATTTGTAGGTGTGCAAGATCAGATGAGATAGCAACACAACAGGGAGCAGAATCAGGTGGGATCTACTTGGAGTATAGTGTGTACTTGTGGAGTGTGTGGAACACTTGTGGAGTGCGTGGAGCACAGGTGTAAGGTGAACACCAACTCTGTGTTTGATTTGGGTGTTGGGACCTAGGGGAGAGAGCTTTGAGGGAAGATTTATTGTTTATGCCCTAGAGGTGTGGGAGCCCTAGAGGTGTGTAAGGAAGAAGCACTATGGCAACCTTATTTGTTGTATTTCCTTCTGAAAGAGTTTTAATACAAGTTGTGTATTGTCTCTCATTTCATGTGTTATTTCTGAATTTTAGTTACTTGTGTATTCTGGTTAATTTCCACATATTAAGTTGCTTGGTAATCAATTGTGTGCTTCCGGTTATTTATCCCAACATCCAATGATCATATTTAAGATTCCATCAACTTTTTCCAAAAGTCACATTACATGGGCCAACCTTGTCCCAAAGGTCACATGGGTTGGCACCTTGACCAAAGGTCATGATTCCAAACTTGACTAATAATTCTAATATTATAAATAATATACTTTATTATTACATGAGCATGACCTCATAAATAATAAAGTGTATTATTTATTTAATAATGCAATTTAATGTATTAAGTGTACATAAATGCACCAATTAAGCATTACTTATTCCAATATAAATAAGCAAACACACACACATGAACGTGAAAATAAAAATAATAGAAAGCATCTTATTGTTAATGAAGTCAAAATACACTTATAAAATCTCAATAATAATGGTAATTGGATAGTGCCTCCAAGCAAAGGTGCATGCAAGGGGACATAATGGGGATAAAATACCCAAAATTAGTTACACACTTTGATTTTCCCCAAACATGGTGAAAATTGTGAGCTTGGATTAATAAGTTTGCCCCAAAGAGGTCAAACTTGGGAAGGACATATCCTAATGGTTGATAATATTATTGGATCAATGATTAACTAAGAATTATTGACTGCATTTAAGATAATACAAATGTTTTTATATTTTTTGGCCTTATA
This sequence comes from Torreya grandis, assembly GCA_037957365.1. Classification (NCBI taxonomy): domain Eukaryota; kingdom Viridiplantae; phylum Streptophyta; class Pinopsida; order Cupressales; family Taxaceae; genus Torreya; species Torreya grandis. The sequence continues at coordinate 2,665,700 of JARHVA010001582.1, forward strand.
CATCTTTCAGATATTTGAAACCTTTTTAAATGTTTAGGATTTTATGGATTTACATGCATATTTTAAACCTTCTTTAATTTTTAGGACTTTTTTGGTTATCTAAATGTTTTTGTTGGTTTTCAATATTTGATTGTTTTGATTTTTTGAATATGTATATATGAAATACATAAGGGGCTATTAGGAAAGGGAAAACTTGTTCTAGAACTGGGATGTGAAATGATAATGAATGTACAAATGAAAATGATAATGTAAAATAATAATGGATGGTGATGGAAGGGACTAGGAAATTCTAAAGATTATGTCGTGTGGGAACCAATGGATCTAGTCATAAAATTAACAGTTAGATAATAGGCCAAAAATTTTCCCAAGGCAAGTCTCAATAAACCTTTTATTTCTATAACAAGGTCAAGATGGGAAGACTGATGGGCATTATAGGATGGGCTTGGATGAATATGATGGAATGACCAAAATGGATGGTATGTAATGTATTTTAATGTGAATGAATCTGAAGTATTGTAGATGGGGTTGCCCCCAAGTGTTGAGGTACTTGCAAAAATTAATTATTTACATATGACACCAAAAACTTGGTTTTTATCATGATACTTGCCCAAGCCATCATAAGCATGGTTTTCACCATTGGATGAATTATTTATCTTTTTATTTTTATTTTTTTAATTTTATTTTAATAATATTTTTGATTCTTTAGCATTTCAACTCAATGGAAGATTATGAGATGCATAATGTTTCCTCTTATATGTTCTAACCCATACCCACTCTGAATCGCTTCTTTGTTAGGAGCCTAGTACTGATGTGGAATACATTGATGTTGTTTTGATCTTCATTGGTTGTTTATTTTGTTTCCTTAGAAACTATAAACAAGGTATCTTCATAGCCTCTATGAAAGAGAGTGTCTCAGGAAGGGGAATAAGGATAAGCATTGGATAAATGATTTGATTTGCATGGGTAATATAAGACTTAGATAAATGTTGTGATCCTAATAGGGGATATAATTTTTAAGAGGCAAAAGGTAATTAGGACTAATATTCATACACATTATTTTTGGTTTTGAATGTTCTAATTATGACATAATTTTGGTTGTGGTAGGGCCAAAGACCTCTGAAAATTATCTCAATAATACCATAATTTTTTTTGTTCTTTAGGCCTAAGAGTTGTTGCAATCTAAATAATTTATGGACTATCAATTTTGTTGATGTTACCTTCCATAATGTCCTCATCAAATAATAAATAACTGAGTTGCTCAACTATTGGCACATTCAAGAGGTTTTCACAAATAATTTTTTCTTGATTTTGATTGTCCACTAGTGCCTCAAAAAAGGTTTCACTAAGGGACATTGACTTTTGACTTTGATTATCCCCTATCACCTAAAAGAAGGTTTCATTAGGATATGTTGATCTTAGACTTTTATTTTCCCCTAGAAAATCAAATAAGGTTTCAATAGGAGACTTCTCTTTTTATTGATTATTGCCTTGGATCCCTAAAAAACTTGTAACTGATATATCACCATGTAAAAATGCCAATAATGTGTGATTTTGTTGGTCCCAATTGATAGTTATGGGATATTGTTTGTAAAAGTAATGGATAGGATAATTAATTTGAATAGGCTTGACAATTGTATTTTAAGGGTAAAAGGTAGTATAATCCTCATATAAACTACTAAGATAACTTGCATTGATGTCAAATGAAGCTTCCTTGAAAACTGTGGAAGAATTATTAATGTCTTCAAATGGAACTTCCATAAGTATGTATCCAATATCATAATATCCATTAATGTGTTATGATTTTAAAGCTAATTTTTACTCAAGTGGATTTGAATCTGATGTTTAGACTAAATATTGATTTTGATTTTGATGCAAAGTCTGTTGTTGGTTCCAAAGTAGAACCTAATTTTGATATTAGTTCTAAAATAGAACCCAATTCTGATTTGACTTCTAAGAATATTGATGTTTCTTCTTCTGTTAGTTCTAATTTTTAACTTAATTATAATATAGAAGTGGCCAAAAATATGGCCTATTGTATTGTGTTACCAAAAATTACCCTTTTCACCTTGTGCTTGGAAATTAAGGCTTTGAGACAGGGTTTTTTTAAATGGAGGGATTTTTACAATGGTAGAAAGATGAACTATTGTTCAATAATGGCATCTTAAAAAATGGGTTCATCAAAGATGTGTCCTTTTCTAGAAAGGATTCCTTCATCAAGGGGTGAATTACTAAAAATTGACTCATCAAGGATGGGTGATTTGATAAAAATGTTAAAAATGAGTTGATTGTCTTGACCTTGACTTGGAAGTAGATGAGTCTGCTTGTTCTTGGGAAGGGTATCATGATATATCCCAATCAACTAGTTATAAAACTTTGATGCACTTGGGTTTTTAGTATATAATGGCCTTCAAAGGGGAAATGATTAGTTATGTACTAGCTCTAAGGCCAGATTCACATTTGGACTAATGGATGAAATGCTAAGAGTAGATACCAAGAGGAATAGTTTGTTAAATTAGGATAGGTGATCTATCATCTCTTGACTAAAGAATGGAAATTCTATAATAAGTTTAGGATCATGAGATTCCATGACTTGGATAAACTTTGGAATAATGCCCCCTAGTAAGAATAAATGTAAGGGGATTAGATTAGAATTAATTAGCTCCAAAAAAGGTAGATTATTTTGATTGAAATGGCCCAAAAGAAAGATGATTGGTTTATATTGAAATGGCCCCAAAGAGGGTATATTTTCTTGATTTTCTTGGATTTGGTCAAATTTGACATGATTTAACTTGATTGGATCAAAATAGGAATGGGGTTAAAAGTAACCTAATGTGAAAATTTTATTTCAAACAATATTTGAGTCTAAATAGACATAATTTGAATTATTTTCACTTAGATAATATAATGGTTAGATATATTTGGACATATGATAATCTTGATGGCTTTGAAGTGTAAATTACACAACACGTAGCATGTGGGTATAAAAATAAAAAATCAATAATATATATAATCCTTATTTTTAATGGAAATATGGGTGTGAAATGTGATCATAGTTCATATAACTACCTTACTTTAAGTGATGATAAATTATTTTCACTTCACCTTTAATTCAAATGATACATCATGGAATCTTGGGGGAGGTTCATATCCCTTGCACTATGAATCATTTGTGGTTGATGGTCTTAATCTATTTTTTTAAAAAATATGTGTAAATGGTCCCTGATATACCTTGTGATATGTGGGACTAAAAATTTATCAAAGAGGAAATATTAATGGGAAAAATGAGAGGGTTTAGTCCCTTCACACTCTAGCCAAAAGGGTTTCAGTAGATTGCTACCAAAAAAATCAAACCTCAATGGGTACTATCTGAGGTTTATGTTGGAATAACCAAAAATTATATAATATATCCTCAATTTATATATCTCATATAATGTATGGGGTTGGTATGCACATTGAGAATAAATTCCCAATCACCACTCCCTATGGACTTGTAAGGAGATGAAATCCACCCTATGTAGTAAAAAATAAAAGGAAGTGTCCCTTTTTTGATCCTCATGACCCCAAAAGTGGGAAAGAATAGTGCATAATTTATTTTACTTCTATAAAAAACAAAAATAATCTATGTTTTTATCACCATAACTCCCTAAAGGGGGCAAGGGGAGAGCATAGGCATGATATATTATTTAAAATAAAGTAATCAAAATAAACATGCAAGTAAATGAAAGATACAAGTAAATATTTAGAACACCAAATGCAAATGTTTATTATTTTTAATTACCAAAATTAGTGTTATAAAAGGTGTTTGTTTGAATTAAAACCGTGCTTCTAACTAGAGGAATCTAAAAGAAACAAGTTAAGGTTTTAAATTGTGGTATTTGGATAGTGTAGGAAGTTGAAAACTTAATTTTTTAAGTCTCTGTTCACATTTATTCTATTTTACAAGGTGATCTCACTGATTTGTTAGTCAAAAATGTTTATTTGCAAAAATTCAAGAATAATAAAATATAGAACTACATTTCCAAAAATTATTAGGGTGATATCACCGATTAGTAGGTCAATATCACTTATTACATAAAAACACATGTAAAATTAAAAAATAGAGACAATTACCTTAGTGATTCCACTGATATATAAGGTGATCCCATCATTTTTGTCATTGTCCCACTATTTTGGTCATGATCCCACCATTTTGGCCACATTAATACCACTACCAATTTTTTAAATTATTGTCTTTTTATTTTCAATACCTTATATTTTTTGCAAATGAGAGGTCAAACAGACTCTTGGGTCAAAATTTATGGCCTTTATAAGGTAGGTAATGCAAGGGAAAAAAATATTGATAAATCTACCATTTTACAAAATGAATATATTGTTTTCCTAAAAATTAAGAAAAATAAAAAAAGAATATAAAATGATACCATTGATTATTGATAGAGTTAAGAAGACTATTTAGGCAAGATCTCTCCAAGAGATCATTACTACAGCTATAGAAGATTCAACATTACTCACCAAGAATAAATCAACTATATTCCATTTTATTCTCTCAAATAGTTTACAATAAAAATGTAAAAATAGGTAGAAGATAGGATAATCCTAACCATCCCATGCATGTGGAACTAGCTTCCCCAATATAGGTGTAAAGCATAAACCCATCATCATCATGAATGTGGGATAAACATCTCCAATTAAATAATATCTAAGTAAGCTAAAGAGTAGGAAAGTAATATCCTAAACCAACACCCCCCTTAATTGTATATTAGGTGGATACAATAAAGGATGTAATGTGAATCCACATTTCTCTATGAATGCTAATCCATTTTACCAAATTAGATGGATGTCAAGTTTCTACAACCACTAAGTGAAAGTATGAATGGTTTTGAATATGAGGATTACTAAATATGAACACTACACTCCAAAATACTAGGTAGAGGGATAAACCCAAGAAATAACTATTATAACACGCTCCAACAAGATGGTGAGAAGTGAGCATAAAGACTAATTGGGTTGCCACATTGGTGCCACTGGTGGGGATACCACATTGGTGTCACTATAAGAATCACTAAGAAGGCCATGGATTCAAGTAAAAAATATTCATATGGGTTCTGGAAAATAAAGTACCTAAATAAGATACCATGTACAAAGGAGGAATCTAGAAAACACTCAAAAAATTGTAACATATACATATAACTCTCATAAAGTGGATAAAAGAGAGAAAACCCATAGGAAAACTCCACCCCAAAATAGAGAAAATAATAAGAGAGATAGAAATCCCTCCAAAGATGATGTTGAAGTAGTCTGCACTCTAAGTACTTAAAATTCATAAAGGAACTCAATCTATACAAGTGGTTTGAATCTACTACTTGATCATAAAAAGCAACTGACACTAGGATTCACTAGAATAGCTTCAATAAATAAGACTATTAGTGTTGATGAAAGTACAAAAGAGTATTACATGTGTAAGGAATGATCAACACCTAAGAAGCATAATGTACACCACACCCACCCATACTATTGACTAGGTGGAGTGATGACCAAAAATTTGTATGAACACTTGATCCCCCCCCTCCCATAATGCTAAATGGGTGGAGTGGGTGAAAAAGGTCTGCATGAGTGGTTTAAATCCACTACTTGAACACCAAACAAGCTGACACTATATACACTAAATAACTTCATATGCTATGGGAGACTATCAACTATCAAAATACATATAAGGTCTCTCAAAGAGTATGGATATGGTAGTGATGAAAGAGACTTGAGCAAATGAATAAGTGAAAAGGTGCCCAGAATAGAGCACACAAATGCATAAAGGTAGATAAGGCTGAAATAGCAAACCCCTCATGGCACTTTATAAATCAATGTGAGTATAATATATCCCATACATAAAAAAACACCAAATGAAAATAAGGAAGACACTAGGTTTCACTAGAATATCTCCAAACAAGGAGACTATAGACCTATCAAAAAAGTTATCAAGTATCATAAGAGATGCTCCAAAAATTGAAGGAGTGAAGAGGTGTCATTATAGAAGAAGGCAAGGCACTAAGAAAGGGTCCTTGATGGAGACATGACACAAACTACAAGTGTGTCAAAGTGTCAATGTGCAAACTAAAATAGATAATTTCATGTGATGATGGAAGAGTGTGGTAAATTGCAAAAAAACCATCATATATGTAAAAAACACACTTGAGAGGATTATCTACCAAAAACAATAATTTACAAAGCACATGCAAAGGAAATTAGACTCAGTTGAAAATGCATCTGAGATGATGTAAACTAAAATAATGGCATAAGAAGTAAAATGTGGGCTAAGAAGAGTAATGTCGGCCAAAGCTCATGCAAATAGGATTAGTCACAGCTGAAAATGCATCCAAAAATTACAATGAGAGCAAAATCAAAGAAGGAGAAAATGAATTTGTTTACTTGTGAGGGGGTTTGGCTACTTGCCAAATCAGGCCTCACCCTCTAATCTTAGACAAATGAGATAAAAAAGGTGAATAAGCAAATAGTTAAAATATTGTTTTTAAAAAAATAATTAAAAAGTTATCTCCATTTCAAATATTTACCCCCACAAATGTTAATAACCCCCTATGATATATTGTTTTAGAGAAAAAACAATCAAAGAAAGGGCCCACAATAATATTGTTTTTATAATTAAAAAAAATTATCCCCAAATGTCCACCATAAAATTATCCCTACTTAATAAATCACAAAATAATTACCCCCACTTTTAAATGTTCCCCACTAAATTAAAAAATTACCCCTTTGATATGAAGGGTCCTCCCCCGTAAAAACTTCACCATTGAATTTCAAAGGCCAAAAGCTTTGTAAAAGGTAATGATAATGTCATAGCAAAGCATGACATTTAATATGAGTTTGTTAAGCTTGAAGAGGATGACTGAGGTGGGTGAGAGGTGAATAGTGAGTGAAGGAGATCATGGCATGGGGAGATTAGATGGAAAGCCAAGCCCTGGGTAGAAAGCCTGAAGAGGGTACATATTAGATATAGAAAGTTAATAAAATAAGACCTCTAAATCCCTTGGATCCATTCCTAAAGATGTCTCAGAGAATAAATTTTGAATATAAGATAATGTGGATGCCCTTTAGAAGAGAGAAGTGTGTAGGACACATATTCAAGAAGAGGCTATGGACATCTTGTATGCAAAAAATTCTAGGTGAGCTCTCAACATATACTCAAGTTTGGAATGTATGTGAGAGACATATATTATGCCGTATATATTCTCCATGATGAATATTATGCTTGAAAAATCATGCTGAGGTGGATGGCGGTAGAAGATGAGCAAGACACACCATTCGATGCCAATAAAAAACAATGTTATCTAACCTAAACATAAAAGTTGATATGGATATAAATCAAACTCTCAATGCATATACATAACTAGCATGACCCTCTTATTAAAAAATATAAGATCTGACATGCACTACACCAATATAAACATGGGTTCAGCTCTACATCTTAGAAAATATAATTCAAGTTTTGCTCTAAATATTAGATCCATAGTGAAAAATATCCATTACTAATCCAAAGCCTATGAAACAATACATAGGTATTCACAAAATATTTCATTATATAGATCTAATGCCAACACCACCTCCTCAACTCCTCAGATCTATCAAATAGACACAAAACATGTAGATCTACAAATAACCCATATATTTTTTTGAAAAACCCAAAAAATATTTGAAATCCAAAAAAAAACCCAATTTTTAAAAGAAAAATAATGAATAAGTTTATTTTATAGATATATACATGGGTAACACTGGAAAAATCTTTAAAATTGAGGTTTTTTAAAATTCTCTATTTTTTATAAATTGGTAGGCAATCCTAACATTTGAGGCCAATGGTGTAGGTTAAAAGACCTGAAAATGCACTTGAAAATAGTTGAATGCAAAAAGTGGCTCAAAAGGCTATAAAAATAACTTCAAAAAGGGGCTCAATTAGTGAAATAATGGTGGATTGGAAATAAGAGAAACCTAAAACCTAAAAAATGGCTATTGGAGGGTGGGTCTGATACCATGAAAGAGTTAATAATACTCTTCATCCAAGATCTCTCAAAAAGATCATTACTACATCCACAGAAACTTCAACATTGCACACTAAGAATAAATAAACTATATTTCATTCTATTCTCTCAAATAGTTTACAATAAAGATGTAAAAATAGGTAAAAGATAGGAGAATCCTAACCATCCCATGCATGTGGGACTAACTTCCCAAATATAGGTGAAAGTAAGGCATAAACCCATCATCATCATGAATGTGGGATAAATATATCCAATAAAATAACACCTAATTAAGATAAAGAGTAGTAAAGTAATATCCTACACCAAAAATTAACAGAGCAATACTGTGATTATAGGAAGTGAATCTATTAATTCACAAGGCATTCTTATTGATATTCAAAGAATAGAAAAATAGAAAAATTTAGCAGAAAATAAGATAATTTGGCCTCAAAATTGATTTAATTTCATAATTAGAGGATGATGGAATGTTCTAAAAATGATTGTGGGGTGTGTTTGACCTATTAGTTATGCCATACGTGATCATATGATTATAAAGAAGGTTAGTTTCTTGTTAGAATAAATATAAATATTAATAAACATGAAACATAACTTCTTAGACATATATCCTTGGATTGGGAAAAATATATAAGGGATAAACAAATATAATACTAACTAAAATTATTACCTTCCTCATGGATATCTACTTCTAACTGATATATACATGTTTAACCTGTATATAGAGCTTGATATCTTTGTCAATGTCATATAGATAGTTTGACAATATCTCTCCTTGCACTATTCATGATTGTTGAATCAAATAGAAGAAATTATGATGATTTAATATAATGATGGCCTTTGAATTTGGTAGAGCTTTAATGCACCAATTAGTCATGTTTATAATGGCAAATGACCCCTTTATTTAGAGATTCTCCAAATTTTCCTTAACTATTAAATGATGATCAAGATGTGTGGCAGAGGATTAGTCAATATTGGAGGGTTTATGCCATTAATATTTGGGCTTGAGTTTGCACTAATTGAGCATGGGTTTTATTCATGCCAATATTTTTCATTTATGCTAACATTTTCTAATATTTTGTAAATCTTGACTTTTTGTCTCAATTTTGATCCACTTACAGTATGATGTCATGAAGATGAGGAATAAATCCAATTTAATGAATTTGGAAAATATGAAATTCTAAAAGCTATGAAATTTACCATTAGAGGAAGATTGGGTCAATTAACTTAATGCAAAGTGATGTGACTTTTTAAATTTGAATTAGCATTCCACCTAATTGGTCCAAAATGTCAATTGCAAAGTCTCTATTGACTTATGATTTATTAGATGAAGTTGATTCTTGGAAATGGTGTATTTCCCCAATTAGGGATGCACCAATATGTTTTATAATATGTGCAAACAAATTTATGTGTTTCCATGATTTCTAACTTGATTTGTGTGTTATTTTGATAAATCATTCTGATTGTAATTTCAAAATGAAAGTGATGAAAATGGCATTTCTACACCCACATACATAAAAGGTGTTGATGGTATCTTTATATCTATAACACAAGAAATTCATTTAGCATATGTGTTTGTGCACTCAAAATAAAAAGAAATGCCTTCTTCTCACTTGGTCACTGATGAGATACAAATGCACTATCGCAACAAAATCATAAAAAATAAGTTCAATTAGTTAAGAAAATTGTGACAAATAGGGATTTTCAAGGATTATATTCAATAATTATATAATCTATCCTTATGCATGGATGACATTAATGAGAATAAGATAAATGAATTTTTATTAGGTGGGCTCAAGGATAGCATCTAACTTGATTTTTTCATGTTTAATCCAATTTTAGTAGTTGAATCCATAGTTTTGCATGTAAGAAAAAGGAAAAAAATCTAAGAAAAGGAAGGGCTTCCACTTATGGCCAAATATGTAATTCCTTGGCATAATTATTTCCTCAGCCTACTAGATTGACCCCTCAACTGATTGAAGGGAAGTGTGCAAAAAGATTATGATTTGGTTGTGATATCAAGTAAAGAAAAATACATAAATGTGATTAAAATAAGATGTTATACATTGAAGGAGCCAGTGAATATGAAAAAGTTTATAACACCTTAGGTGAGGGTGAGGAAGAGATAGAGGATGAATCTAAATATTTCGAACCTACTATCTTATATCATGCAATTTTAGCTATTAGCAGTACTCAAACCCTTAAATTTGTGGGTTTACTCAATAAATATAGGGTGACAATGTTGATTTACTTAGGTAGTAAAAATAAATTTATCCATAGTAAGCTAGATACCGATTTAAACTATTTCATTTACCCAACTCTATAATTTTAATTCATGATTGCAGATAGTGGCACAGTTAGTTATTTCATGAAATTACATAGTATTAAGTTTACTATTGGAGACTAAAGGTTATATTCTCCTATTCATTTTATTCCCATGGGTGGGTCATACATTGATTTAGGATTCCACTGGCTCACAACATTGAGCATAATAGAGATAAATTTATAGGGACTGTTCATGTGATTTCATTATGAAGGTAAGAAATTTTAACCACATAGATTATAGACAAAATATCCATAGTTGATTAGTTCACATCAAATGTCAATGATTCTCAAAAAATGGGTTGAAAGATTTGTAGCACAATGTTTTCCATAGAATTTCAACCAACAAAGGTGTCTACACATCATGATGTATAGATGATTATTGATGACCACCTAACTATTTTTGGCACTGTGCTAAAATTAATACCACCAAGAAGAGAACATGACCATGTCATTTTATTATTTCCTTGGATTGAATCATCAAACATCAGAACATACATGTATGCCTAGAAGATTGAAATTGAAAATATGGTACATGAGATGTTAAAGTTAGCTATTATTAGACATAGCCAAAGTGAATATTTGTAACCGGTGGTCATGGTGCATAAGAAAGACAATACTTAGAGGATGTGCCTAGACTAAAAATAACTCAATAAGTACACCATCAAAGATACGTTCCCTATTCTAGTAATTGATTATTTTCTAGATGAGTTATATGGTGTTTTTTATTTTTAAAAAACTAGATCTTCATTTTAGATACCATCAAATTTAGATTATAGATGATTATATCACTAAAATAGCTTTCAAAAATCATGAAGGCCATTATGAATTTTTGGTCATATATTTTGGTCCTAAAAATGCGCCATCTACATTTCAGAGTTTAATGGAAAAAAGGCATTTTTTGAGTAAATTTTTGTTGTTTTTTTAATTACATCCTAATATACAACAAAATATTTACTTGATGATCTAGCCTCGATAAGAGAAAAGGAACATATGGTATTGGTTTCCAATCATGCCATGGAGATTAGGGAACAAGAAAAGGATGATCCTATCCAGCATGAAGACCCTACAGAGACAAAAGAGGAGAAAATGATGGAAAGGGAGGACCAGATTGAAAAGGATGAGTCCTCTCCACAAGAGAATGCAGATGACAATTGTGACACTCGGCAGAGGGACACTAAGCTTTCTTTCATGAATTCGGCCAAATTTAAAGTTGATGCTATTATCCAAGTTGATTCATGGATGTATAAGGAAATAATGGAGATGAAGAAGAAAGTAGAAATAATGCAACAAAACCAGGAAGCTGATAGGATCAAAATGAATAATATGGAGATGCAAATGAGATATATTCCTATTAAACTTAAGGATTATGAGAATAATCTAAGAAGGATCATCAAGGAAAGTAGAAAGAAAATGGAGGAGGTTACTTCAAGCATATGTGAGGCTACAACTAACCTTGGAAAATGAGCTAATGAAGAAATAAAATCTTTGGAAGGGCCAAGTAAGAGGACCAGGTAGAGCTCAAGGCAGAAAGCCCTAAAAGAAGTTGATACTTCGGCTGCAATATCCATACAGGATACTACAACGATTGGAAATGAGGTTGTGAAGATGATCTTGGAATTAGAAGACTAGAGTCTTCTTTGATGCTATTGTTTTTGTTCTGGTCCCTTCTGCTAGATGTTATATTTGGTTCTAAAATCTAGTTCTTAGTTTTAATACTTATGTTGAGTTTCTAGGTCTCTATAAAACCTGTGAACTTTTTTATGTTTTGGTCTGTGGTTTCAGGTCCCTGTAAAACCTGATTTTGATGTTGATTTTCAGTTTGTGTTAGGATTTCTCTTCCTGTTGGGTGTTATTGCTTCATATTTATTTCTCTGTTAAAGGGTTTCGAGGTCCCTTCAAAACTTGCTTTTACCTTAATCTAAAACAAAACATGGGAATAATATCTGTAACATGAAAAATAGTTATTTTTATTTATGGAATAACATTAGCTTTATGAAAAACCTTCAAAATGTATTTTTGGAGTCCAAGAGGTATATTATTTGGGTCATATTATTTCATAAGGAGTCAAATTAGACTCTAAAAATATCAAATTTATGATGGAGTGGGAGGTTCTAAAAATAGTCAATAATCTCTTAGGCTTTTAGGGGATAATAGGTTACTATCATAGATTTGCGAAAAATTATGGCAACATATCAACACCACTCATATCTTTGTTGAAAAAGGACTCATTCCATTGGAATTAAATAAATACCAAGGCCTTTGAGAATATGAAGGAAGATATATGCACCACTCTAGTTTTGGGTACCCTTGATTTATCCAAAACTGTTATTATTCAATATAATGCATTAGGATACTGCATGGGGGAAATACACATGTAGGAAAGAAGACCCATTACATCTGAGATATGTTAACTAAAGCATAAAAATAGGTTAAATCCAATATATGAGAAAAATATGCTGGTTATTCTTCATGCATTCAATAAATGGAGACCTTATCTAATGGGTAGACACTTTAAGGTAAATATTGATCATGATAGTATCATTTTTTTTTTTATAATAGTGATTGTCATTAGAAGAAAAACAAAAATGATTAACTAAAATGTTTGGATATAACTTTAAAATTGTATATATTAATGCAAAAGAGAATGTTTTAGTATATTCATTATCTAGGAAGGATGAATCCATTGAGGCATTGTTATGTGTAATGACCATCTAATAGGTATATTGGTTGGAAGAGGCAATATCATAATGGGAGAATGACAAGAATACATAGGTTTTGATTCAAAATATTCATCATGTTTTTGGTGTTTTTGAAAAATTTTAGTGGGTAGGGAATGCATTATGGTATCAATATTGATTATACCTATGTAAGAATTGTATTCTCAAGCACAAGATCCTTAACCAACTTCATGTATCTACAGTAGGGGCTAGTCTATATTTTTTAAAACCTATCATAGAATCAAGTAATATTTATTTTGGGAAGGAATAAAGGTGGATATATAGAAAATTATTTTTTAATTCATGGTGTCTTAATAGAAAAAGGTTGAAATAATTAGAACATTAGATCTTTTACAGCCTTTATCCATTCCTAGCCAAAGGTGGGAGGATGTTTCCATGGATTTAATTATAGGGTTATTGAGGTCTAAAGGTAAAAAATTCATCATAGTAATTTTAGATTGGCTCATAAAATATTCTCATTTTTTCTCCTTGTCATGACCATTTTTAGCTAGTACACTACTAGTTATTTTTCTCGCCACAATTCAAAAGCTACATGGTAGTCCCAAGATCATTGTAAATAATCATGATCCCATCTTTACCAATATTTTTTGGATAGATTTATTATTGTAGTAGGTACTCATTTGGCTCATATTTTTTCATATCATCCTCAATATAATGATCAAATATAGGGGGTCAATAAATTTATACAAGGGTATCTCTTTTGTTTTGCATCAAATAAACAAGATCAATGGGTTCATTAACTACCACTATCAAAATGGTGGTATAGCACTTATTTCCATACCTCTTCCAAAATGTCTCCATTTATGTAACTTAATTGTTTTAAAACCCCATAAATAACTTCATCCTTGAGGGTTCATCCCAAGGTTAAAGCTATTGAATAACACATTCAATATTAGTAAGAGGTATTAACTAGTCTAAGAGAGAATTTAGCAATGACATAGACTAGAATGAAGCAGCAATTGGATCAACACCATAGTGAGAGGAATTTTGACATTGGTGATTGTGTATTTATTCACTTGAAACCATATAATAAAATTTATCTAAATCAATATAAAAAGGATAAAAAACTTTCTCTCAAGTATTATGGCCCTTGTAAGATCCTACAAAAATTTGCATTGTTGCATACAAGTTAGAGCTACCCCAATCCACTTGTATACATATTATATTTCATGAATAAGGAAGTTGGACAAATATTTTATGCCTATAATGAGTTATAATAACTTGATTAAGAAGGTCGAGACATTATAGAACCTAAGGAGATTCTTCACATGTACACTAAGGGGATGATAATATGAGAGATTGAGTATTTGTTCAAGTGGAATAATATGTACTATGAAAATTAAGCATGGGAGGATGAATATTTCCTATATAAACATCCAAAAAAATTCAACATTGAGGCATTGGTGTTTTTAATTGGAGGGATATTCTATGCCCTTGACCTATAGCAAGTTTAGGGATATGTGTGGCTGATTTGTGGCTTACATAACCTTTCATATTATCTTGTCACATTTCACTATGATATTATATTATTATTAGGGTTAACCTATGAAATAACCATGGCTTAAGTAGATTATATGTATGAGGTAGTGGTTAGTCTTTGAGTATCATATAGTGAATTTTGTTCTTATTGAATTATTATGGAGGTTTCCCCCTCAAAGTGGCTCGATCATATTTATCAAGTACTTTGATATTTTATCAATCATTATTTTGGATCTACTTATTCTACACCTATTTATGTTATATAGTATTCCATTAGTGTGAATTATCTAATTAATATCATTACCTAAGGCCATAAATACAAACATGGTGAATAACAACCAAAATCAACCTGTCAACAATAACAATGTCAATAATAATAATTAAATCCTCAACCATAGTTTGTGTGGTGGATTTAAATTGTCCTCCACCTCTGGATAATTAATTTCAAAAACAATTTCAAAATTTTTACCAAGACCCTCAATTTCAGAACCATGGTTTTTATTAAAACAACAACCAATAAGATTTGGTCAACAAAACCAAAACCAAAGGCCTAAGGATTATAATATTGATGTATATTTCATTTTTTTATAGATTTTTTGGTCATGGTATCCATGAGTATAAGAATTATATAATATTTATTCAAATATTTTATGAAGACTATAGATAAACCTTTATGGATTTATTCTTGGAAAACATCAATTTGTGCTTATACCAAAAACCATTTCCTAACCTCTAATAGAATAATGTCCAAAGCTAGTTATAAAATAATGTAATTAATTATCCATTTATATGTGGAACCCATGATGTTGAAGTTCCACTTACACACTAATTAATCATGACGTAGTTCCTCAATAAGGACCTAAAGGTAAGACTATAATGATTTGTGTCATAGAGTTAGAAATAGATGGGGATGCAAATCTCATCACTTTCATAAGGGAGTACCAATTCAAAAATCCCCTTTCTAAAAATAATATAGACACATACATATAGATCAATCCCAAGCCAATGGGAAACTATGATCTAGTTGTTGATGTTATGAAGACATTTTCCCACATCTTTATGGACTTACTAAAAAATTCCCCTGCCCATCACTCAATATTACTCAATGCATTAGGATTGGGTAATTTAGCTTGCATCATTCCTCCACATAAATCCTAAATAAATCATATTGACTTAAACATGTACCCATATGGGTAAAAATTAAGGGATGTTGGGTACTTTTTTGATCTTAATAACCTTCCTCCAAATGTTAAAATGGATAGGAGAGGGGATCTTTATGGGTACTTTAAATTCTAGATATATAATAACTATGTCAAGAGAGTAATGGTTAATAATGGGGTAGATGTCAATATATTCCCCTTTTTCTTTATACAAAGTCCATTAGAGTGATAATCATTAAGATGGGGGTCAATTAGTGATTCCAGATAATCAAATTCAATTCCCAACTTGTAAACATTTAGCACATACAATCATGGTGCATATAAATTAACCATTAAAATAAATTAGGAAGATATAGCAAAATCAAGCACATAACACATGATATATGTGGAAAACACTCTTTGGGGATAAAACCCACTGAACCCTACAATATGGACTATAGTAATATAAATACAAGATTCAACATTTAGACCAGCACCAACTAATCAAGGAATACCCATCCCTTAATTTAGTGAGATACCCATCCCATAAGGAGGAACCAACCCAAATACCTTGATCTTATCTCTACTTCTGATCTAATTTCTTCTACACTTGATGATGTACTTCTCTTACTTGAACTCTCTCCCCTTTACACTCTCACAAACTTTCACACGAAAGCCATGCATCCAAAACACCCTTTTGGATCACTTTTCACTTCTTAGCACATATTGAAAAAAAACCTAAAATAAACATATCACAACATTTTAAACATGACCTGTAGGTCATGTAAACAATACTCAACTTTCTCTTCTCTTCAATCCATCCACTAAGCACACTCACTCAATCAACCTCTAGGGCTTACTCGCTCAATCTGCCTCTTATAGGCTCATTAGGTCCAATGACATATGTGTTCACCTTCATCACCTTAATTATACAAGCATGACTGATCTTATTTACTCTTTTTTGGTCCTCAATTACTTCTACCTTGTCTTTCAAATGTTCTCTCATTTTTTTAGCTCCACACTTTTTCAACACCACTACAAATAGGCCAATTATGGCTAGTATTTATACCATACACTCATCTAACCCATCTTGGTCATTAAAAATGATTAAAAAACTTGTTATAAATTTTAAATAGGTATTAATACATTTTACATGAAATAAAACCATACTCCTCAGGTCAGCCATTACCTTATTAACCCCAAACCACCATTAGGTCTTGGTGAGACCTAAAATTATTAAGCTTTCATACTCACACATTACATGTGAGACTACTTGGACCACCTTCATCCTTTAGAAATGTTTTTAACACATAAAACCTATCTCAAATATCCCATTTATCACTCTCATATTGGTATATGTCACTTGGAACTCAACCTCATAACTTGAACTTAGCCATTCTAGACTGCTTACCAATAGACCTAGAAACATAGAAACATTTGTCATATATAACTAAAGCATATAAACACTTTTACCAAACAATCCACTCAAAAAAATGAATTAATATATCATAAATTACCTATGAAACATCTCCATTTCCATTTGACACCTTCACTCAAGCTCTAAGGACTCAAACCAACTCTCTTATGATGACCACTTAGACTGCTCACATATAGTCAAAATACAGTCAAACCATTTTGACTCTCCATATTTTATTATGGTAATATAATGACAAATAATTCCTTATTATAATCCTTTGATACTTATAAAACATCTCCATACTCATTTTATTCTTTAATTTTTCTCAAAACACCTTCAAATCACTCCTACAACAACATGGTCACTTAATCTGCCAGTGCATTCAAATAAGCAAGTCAAAATTTCAGCAATTATTCACACTAAATATGGATTTTTAAAACATAAATAATCCACACAAATAGTATTTATGTATTATAAAATACTCTCTAATATTTAATTCATCTTGAAACATCAAGACACTATAAAGAGTAAATCAAATATCCTTCTCAGATCACTTATAGACCATGATTAAACACACAGTCAACTTTAGAGCTCAATAAATTTGATTTTAAGAACATTAAAACCTTATTAATAGATTTTATATGTTTTAATTTGATTCATTTACAATTTTTCCTTTTACTGTAACAAAAAATTCATCTTGGATCAAAATATATAGCTTTAAAACAATAGACTAATTTTCCCTCATTAATTTAAAAATTCTAATTCTAATGGTCACTATGAAAATTCTAAGCATCAGACACTTTTACCTCATCTCATGATCCCTAATTTTTTTTAAAAAATACACACCATTTATCTCCTTTGGATAATCTTAGTCTTTACCTTGTAATGCTCACCATTGATCTTTAATCCGAGCTTCCATGATTATGCCACTTGGGAGCTCTGTGTGCCTTCTACACGCTAACTATTTGACTCTAGTGAAATTTTATCACATGGTATATACACATTAAATATTTACTATTTGAGTTAATACATTCCATTGTATCATAATATTCATGATCACGCACTCAATGTTGATCTCTATCTGACAGGGTTCACACTTGTTAGATCTGTGGCTCAAACTCCATGATTGTGACACATGTCACTAACGTGTGCAATCTTGAATATTTGAATTTTAAATGTATTATTCGATCATTATTATATTATACTAAATTCTCATAATTATATCTATGATCTAATTAAATGTTCATTGTAGATTTCCTCTTGCAAATTTGGCTAAGTATAGAAACTTAGTTAAATTTGTCTGAGAGGCCAACTTTGTACCTTAATAACTTTTGTTATGATAAACTTCATGACCTAAAATTTGAAAAATATGATCTCCAAACATAGATAAATATATCAATATATCAAAATAATCTTGAAACATTCACTCATGTGAAATATGATGTCATCAAACTACTTACTTAGCCTTATCTATCAAGATGACTAGTTGAGCTAAAACATTTATATGATTATTCTAATGAAATATATTCACTTACATAATCACTATAAGCACTCATGAAATCCCATAGGGTCTATAAAATATGTCCATACCATTAATATCATCCATAAATTTCCTCACTAATTAAAATACTAAAGGACCATGCATGAACATTAAATCACACTTTATCATTGTCTATCTAGCACACATGACACCTCATCAACATCCTTGGTCACCTTGGAGACATCATTGACAAACCTCAAAAAAATTCCCCATTTTTCATTGATTTCAAACACCAATATAATGTTTATGCTTATATTCTATCTCTCTCTTCAAGTACTTTCTCCCCCTTTGACATAATGACAAAGTCAGATCAACTTATGATCATGTGGACCTAAAAAGACTTCAAGGACCAATAATAGTAAAGGACCACCTTTGAGAGATGATACAAACTCCCCCTAACATTTTTCATACCTATTTTTACCTTGTGCTTCTCAAACATGCTCCATGACTACACTCTTATTTGATCATACATAGCTTCTATGAAGACAAAACATACATGAACATCATAAAACTGCATGAACTTACCTTGAACACATTAAGGACTCCCCCCAAGTCACCTGAGCTTAGGCACCCTTTTGAGTATCTTAAAACCATTAACAATGATGAATCAACATAATTTCCTTCATACCTTATCTATCAAATCTACTACACAGTCCTCTAATCTTAGGACTTGAGATAATTACAAAGCTCACCCTTTATTTATGCATGAAGATTCAATACCTTGTCAAGACACATAACTTGGTTTGATCAAGTCATCATATCAATCTTATTTAATTAATAATTATATAAGACATCTTCATATCTACACCATGACTAGAACATCTCACCTATACTCCCCCACACATCATGCATAGCTTTTTAAGCCTTTAAAACTAACTAAGTTAGTCCCCCCTAACTCCATGCTTCACCTAGATCATGACATCTTCAATAAGTCTTCTCAATGATCTAGTTTTGACAGTAACTCTT
This sequence comes from Torreya grandis, assembly GCA_037957365.1. Taxonomy (NCBI): domain Eukaryota; kingdom Viridiplantae; phylum Streptophyta; class Pinopsida; order Cupressales; family Taxaceae; genus Torreya; species Torreya grandis. Next base: position 2,685,340 of record JARHVA010001582.1, read on the forward strand.
CAACATTGTCCACACTTTAGTAAAAAATATTATGAAAACATCATGAATAATTCTCATATGGATCTCAAAACAATTTCCGCTTTATCCTCTAAAATTCAACATGTTTTTATAACCTTTTCAAAGCACTCTCATGGGACTATCTCATCTTCAAAACACAGTGAACTCCATGACAAACATATCTTGTCATATATAGAACTCTAAGACCTTATTTATGATACCATCAATATGAAAACACAATTTCCTCATATTATATACCAACCTTGACTTCAATCTTCATCATTTTGACTAATCAATTTTTAGCAATAGAAATTGGCAAGTTCTTATCTTCAAGGACCAAAAACACTAAACACACATTAAGCACACTAGAATAGGATCAAAATATCTTTCTATTTAATATAATATTTTGACAACTCACCATCCTTTATTAGACACATGAAGATATTCATTTCCTACCTGCATAGCTTCATTCTTCACCACTTTGACCAATTAGACCATCCTTCAAAGATTTTACCAAAACTCTGATTTTAAGATCACTATCCCTGAGAATATCTTTTGAATCATTCCATCACAACACTTTGGAGTAAAATCATAAAACTCATTTCTTCCCCTTAGCCAAGCACATTTTCAAAATATCTTACTTGTCCTACAACATCAATCAAAAACTCAACTAGCATCCACCATGCTTCTTCTTGCTGACAAGTGTCTCTTTGAAGCCTAGATAGAGACACCTTAATCCACAATGTCTTGAAACAATGTGAAACTAGGATCTTCCCACAACTTATCATATTACTTCTCTTCCTTGGTTATCTGATACTAGTAGTTCTTCTTATTCTTAGGCTTAAGAGAAGTAACATGCTTATCCACTAAAATATTCTCCTTTTTTTCTAAGATTGGATTGACAACATATGGAGACAACAAAGATTCATGACATACCTTTTCAACTAAATAAATAACCTCATCAATAGGCATTAATAACTGATGTTATTTTCATGAAACTTGATCAATAATAGTAGGATGTTTACTTATATCCCTACGCACCTCAGAACTAGCCTCAAATATCAACTTGGTCTTTTATTTGAGATCAACTTAAACTAAATTTTGTTTCTCATTTTATATTTGGATAGATGACACATTGTCTTATCATTCTTAAACCTTATTCATATTTGATTCCTCTTTTGTTTAAGTAGGTATTCCACCTTGATCATTTAATTCAATTAAATTAGTTTTCTTGGTCATCACTTCTTTAGGATTCTATACCAAGGATTGACCTTTCTTAAGCACACTAAGATGTCCATGTACCTTATTATGATTTGGTATCCTAATTTTAAAATATATTAAAATATGACCAACTTGATGACAACTGAAATAAATAACATCATTCATACCTTCTACTTGATGAATATTATGAATCTCATCAAACATACCATCTTGTCTCTTAGGTTCATTATGCTCAAGATTAACTATCTTAGGTCTCCATACCTAGGTTAGTATTTTCCCATGAATTCTACATTATAATCTAGTAATATGTCCCAAGTTATGATAATTATATTAGACTACATTATCCATACCTTTAGTTAACTAGTTTCTCTTCCTTTTATAGTTTCTTGCCTTATGACTAACCCTGTGACAAGGATAACAATGCCCATTAAAATATATTTCATACCTCATGGTAGTTGGTTACTTGATGAATATTTTATTTTTTATCTTGGTACTTTCATCCTTTTTATCTTGATCTGACCTCTCTTTCTCTTTATCAGTCTTGTTCACCTTGACAACAAATTGATCATGCTCATCCTTTAATGAATCTAGCTTGGTCTTCAATTGAACACTCTCATCCTCTTTAGCTCTCATACTTAAAATTTAAGCTTTTAACTAAATTCTAAGATTTTATATGGTCTCCTTATCCCTGATAGCTTCTTTATCCATGTCATCCTTAAATCTACATGCTTGCTCTTCAATAATCTTTATAGAATCAAGATTGGATTTCAACTCATCATGCTCACCTTACTTTGAACTCAACTTGGAATTTATCTCCTCTAAATAATTCTTGAGATGTATACATTATTCCTCTCTTGAACTTAGATTTGTCTGTGTAACCTTTAATTGATCCTCAAGAATGTTAATCTTCTCATTATCATCTTTTGATCTTGAGCTTGCTTTCAAGGATTCTAGCTCCTTATTGAGCTTAATGCACTCATCCTTAATATCATTAAATCTTGAAACCATGATCTTATTATAGGATTCTTCTTGATCATAATCTCTCATCTTACCTCTATACTTCTCAAAAAGTTCCTTAAGCTGATTGCACTTTTTCACTAGATATTAAACATGCATAAGTAACCTCTAATTGAGCCTTCAATTCTTGATTCTCTTTCTTCAATTACTTAGTCATACTATACATTGGATCACCTTCAAGTGGTTAAACTTAAAAATAAGATCTTGATCTGATACCAATTGTTATATGTATAATCACTAAGCGGGGGGGGGGGGGGGGGGGGGGGGGGGGTGAATCAGTGATGCTAGATAATCCAATTCAATTCCTAACTCTTAAACATTCAACACATACAATCATGATGCATAAAAATTAACCATTGTCATGAATAATGAAGATATAACAAGATAAAGCACATAACACATGATATATGTTGTAAACCCTCTCAGGGGTTAAAACCCATTGAACCTTGCAAGATGGACTACAATCCTATAAAGACAAGATTCAACATTTAGACCAACACCAACTGATCAAGGAACACCCATCCCTTAATTTAGTGAGACACCCATCCCATAAGGAGGAACTAACCCCTAAGTCAACCAAGCACCAACATAGCTACCTTGATCTTATATTTATTTTTTATTTGATGTCTTATAGACCTGATGATGGACTTCTCTTACTTGCACTCTTTCCTCTTTACACTCTCACAAACTTGTAAACTTAAGCCCTGCATCTAAAACACCCTTTTGGATTACTCTTCACTTCTTAGAACATACATAATCAAAAACCTAAAAAAAATATATCACAACATCATAAATATGACCTATAGGTCATGTACATAATCCTCAACCTACTCTACTCTTCAATCCATCCACTAAGCACACTCACTCAATCAGCCTCTAGGTCTTACTCATTCAATCTGCATATTCTAGGCTCATTAGTTCCAATGACTTATGTGTTCACCTTAATCACCTTGATCATAAAATAATGAATAGTCCTCTTCACTCTATATTAGTCCTTAATGATCTGAACCTTCTCTTTCAAAGGTTCTATCCTTTGCTTATCTCCACACTTTTTCAACACCACTATAAATAGGCCAATTATGCCTAGTATTTATACCATATACTCATCTAATCCATCTTGATTGGAAAAAAATCTTAGAAAAATTATTATAAATTTTAAATATTTATTCATACACATTACATGTAAGAAATACATACTTCTTAGGTAGACCATTACCTCATTAACCCCAAACCACCATTCGGTCTTGGTGAGACCTAAAAAAATTAGGCCTTCATACTCACGTTACATGTGAGACTAATTGGACCACATTAATACTTTACCAATGATTATATCACATAAAAACTATCTATAATATATATATTTTCACTCTCATATGAGTCTATGTCACCTATAACTCAACCTCAAACCTTGAACAAAGCCATTCTAGATTGCTTGCCAATAGGCCTAAAAACACAAAAAAATGTGTCATATAGAACTAAATAATAAAAATAATTTTCTCAAATAATAAAATCAAAAAAATACATTAATAAATCATACATGACCTATTAAACATCTCCATGTCTATTTTAAACCTTCACTCAGGCTCTAAGGACTCAAAACAACTCTCTTATGATGACCACTCATACTAGTCACATATAATCAAAATACATTCAAACCATTTTAACTCTCCATACCTGATAAATGGAATATAATGAAAAAAATGAATTTTTATAATCCTTTGATACTTATTGAACATTTTCATACTCATTTACTTCTTCATTTCTACTCAGAACACCTTTAACTCACTCCTACAACATGGTCACTAAATTTGCTAGTGCATTCAAATAAACATAATCAACTTTTAAGAAATTATTCACACTAAATATGGATTGATCAAACATCCATAATCCATAAGATATTCTTCATGGATTATAAAACACTCTCCAATAGTTAATTCATCTTTACACATCAAGACACTATCAAGAGAAACTCAAATATCCTTCTTAGATCACTTACAAACCATGGTTAAACACATAGTCAACTTTGGAGCTCAATAACTTTGATTATATGAACATTCAAACATTATAAATAGATTATTTGGATGTACCTTGTATTACTTTACAATTTTTCATTTTAATATATCAATAAATTTTTCCTTGATAAAAATATATAGCTCAAAAATAATAGACTAGTTTTCCCTCATTAATTTGAAAATTCAAATTCCAATAGTCACTATGAAAATTATAAAAATCAGACACTTTGAATTCATCTCATTCTCCTTGAAAAATTTGAAAAAATATACACCATAAATATCCTTAGTATTATCCTAGTCTTTACCTTAAAATTCTCACCATTGATCTTTAATCTGAGCTTTTGTGATTATGCCACTTAGAAGCTCTGCATGCCTTCTACACGCTAACTATTTGACTCTAATTAAATTCCACCACTTGGAATCCCCATGTTAAATATTTAATATTTGAATAGAAACACTCTATTATATCATAATATTTATGATCATGTGCTCACCATTGATCTCTATTTAACATGTTTCATGCTTGTTGTTAGATTTATTGCTCAAATTCCATGATTGTGACACATGTCACTAGCACATGCAATCTTGACTATTTGAATTTAAACCATGATGTTGGATCCTTATCTATTCATATTAAATTATCATTTTTATATCTTTTATCTAATTAAATTCTCATCGTATATTTCATCTTTCAAATTTGGCTAAGTATAGAAACTGAGTAAACTTTATTTGAGAGGCTAACTTTTCACCTTAATAACTTTTTCTACACTCAACCTCATGACCTAAAATTTGAACCATATTATCTCCTCACATAGAGGAATGTATCCATATATCAATTTTATATTGAAACATTCACATGTGTGAAATATAATTTCATCAAATTTCTTACTTAGACTTATCTATCAAGATGACTACTTAAGATTAGACATTCATATGTTTATTCTAATGAATTCTATTCACTTCCATAAGCATTATAATCAATTTGTAATATGTACATACCATCAATATCATCCATTAATTACCTCACTAATTCAAACAATAAAGGACCATGTATGAACACTGAATCACACTTTGTCATTGTCATTCTAGCACACATGATACCTCGTCAACATCCTTGGTCACCTTGGAGACATCATTGACAAACCTCCATCAAAGTCTTGGATATGATTATGCCAACTACTCCACAACCATAAATACTTTACAAATCTATGAAAACATCAAGCCCACTTTGATTGGGGTCATTGTACTACCTATTATTTTAGTTTCAAAGACTATATTAACTAAATTTAAATTATAAAATGATCTAAGAAGGCCTTGGAACCACAAGATGAAGGAAATCCCTTCCACCCTATTTCAAGAAATTAGCTTTTTACATCTAAGAAAGGTCTTTTTTACTCAAGGTGACTCAAATTCATTTGATGTTCACCAAGAAGACCTTAATAAAATATTAGGACTTCACATTTATTATAAATTACCTAGTGATATTGTATTGAATCCCCCTCCTTCAGTTAAAGATCAAGAGCCCATAAAATTCATGATGTGAATCTTGAAATAAAATTTTGGAAGCCCTAAATCCTCACCAAGTAAAAAAATTTAGGAAAAAGGATTAGAATTATGGATAAAGTAAATATGGAAAGTATTATGAGAATTCTAACCATCTAAACTAAGTCTGTGATAGATATTATTATCATATTTGAAAAGGATAATCCCATCACACTCCATTTGACCTGCGAGGATTAGGAACCTATAACATTTATAACTATCAAAACCTAGAAACCCAAGAAGGGATAGCCAACATACATGACATTTTTATGTTCAAGACTTCAAAATACCAAGAAACACTCCCTAAGCACAATGATGATCCTTACTCTATGAGTGACCAATAGATGATCCACTAAGATGTAATAAAAATCCATTTTGGTGTAGGGGTAAGAGTTATCCTAATTTCCCCTCGAGGAAGGATTATTTCATTTGGATTCAAATTGATTTATAATGCATGAAAAATGGGGAAAAATATAAGGCCCTATTATTAAGATGCTCACTAGGGAATATGTATTCAAAACCTAAAAATTCAAGGTGACTCACAAAGTGATGACCAATCATGTTTCATACATTTACAAGACAAAGGTTTAACATCTTAAATTATATAAAAACACAATAGTGATATCACCAAATAATTTGATTTAATTTCCATAGAGGTTGTTCCTAGAGAAATTAATCAACTTGTTGATTCTATGGCTGCCTCATATTCTCACTTTTGACCTCATATGGTGATTCTAGAGCCCAATTTCATAGTATCAATAAGATATGATCCCCTTATTAAAAATATGATGAATGACCAAAGCCTTGCTCACATTGAATAAGATGGTAATCTCATTACTTACTTTACAAAAATTGATGAGGTAATCTTAGATTTCCTAAGAGATTATGATCACCTCTAGTCCTTATACCATAAAAATGTATTTCCCCTCACACGTTACCCCTCAATTTCCCTCAGATCTGAGTATTAATATTTATCATAGTATAAGATCAAGGAATATCATTTTTATGATTAGGAACATGAAGTTTTTGAGTAAAATGTTGAATATCTCAATCTTTCTCTTGCCCCAAAATAATTTGAGGAAGGTAATGCTTCCCTAATTGAGGATACCATAGAAATTAATATAGGGGTTGAATATCATCCTAGGATCCTCAAATCTGGGTCTTCATTATTCCCTTAAGAATTATAGGACCATAATAAATTATTAATTAATATTTTTATGGCCTTTACCTTTCCTTACACAAACATGATGGGGATTTGTTTTTTTTATTTTTCAGAATAATGGAGTTTTATTCCTAATTAAATAAATAAGGTTTGGGTAAAATAAATCAATAAATAATGTGCAATAATTAAACCACTAATTTATGTAAATAGATTATATTGTTGCCTTTTATAAAAATAGTAATAAATGAGATAAAATATGAATTATCTTATTCTAAGCTATCTAGTCTAAGATAGGGTTTGAGAATTTAGGCACAGGACTAGGATAGTATCATAAATAGGTTCTTAAACTTTGTTTTATGATTAGATAGGAGAACTAAAAGTGGGACACCCTACCGTTCAATGTTTTAGTCCTTTTTTGGTGCTATTGTGTAGGTGATCTAATATTTTTGGGTTTTACTCAATAGGTCTATGCTACCCTATCAGTGAAATATAAAATCTTGAAAGTCTAAAAAGCTTGTTGTGTATCTGTTTTAATCTTCAAAAGTCCTAGGAGCTCTTTTTTCTTGAATTTGAATGTCAACTTGGGAAATATATAAAAGGGGTTATTGTGTAAAGGATACATTAGATTCACTTCACACCTCATGTGTGGCCACATTACCTACATACCAATACTCTGAGGAGGGATCAAGCTAATGTAGTTATCCCATTAAATTTCTTAGTGTATTATGTATGAAAATGTAATAGATACAAAAATAGGTGTACTTTAGATGGTTAGGGACTAGTACAAGGGTTTGAATAGGATTGAAATAATATTATAAGGTTGTATGTAGAGAATAGGGAAAATTGTTTGAGTGTACTTGCTTGTATTCTTGCTTCTCTCTTGTAAATGAGTGCCAACCCTTCTAAATGGACTTTGAATGGCCTTTTATAGGGATACTAATGATCATGGGTAAAATAAATTTATGTTAGGATGACATGAATTAAGATAAGGATTCATAAAAATATGACCATTTGAACCAAATTTTCACTTGGACAACAACACCAGAAATAGGACACCCTAGGTTTTAGTTCTCTTATCCAAGTTGGGCTCTTTTGTCTAGAGGGAATGAGACCTAAGGGGATGGATCTGGGCCTAAAAGAGTTACCTATGTCTATAAGGGTTAAATTTTAAAGGTTTTAGATGATTAGGAATCAGTGAAATTAAAGCCTATAAGGGTTGTGCAAGAAAGTAGGAGGAATTTTGGATTGGGTGTCATTAGCCACACCAAAGTAACCAAATTTTGCATTTTATATGACTACATTTTCCACCCATTTATTCTAGTGATATAGGAAAGAAAAATACTAGGATAAAGGAAAAAAATAGAAAGTGTACCTAAACTTACCTATAAAGATGAAGCCCATGAAGCTTGTATGATGCTAAGTAATGTTGGATTGTGCATAGAGAACACATTATGCAAGTGAGAATATATGAAATGAAAAAAAGAGTAGATCAGTTCTTATCATATGTGATATAAAATAATAACATACAAAATCTAAGTAAAATAAAAAGGAAGAGAAAGGAAAAAATACACATCATCAAGTACATGAAATAATACAAAACCTGTTGTGATCCTGAGTAAGGCTGAGTGATGTTGGATTGTGTTAGATGATGTTATACCAAAAGTTATATCACAAACAGAACTAAGTGCTCAATTCCCTAGAAAATGGCTCAAAAATACAAAGGATGGCCCTTTGGCTCCATTTTTACCTATTGAGTAAATCTATATGATCACGATTGTGATAATCGATGTCTAGACTGTGTGTCTAATCCCTTTAAATAGGTGGCTCAAGAATATAAAGGCTATCCCTTTCACTACATAATTTTCCTAGTGATATTAGTATTAGAATAGATGTCATATGAGATGGCTCATGGAGCTCATAGATTCTCTAAAATCTAAAATTGTGGCATGGATAGCTGAATGTATGCTTGAAATAAGGCCACTCTTAGCCATTTCAAAAGATGGAGGTTAGTCTTCTATAAAAGCCACTCTAAAACTAATGTAATATGCTTATGTGAAATCTAACTTGAGAACTTAGGTACTCAAGAATTTAAAATTGTATGAAAGTTTAAATTTATAATGATTCCAACCACCTATAGATGGAGTAAGGCACACAACTACTGAGAATGCCTAGGTAATAAACTAAACTCAGAAACAAAAAAGACCAATATGTCATCCACATTGCCCTCAATCACTAGTGTCTGGAACATGAATTCTAATTTAGAAGTTATGTCAACTACTTAATCTAAAACTAAAAGTGAGAGTCATCATATCATGCATGATACCCCTATATCTAGATTCCTTGAGAAAATTATACTGAAACTATTGATTCTAAATGATCTAGATGTGTAGAAACTATAGCTAAGCTAAAATTTTTACTTGTTAATAGAAAACATAGGTGTTTTCTACTTAGACAAGAGTGCAAAAATGAGGACACCCTTGTGTTTGGTGTTTTCCATTTCTAGTAGTGTTGTCCTATGCTAAAATAAGTTGTTGATCTAGAATTATCACTATTTTTTATTCTATTCTGATAAGTTTGACCTCTAGATTTTGAATTGGGTGATCTGAATGTTGTTGTTTTGACCCCTAGGAGATTTGATCTTTATGACAAAACCCTTGTTTTTTTCCCTCTCTTTTGAGGGTAGGAATGATCAAACCTACAATGACTGCCCTCAAAAGAAAAGAGTCCTACAAGTGTGTTATGTTGCATAGATACATGAAATAGCAATGAGATTTGACAAGATATATCTAGATATAACAATGTTTGTATTAAGAGAATTTTTAGATCAATAGGGGTATATCTTAGATATATATAACAATATAAAATCATGTGTAATGTACTGAACTAGAACTATAAATGTTAGATGTTAGTTTTTAGTTGTTAGTTATTAGTTATCGAGGAGGGATGCAACATGACATCCATCATGGCACCCAAGAAAGCAAGATGAATGCATGATATGAATTATAGAATTGCAAAGAAGGACAAGAAATCAAGCAACTAGTATACAAAGTAAGAATCATACAAGGTTGACCAAGGGTCCATGCAAACAAGGGACATGAGCACATGTTACTCAAAATAGAAAGCAATCATACAAGGCATGTTCAAATTCCACATACATATACATTTTAAAACAATCAAAGATTGGCACGAGGGCCACAGGCACATAGAAGAGTATAAATAAGGGACATTGGTAATTTTACAAAGGTACACACACATAAATAGAAGTAAAGGACATTGATATATATCCTAAGGCATATATAAGAAACAAAACTTGAACTAGAAATGCAATCACATCTAGTTATGCAAAATAAGAAAGGAAAGCATGAAATAAATAGAAAGGTACAATCACATCTAACTAATCAAATCAAGAGTGAAAGTATGAAAAATATGTTTAGTATAAAACTAGATAAATTCTAAAGAGATACACAAATGCTAAATACTAATGAAATTTTGATATAGTAATATGTGTAGTCTAGTAAGTAATATACATCAGCATGATAACTTGGAGTGTGTAGTGTAGGATTGACATAACTTGGATGGTGTTATCATGTAGAAGATGCCCCAGTGGGTATGTATAGTGATGTGTGTCTCAAATGTAGAAGTAGGAATCCCCCCTCAATGGGTAGAGTGAAGAAATCAAATAGTTGGATGTCACTATACACACTCAAAGAAGATCAAGTGAAGCATGGTAATGTATATAAATCAACATATAATAGCATGAAATAGAAAATGTAAGTCCTAGCATGATAGTAGTAATGTAAAGCATGTATGATACATACAATCAAAATGTTTTTGGTATTTTTGAATTATTTGAATGTTTTGGTATTTTGAATTTTTGTGAATGTTTTTGTATTTTTTGGAAATATTTGAAATATGTAAAATCAAGTAGGAGAAACTATGTGAAATCAATGATAAAAATAAACTATGTACAAGCATGCAGGTAAATAAATATGTACATGATAATATAAAAGACTAGGTTGGTGGGGGAAGGGATCCAAGGATGGAGCCTATTGGGGATGGAAATAGAGGAAAGGGTCATGACCATCATCAAATTCCTTCACATCATCATCATAAGTATCATCATATTTTATAGATGCTATGTTTAAGGTGATATCATGCCGAAGGTGAACTAAAGGTTGCTTTAGTGGTGGAGATGCTAACTCTACTCTAAGATGTTTATTCCTACTAGTAGATAAATTTAGTGGAAGTGGTGGAGCTGGTGGTGATTTTATGTGTTGCTTTCATGAATTTGAATAACTGGTTCTATATCCATAGAAGTAACCATGTGAATTATATGTGCCAAATGGTCTGACTGTGGCCATGAGTGTGGAGTATATCCTGAAAGTATAGTGTGAGATGCTAAAATTGATGTAAGATGTGGTATGAGAGATTTAGAGTCATCTCGGTACTCTCCTAGGCTAATTGGTGTAAATATAAATCCACATAATTAGTCATCTATGAGTGTGGGTATCATATCATCATCTAAATAAGCTTGTGAATCTGTATCAACATCATGTTCATATGGTAACTCAAAATTTACCACAAGGGGTAATTATGATATATAAGAGTCTCATCATTTGTATTAGTAGAAGATGGTGTTGTTGTAAAGGTATCAATAATTGGTGGAATAACTATGGAATTAACTGGAATTGATGACACTACTATCGGTGATGGTGGATGTGTGATGGGTCTCAAAACTATGACTAATGAAGAAGTTGGAATGGTTGAAACTAATATGATTGGCAAAATATCTAGAGTTAACAGTGTGAATTTAAGTAAAAGAGTAAGAGAAGTATTAGTCTCTCTAACCTTATATGTATGTATCTGATCAAGATAAATGTTATGAGGTAGTGGTTATACTATGAGATATGGTGTCCCATCTAGTGAACTAGTCGAAGATGACTCTATAGTTTGATAATATCTGAATGGTTGGTTATCTGTTAGACATATGCATAGATATCCCTCATGGATAAATTTAATACATCAATGGAGAGTAGAAGGAATGTCCCCCATATTATGTATCCAAGGTCATCCAAGTAAAATATTATAGTGGAGAGGACCTGGCATGACCTGGAACTATGTAGAAAAAGTTTTTGGTCCCACCATGATATCTAAAGTAATAGTGCCCAATGTCTATCATGGTATATCATCGAGCCCTCAAATGTTCTTATATTATTTTTGCATGGATGCCAAATTTATGTTTATGGCTTGTAAGAATGTGATATTATATATATTCAGTCCAGAACCACTATCAGTAGGAAATCTCTTGACTGCACTAGTTTTGACTTATATTTGTATGAATAGTGGCAAATTTTGATCAATAACTATCTAAAAAGTCATGTTCTCATTATCAAAATAAATTTCATCATCTATATTTTTTAAATTTTTGACCATGGATGCAAAATAAGAAGGTTTTGAATCAATAGTCATAGAAGTCAAAGTGAGTGCCTGATAAAGAATGTCTTTGAATACATTACCTTTTTGAAGTAGTTATAACATGGAAATTTTAGCTAGAGTGTTTCTCAACTGATCAAAAATTTCATATGCCTTGTGAAAATCTTCCTATGTAGGTGGGTTAGGCCTAGGATGGGTTGAGATAATAGAGTGATGGGGCTCCTGAGTAAGTGGAGGAGGCAAAGTGGCACATTGAGTAATATTTGTAACTACATTATATACTATTTATATAGGAGTAGTAGTAGTTACAAGAGGAGAGTAACAATAATTAATGGGTCGAGGGACAAAGGGTGTCAACTAAGCTCTTTGGAGATAGGTAGTGACTTGAGGAAGAGAAAAATGGACCATGCAACATGACTCAACATGGGGTAGAGGATCCAAGGGAGGTGATGCAGAAGATGTATTAACATGTTTAAGAATAAATTTTTTAACATCATCCCATATAATGAAAAATAGGCATGAAATGCTAAGAATGAAGCTTTGTAATAACATATGATAGACTTCATCATTCATGTACATGATAGGGCCCATTATGGTTTCCTTATTATTTTCAAGAAATATAAGAAAAGTTTATAAATAAATGAACAACATTTTTGAAATTTAATTATGGATGCAAGTTATAATGCAAGAAGCAAAATAAGAGCTAGTACATGCAACTAAATATTTTTCAAAAATATTTATGCAAAATACTATGAATTTTTGAATTTAAAATTGATTTTCTGAGTTTGATATGTACCTAAAAATTCATAAAATAATTAGAAAAGTATTGGAAAATAACTGAGAGATAGTTAATACAACTAGGGATTATCGAATGAATTTTTAAAATTAGTATGATAATTTTAAAAATATGGTAGGATTTTATAGAAAAATTTTAGAATTTTTCTTGAAAAATTTAAGAAAAGTTAGAAAATATTTCTAAAATTAGCAATATATTTTTCCTAGTGCTTGGAATGTTTTTATATGCAAAAAGGACCTAGTATGTGAAAACTAGAGTTTTTATAAAACATATGATAATTTTCAAATTAATTAGTATATTTTTTATTTTTAAATATAGGAAAAATTATGAAATTCTGTAAAAAAATTAGAAAGAATTAACCCTAAGGTTTGTAGGGTTTTTGTGTGAAATTTGAAGTAAGTCAGGTTCACCAAACGTTTTGTTATTTTTCAAAATAATGAAGTTTTATTCCTAATTAAATAAATAAGGTTTGGGTAGGATAAATTATTAAATAATGTTAAATAATTAAACCACTAATTTATGTAAATAGATTGTATTTTCACCTTTTCTAAAAATAGTAATAAATGAGAGAAAATATGACTTAGCTTATTTTGAGTTGTCTAGTCTAAGACAGGGTTTGAGAATTTAGGTACAAGACTGGGACAATGTCAAAAATAGGTTTCTGAAATTCATTTTTGATTGGATAGGAGCACCAAAAGTGGGACACCCTATTGTTGAGCACTATAGTCCTTTTATGATGATGTTGTCCAGGTGGTCTAATTTTTTTGGGTTCTTCTCAGTAGGTCTATTTTACCCTATTAGTGAAATAATGAAGCCCAAAAGTATATAGAGATTTTTTTGCATCTATTTTAATATTCAAAAGTCTTAGGAGCTCTTTGTGCTTGAACTTGAATGGAAACTTGGGAAATAGAGAGAGAGAAGGGGTTAGTGTGTAAAGGATATGCTAGACACACTTCACACCTAATGTGTGGGCATGCTACCTACATACCAATACTCTGAGGAGGGATCAAGCTAATGTAGTTCTCTAATTAAAGTGATTGGTGCAATTGTGTATGAAAATGCAACTAGATGCAAAAATGGGTTTACTTTAGATGGCTAGGGACTAGTGCAAGGGTTTGAATGGGCTTGGAATAATATTGGAAAGTTGTATGCAGAGAATAGGGAAAAGTGTTTGAGTGTACTTTCTTGTATTCTTAATTCTCTCTTGTAAATGAGTGTCAACCCTTATAAATGTACTTTGAATGGCATTTTATAGGGAACTTAATGATCATGGGTTAAATGAGTTTGTTTTAGCTGGACATGAATTAAGATAAGGATTCATGAAAATATGACTATTTAAACCAAATTTTCACTTGGATAATAATGCTATAAATAGGACACCTTAGGTTCCATCACTCCTATCCAAGTTGGGCATTATTATCTAGAGGGAATGAGACCTAGGGGGTGGATCTGGGCTTGAAATAACTACCTAGGTATATAAGGGTTAAGTCTAAAAGGTTGAGGATAATTGGGAATTAGTGAAAGAAAAGCCCATAAGGGTTGTGCAAGAAAGTAGGACCTATGGATTGGGTGTCATTAGCCACACTAAAGTAACCAAATTTTGCATGTTATATGACTACATTTCCCCCCCCCCCCCCTTTATTCTAGTGATGTAGCAAAGTGAAATACTAGGATAAAGGAAAAAAATAGAGAGCGTACATAAACTTACTTGCAAATGTGAAGCCCATGAATCTTGTGTGATGCTAAGTAATTTTGGATAGTGCATAGAGAAAATAAAACCTAGTCATTATTCCTGATGCAAAACCTATTAATAAAAATATTAGACTAATCAAACCCAAGGTTACACTGATGGTCCAAAAAGAGGTCATCAAGTTGTTAAAATTAGGCTTCATAAAACTTATGGACTACTCTAAATGTATGTCCAATATCATCTTCCTTCTTAATGAGAATGGACGAATATAGATATTCATATACTTTCATGATATCAATAAGGTATTTATGAAGGATGATTTCCCTCCAATCCCCCAACCACATAATCATGGATGCTATGATAGGTTATGATTTATTATCCCTCATGGACTAATTCTATGGATACAACCAATTTCATATTTATGATGAAGATCAAATTAAAACCTATTTTACAACACCATGGGTAGATTTCTATTATGTAGTTATGGATTTGGACTTAAAAACATCAGGATAATGTATTAGAGGGCTATGACCCATATCTTCCACAAACTCATTCATGAGATAGTGAAGGTTTATATATATGATCTTATTGGAAAGGCAAAGATGATATATAAATACCTTTATGTCATACATACCATCCTCACACACTTGATTTAAAATGGTTTTATGCTCAATCCCAAAAAATGTGTATTTAGAGTTAAGGGTGGAAAACTCCTATGTTTCATAATATCAAAATGAGGAATTGACATTGATCTTGATAAAATTTGTGTGAGCTTAGACATGAACCCCCCCTCCCCCCCCCCCCCCCCCCCCCCCCCCCCCAATTTATGATTCAATAATCATTTCATTCCTAAAATTCATAGGTTCATACATGATCTCACATATGTAGTTCTTTATATTAACCATTTGCTCAAAAATTAGAATGGTCTAACTTGGACCCAAGATTTCCAGTAGGCATTTGAAGTGGTAAAATGCATCCTCATGACTCTTCTTATTCTCATGAAACCTAACTCTGATAAACCCCTCATACTTGACATCAAGGCAAATGAGGTATCCCTTATTTTCATGTTAGCCCTAAGAGGATGTCGAATATTCTTTTATTAGTGTGATATATTATTATTTTATTATTAGTGTGTGGTTATGTGAGTTTTTTTATCAAACTCACTAACATTATATTATGAAATATAATAGGAATCCTTAATCATAAGAGATCCTATTCCTATATATTTTAATATTTGTTAAATAATATGAAGTTTATTGCATAAAATTTTACCATTTTATTAGATCTGGTATTAGAGCCATCTATTTTATTATTTGTATTCTTGTTGATTATGAAACTCATTATATACAAGCAAAAAAAGAGTTTTTGGTTATTTTATTTGTAACTATGCAATTGATGCATTATATGCTCAATCAATAAATGGGGTTCATATTGAGATCATGGGCCTTATAAACATTCTTGACCCAACTAGCCCTCCCATAGAAGGTTGTTCATTTCATTACATTTTAAGTGAATATTAACTAACTTATGTTAATTAAAATTCCATTAAAGGATAAGTCATCATCAATTGGTTGGTAGAATCCTCGTTATAATTCATTGATCTTGTTAACACACATTTCCTTGATGAGTTAATATGTTACATAGAGATACCCATGAATGTTTCTTCCCAATGGTATGTTGACATTATAATCTACTTAGTTGATTATATTTATCCCAAAGGTGATAACTCATAATAGAGGAAACACCTTCATATCATTTCAGCTAATTATGTCATCCTTGATGAGGTTCTCTATCAAAAATATTTTAATGGCAGGTTTCTCATATGTATTAACTAAGAGGAGTCAAAGAAAGTCCTTTTTCACTATCATAGTTTCATTTGTGGTGGACACTTTAGTGGCCACATAAATGCTCATAAAATCCATAGGATTAGATATTTTTGGCGTACTCTTGAACATGATCATGTCTAATATGTAATAAAAATTTAGTAGTTTCATCAATTATCCCATGATATTCACATTCCTACCCAGGCACTTCAATGCATTTTCACCCCATGGCCCTTCTCCACTTTGGAAATAGATTTAGTTATAAAAATTTATCATACTTATATAAATGGCCATCACTTCATTATTATAGCCATTGAATACCTTAGCAAGTGGGTAGAATCCATTCCTATGTTGACTATCACTATATCCATAATTACTAAGTTTATCTTAAATTAAATCATTTTTAGGTTTGGAATTCCACAAGTCATTATCATAAATAATGGATACCTTTTTAAAAACCCTTATATATGTGAGCTATGTAATAAATTTGATATATCACATCACACAACCTCTTTGTACTACCCATAAGCCAATTGTAAATCCAAGGTCACAAACAAAACATTGAAATCAATCTTAATCAAAACCATCCAATAAATAAAAGAGATAGGCACCTTTAGTTATATCATGTGTTATGGGCCTATACGATGATTATTTGTATGCCTACTAAAGAAAACCCATATTACCTTATCTTTGTATCTAAATAAAATCTACCCTTTGAATTATAGATCCCTAGCCTTTGCATTTCTCTTTAGGGTCTTCTTGATCATGAATAATATAGGAATATATGTTTGTTTGTACTAAAAACTTTAGATGAGCTTTGGCTTGTAGATACACAAAGCCACATAGCCTATGCATATCATAAATGTTGACAATACAATAAAAATTTTCATGAACACCTCATTCAATTAGGATACCTTATCCTGAGGATTACTAGTAGAATATATAAAAAGAAAGGAAAATCTCTAAATTCAAGATTAATTGGTTAGGCACACATTTGGTGATGGAATATTTTAATAATGGAGCATTATAGTTATACAAAAAGAGTTTAGTAAATCTATGAAATATTTTCACCTAAAATATTTTTTCATATATGCCTTACATTTCACATTACCCTCCTTGTGTTATTAAAAATTCCATTATTCCTATGTTATTCTTGCATTTCATTTTTTTCATTGGTGATTGTTGAGCAATGAGTTCATGTAATAAAATCTTTCAAATGTATCATATCATCTCATTCTATCTTTCCACATCACCCTATTCCCCTTTAGAAAAATTCTCTCAAAATCAACATGATATAGCATCTTGTCCTAGTTCTTATGAATATTTTGCACTTTAATCCCACACACCTTCTTACAAACTTAGAAACTTATAGCTTATTCTAGAAGCTTTTCCATGATAAAATCTTCTTTTACGATTCCCTTTAAGTAAACACACTAAAAATTTCAAACAAAGTAAACTTATTCACCTATCTTTATCCTTGGTGACGAGCCCTTACATCTTACGAGTTACATGGGGATAAGTTTTGGGGATAAGGGCCTTCCAATAAGATAAAGAGAGAGAGAGACTACATAAACTCAAGTTTATGTGAGACAAATTCAATTCTACATCTCTCTCCCTTCACTAAACCTTAGTGATTAGCTCTCACATATCACTAGTCATGTGGGGTTATCATTGAGGGGAGATGCCCTTACTCACCTATATTCAACATTTGTTAATTAGCTCATGCATCTCCCTAGTCATATGAGGTTAAGATTAAGGTGTCAAAAAAGTAAAGTAAGAGAAAAACAATCTAAAAATTGTCCAAGAAGCAATAAAATCCACCAAAAACTTGTTTAGATGTTTATGTTAGAAGGATAATCTCATCCCTCTTATCAATTATGTCATGGTTTACCATTTATAAATATAAGTTTAGATGAAGTTAACAAATCAATTATTTTTTAAGCCTAGTGAGAAGTTCAATAATTACATTTGCTCATAAGGATTAGGTCATCTTTTTATTCCTTTTGAAATTTTGGTATGTAGTTTTCCACTTCCATTATTTCATATATTTCATTTCCCATTTACTCCCTTGTTGAAAGTTGAAATTTATTTGTCATGTGATTGAATTCACTCAATTATTACCCAAAAAGTAGTTGTTCACACATTTGTATTTTTTTAAGCATCTATCACATTACAATTACATACATTTTATTATTACATTTCAAATTTTAAGCATATCCATATCATTACCAAAATAATATATATATATATATATATATATATATATATATATATATATATATATATATGTCATTACATCACATGTATAGTCATCTAAGGTGTATAAATTGAAAAACATACATAACATTACAATAATAGAATAAGATACTAGACAATTATCAAACCAAAATGGGTCAAAATATCTTTACATATGTGTCAAAAAAATTATACATAGATTCTTAGTATAGTCTCCTTTATAGAGGAAAAATGTGTCTCATAAGCCAAAAACCTAAAAGAATGCATAACATAGTCCTATATCAATCCTAATGTTGAGCCTCTCCATAAACTATGTCTAAGACTCATGTTCCTCCTCTTCTGAGAAGGACCCAATGTATAATTACGAGGGATCTAGATCTTAATCTTATTTCATTGATAGATTGTGATCGCTTAGGAGGCTTTCCCTCTTACCGTCTGCTAGCTAGACAAAGCTTATCACCTCTCATACCAATAGTGTCACTAAAAATCCTCACCTGAGACTCTAGGCCTATGACCATCACTTATATACTATAATTTTATAACCTCTATCTCTTTAGCTTCAAATATCCATGATAATTTAGGTTAAACATATTGGTGTTCCAACCAACACTTGTAGGAATAGTTATATTAATTAAGAACTAAGATTTAGTAAACACATTACCTATGTGAAGAAAGTTTATAAGGGTGTCTCAAATCATATCCATCCATTATGTATCTAAATGTACACACACACATAAACATACATTAGTTCTCCAATTGTATAGATAAACAAACTAAATAAATTATAAAGTAATGTTAAAATGTTGTAAAGGAACTGAAAACAAAATAAAGCATTGTCTTGTTTGGGTTTCCCTCCTACCAATCAGGAATTGAGTCCTTATCCAAGCTCATCTAATCGTCATCCTTTCTTGTAACTAGCTCATATCTAGAAGGAGGCTAGTATGCTCCTCTTGTTTCATTATCTCCCCTTCCCCCAAGTGCCACCTACTATTTTGGGTCTATCTATGGTGGTTTTTTTGGTTATTATGGTTTTTTTACCACCCATTAGTGTTACAACCTACACATCATCCCCTCTTATTATTATAAGATACTATAAAACCTATGATCCCCCTCATTTTTACCTCCCCATGCCATCTTAGTGATATAATTACCTAGTGTTAGATATTCCACCCAAGTTTCCCAAGTCATGCATCTTTAATTTCTCATTCCCTACTATAGACTACCTAAGGAATATATAGGTTGGATATCTATTATAGCCCATAATTATGGGTCACCCTATCACTATGGTGTAACTATACCTATAGATACATGCCATTCACTTATCTTGTGCTCTCATAGATTTCCATTGTAACCACCTCATCTTCCCACTACTAACCATGCCCTAGTAGGGCAATGCTACCAAATCTCTAGTTATGAGAGTACCCACTTCCCATGGCATACCCCTTAGGTGCACCATGCCTATCTACTTAGAGGAATAAATTACCCCTAATAATCTAATTTATAGAACTATATAGTATAGTATCATGCACTCATATACCTAACACATGATAGTTGTTGAGTAAATAATCAACAAAGCACCCAATCAAGTGATCATGTAGAGTTCCTTATAGGTTCAGGATAATATGTCATGATCCCAAACAAAATTATATATATTATTCTCAATTGTCATAAATATGGGTGTAAATATGTATATAAGGCACTTATTCCCCTTGTCTCCCACTATCCATGAGGTAAGGATCCCTATTATCTCTATATAGAGGTTTAGGATCATTGCTCGCTTAGCCCTATCTAACCTCACCCACTACTTTTCACCCACATCAGGTGAATCCAAGTCTCCAAATAACTTATAATTACTAAAAACCTCATCTATATTTATTTTCTAAATCAAATTCATCACCTTGCTTGTATCTAGTAGTCCCAAGATCTTGTAAACATATATGAGAGTGGTGGTCCACTCTCTTATGGCATGTGGAAACTGTAAAGTGTTCTAATTAACATACCAATATGTGAATAGGTCACATAGAAACCTATTCATTTAGGAAATAATCCCCATCCATGTGATATTAAATATCCCATCTCTATCTAGTAAATATAACTCATCAGCTATCAATATCACTAAAACCTTAAAAGCCACTCCTATTCCTTGGATCTACTCCACCAAATGTAAGAACCTTGTAAAGATAGATGATAAAAAACTTGAATAAGTTATTTGAACCAAAAAAATGACAAATAACACTTACCTTTACCCTGTGTGAAAATATTATCTTAACATAGGAATTAGTTTTGTAAATGTTGTAGGCAATCGATGGTTGTGTGACTACTACGGTGGTTACACAACTACCAGTGTTGAAAGTGGTTTCACCCTAACATCAATGGTTTTTAAAATAAATAATTTCTACCCAAACCCCCCCTAAAGAACCAAAAATAAATCTAAACTAATGATATTTTAACATTTTTATAATATAAACATCACAACAAACTTACCCATGTAGAGAATTTTAAAAACTAATAGATCTAATAGACTTTTTCATCAAAAATTAAAATCTAGGGTTATGACAAAAAAATTAGTGTAATATACCTATGCTTGCATGATTACCATTTTTATTGGTACCCTTTTCATCCTCTCCTCACCCTCTTTGATTTAAATACTCTCTCATGTGATTCCTTTGAAGGGATCTCAGAGCTCAAATTCTCAAGATTGTAAATGCACAAATGACTTCTAAATTCGGTAAGTTTATCAATATGTAGTTTATTTTACTCGTCATTGCATTTCAAAATCTTTCCATTTTTGGAAATTTTCTTTCAAATTTTGTATTTTCTCACATGTTATGATATATTCATAAATTTTTGGCCTTGAAATAACCTTGGATAGATCAAACACTAAATATTATAATATTTTAATTTTCATAATTATATTACAAAGTATGTTGTTTTCCATTTTAGTATAGCAGGTTGACATTACCTCACTTAGTACTTAGCTCAATCCCCCAATCAAATAGTTCGGTAGTATTCTCACCTCTTCATACACAATAACACTTGTCTATGTTTTTATTAATTAGTAATTTTTTTTGCTTTTTTATTAAAATTGCGCTTGATTCTTATTTATTGCATGCACATCACAAGGTAATATTGTTTTACTTATTTATGACACAGGTAATTAAGGTAAATTTCATAACCCTCATTTTATTTTAGTGCACTGCTACTCAGGGAAAAACCCTAGCAACCAATGATGAGGCTTCTTTCTGAGGGAACAATATGTATGCACCCAAATTTTACATAGTGTAATTCATAAAAAAATTGATGATGATGTAATGATATCCACTTACATGATTAGACTTGGTCCTCTTACCCATTTTATCTTTACACCCCTTATTTTTCTTTGTAATTTTTTTTATTTTTTTCATTTTTATGAGTTTAGCCTTTAGTTTTAAAAAGTATTATGCCATTAAGAAAATACCATAACATTTATGTAAATGCCCTAGTGGTTTACACAACCACCATGGTAGTTATAATAAATTATCCCTTGGTTAAAAAAACTACCATGGTAGTTATTATAACAACCTTGGTAGTCTACAAAAATGTTGTATCCATTTTAGAACTGCTACCTATGTATATCGACAATTCTCTCACCATTAAACTATTTTTTTAAAATTAATTTATGAGACTTGAGTTTTCACATGTTTTTCAAAATTTAGTTCTATTTTTATTATTTTATCTTGATTTTACCTTCCTAATCACTTATTACACTTTCAATAATTACTATGTCATCTTAATCACTTCCAATTTGACTCAAAGAATCTCCCAATCAAGCTCAAGTTAATTCCTCATAACTTCTTCCTTACAAATAATTCACTTTTATGGAAAGTTTGAATCCAAACATTGTATTATAGATTGGAATTTACAATTTTTACAAATTCATAATCACCCTTATAATTTTTTGAAGAACTTATTCCAAGTTTCATAGGAGTCTTATAGTCATTCACATAAGTAGGAGAGAGATACTCATGAATTTTTAGCTAGTCCTGTATCATTTTCTTTAGAAACTAGCCATTGTTTAATAGTTTATTCCTACAATTTTTATTTTTTCTTATTTTTATTCCTCTTTATTTAGATCTCCATGGTCACCATTTGGGAAACATATGAAGAACTAGCTACTTCATAATTCTTCATTTACATCGACTCTTTCTTCACTTGATCTCAACATTGGTCAGGTTAGAGAATCTCTTTTCTTATCTATTTTAATAATTTATTTTCTCATTATATTAGGTTTTTTGTTTTAAATATTATATTACATTTAAAAAATATTTCTTTATAAAAACATGAAGAATAAATTATCTCCTCTCTCTCTCTCTCTTTTTGCATTGAAAAAGTAGTTTTATCATCTTAGTTGTATTCACACATTGAAAAACTTTAAAAAATAGTATTTTTCATAGTAGATATATTATATATATTTTAATATTAAAATTATATAGATACAAATCATAAAATTTAATTTTTAGTTTTCATAAGCACACATCTCACATATAGATAACACCAACAAACTTGCATACACAAAAACTAGAAAACCAAAAAGAAAAGTTTTACATATAGAATTGTTTTATTTCCTTAAATGATAAATAAATAAATTCAAATCCATATATCACATTCATTTAGTTTCATATAAAAAAAAATTGTATGTTCATACAAATCATTAACAATCAAAAACATTAAAACTTTTGTACTAACGTGCATACATGGATTAAATCTTAAAGATTTAGGAGTTACGTTGCATATAAAAAATTTGAATCTTAGATATGATTTTATATTTTAATATTAAATATTTAAAGTTAATATTATCTTTTCATTCCATTCATATCGAGAGATAGAAATTCAAACATTCATTTTAGTGCATATAGGCAAAATTTTGCATCTCAAAAATAAAGTCAAAAATCAAAAATCAACAACTGTATTGTTAGTTTAAATTTCAATTTTAATTAGCATTGTACTATTAAATTATCAATAAAATAACCAAAAATATAATTTTATTTCATTTCATTTTTTTTCAAGAACTTTTATTTTAATAGAGTGTAGTTTTTTAAAATTTTGAAAAACCCAAATTAAAAACCTTGTCAAAATGAGAACAAATATAAATCTTTCTATAGCACAACATTGAAATTTAAAAATAGTAATTATATATCCCAAAAATAAAATAAAATAAATAAAATAATATTTAAAATCTAAACAAAATTATCTCACTCTTATATGACACTCCTAAAACAAGCCAATCTCCACAGAGTATAAACATTTCCTAGAGTTCTTATTCCCATACCAATGAGCAACATCCAATGTGACATTAACTCAAAATTTAGAATATATATTTTTTTATTCCACTCTTTTCCCCAACCTCATAATTAAATAAATTAATGATCTTGGTGAATAAAACCACCCAAAAAAAACCAAGTATTGAAACCCATTCGCATTCTAGGCCACCAAACAAACAACCTATAAAACTGAGCTTTTCCTCTCTTTCATCCTCAATTATAGCCTCATCATACCTCATTCAATTTTTAGATGATATTGACTAGACATAACCAACCCAATATAGTTTACTAAATCACAAGGGCCTTGAAACCCAACTTTGTCTAGTTTCCCAAGCGTAGTATCCACCAAGAACTATGTTACCTTGTCCTTATCTATTCCAATGGTTCTTATAAATCCATCACTTCCCAATACACTACCTTATATGAGAAACATGATGTAAGTGATATCTTTTGGTATCTCTATGATCATAATTTTCCATATGTCATTTGAAACCCTTATATTATAGATAAACCTAACCAACCAACCCTTCCTATTCAAATCCCTTAAAGGAATCATCCCAATCAACTGAACCACTAGACAACTCATCCAATTATCCTTTCATTAATTATCTTAGTTAAACCTTGATAATTTTATAACACAATGGTTAGTATGTTAATTTACACATGTACATGAGGGTGTAATACTCTCTTTTGAACTGACTATATAGAAATATATTATAGAGGTACAATAATTATCTCTATAATATTTTCATGAATGGGTGTAATAATAGAATTATCATTATGTTTTTGATTAGGTGTATTAATTATATTTATACTATTCTCTTAAATAATTTAAAAAACCAATTATAGTGGTGGTGGGGAGGAGGAGATACCACAGACTATAGAGGTTACTCATATTGATTATTTAAAACTTTGACCACTTTATTATAATGTATATATTTGAAGCATCAATACATTATAGATGACACTGTGAGGAGATTTTGTGTCGAAAGATGTTCTAACCACATATTAAATACCTCTATTCTTGGTAAGATGATAAATGGAGTATCCATTATTTTTTAACACACCTCAAGAGGTAGAACTATATGCCTAAGAGTGTTCTATGTGTGTTCATAAAATACTTTGACTATTTTTTTATGTGGCTTGTAAATCTTTTTCTATGCACCTAAGAGTGCAAAGAAGTTTCATTGTACATTTATTTGCACTTGACCCATTTTTGATCATGACATTGTGTAAAGGATTTTTGTCGATATAATCTTAAATAAAGAGTGCATGAATATATAAATTATCATCAAAAATCTCCCTATCATTATATCTAATCATGGCACATGGTGTTGATGTGCTTGTAAATGTACCAATAATGTCAATTATTGGATTTTCATATGTCAAAGGATGAGGATTCACATTTCATGCATGGTGTAGCTCTAAATTATATGTATTTTCTAATATTACATGATTTAGAAATAGATTACTAAATATTTTCAACTTTGTATTGTCATTTTGTTGTGGCCTAGCCTCCTCTGTGGGTGTGCTTAACTCAATAGTATTTTCATCAATAAGATCTTGTATCTTATGCCTTATCATGTAACACTTATTATATTTCCCAATACATTTGTGGTAGTCATAATATGTGTTACTATCAAATCCCCTATGTTGAGGATTGGTCATATAAACCTATAATGGTGGAGGGAGAGAATGAGATTGCACTCAATTAATTTATGTAACAAGATGAGAGGAGGTTGTGGTAACCTTAAAAGTTGAATTTTGGTTTGAGTTGTCAATTGAAGCTCATTTTTTTATTGTGATACTGCATTGAGTGTTAATTTTTCTTCATTCTTCATCTCATTAGAAATGATCTTGTAGATTAGTTTGATTTGAAACTTAGTAGTAGATGGAGAATTTGGTGTTTACTTGAGTTTGTTCAAATAAATGAGCTTCATTTCACATTCTTTGATTGTATGACATAACTCATCAAATTATTTAAAATTTTCAAACATGATAGAGTCATGGAGTGATGATATCAAACTTTATATAAATATATATTTTAATTCATCTTCAACCATAGTATTTTTCATTTTGGCTATCATAATTTTGTATTGAATATCATATTCATTGATTGGCTCATTTAACCCTTCTTGAGTTTTACGATTTATGCATAAGATATTTTTTCACCAATATTGATAGACAAGTGTGCTAGAAACTAATCTTACAAAGGGTTAAATGCCTTAATCAATTTAAGTGGAAGATCATATAACCATCACAAAGTATATTCGTTAAGGCTTCTTCAGAATAACTTAGTTAATAATTTTTTATTGAATGAATAATCCAAGCATGATACATGAAAAGATTGAAGATATTGTTTAGCTTCACCTTTACCTCATATAGTGGTAGCTTAAAATATATAAATCATATTGGCAACATGTATGTTTTTATCTAAATTGCCAAAATATTATGAATCAAATTATATGAATCCATTGAATGACTAGATCTAGAGACACCTTTCTCTAGTTTAAATACTTTAGAATATAATTGTGTAATAATATGCTAAAGAGAGTGTGAATTAGGCGAGGTTTGTGATGGACCATGTATAGTAATCAAAGGAAGTGTGTATGATGTTTGTGTATAAACAGGCATATTAATTTATTGTAAACCTTTTGATGCCCCTATACCTAAGTATGATGTCACATATATAACTATAGGTGTTGATATAGGAATATAAGCAATAGTAAAATTTGGAATACCTAAAGTAGAAGTATAAAGTTGGGAGGGATCCAATTATTCTACTGATGTAGAAAATTTATCCAAATTCTTTTATTCATCTCTTACAATATATAGTAATGTTTCCATTTTATGTTGGATTGGCTTGAAGATATTCCATGAATTATTTATCAGTAATTTAAATTGAAATCTCTACATTCATTTTATTAGTATCAATAGTCATGATACATCCATCAATATGATGTGTAGTATGCATTATAGCATTTTTAATGTATAATTATTCTTATTCTAAATTCATACTTAATTTTACAAAGATTTTACTTAATTGTGCTTATATCTTAGGAGCAATATTGCAATAATGTGATTTGAGTAAGGCTCAATTATTGTTCATTATTCATTTTATCCTTTTTGTTGTATTTTAGTTTGATGTATGCCAATGTATAGTGAATCAAAATATCACCTTAGAAAGTAGCATGAAATGTGATGATGAAACTTATGGTCCATATTAAAATATATAAGTGCTTAAGCTCATTCATTATTACTATGATATATATATATATATATATATATATATATATATAATTTTAATTTTCAAAGGGAGATTAGAAAGGTAATTAGACATGGTGTGTTTGATTTTTAGGCTCTTAGATATACTAATCTTAGTCATAAAATAGTGAGCAAGACCCAAAGGGAACTAAATATGGAGGATTCCACCATATTTTAGTAGCTTTATTCCATATTTATGGTATATTAAGAGTAAATTCATAGGCCTAACCAATTCCATGTGCACAATAAAACCAAACAACCAAAGGCTTCCTATGGCTGAAAAAAAGAAAAACTGTCTATGTTTCTGATATATCATAAGGTACTTAGAAACTATTGTACATATATAATGTTGTATAAATGTATTGAGTATTAGATTAGTACCCCTCACATAATGACTCAGGTAATAGTGAAGAATTATTAGGTCAAAATGATTTCTCCTATGAATTTTATAAATTTTGGAACACATTTCTATAAAACAAGCAAAAGAAAGAAAAAGAAATTAAAAGTAAATAGAAGGAAATATTTTTGTGTATGGAAATCAAGAATTCAATCTAAAACCCCTAGGTGAAAGAGAAATCCTAAAGCACCACTAAATCAAATATAGTAAAGGATGATCATATTTCTCTTTAGTGTATGGTAATCATGAATTTAGATAAAACCCTAGAACAAAAATTGAATAAGCAATGATCATAAAAAAAGTATAGGTTCGCTAATATGTTTTACCTTATTTTATATTTAAAAATTAAATATTTTTAATAGGTCTAAGACTTTGAGATATCATAATACTAAATATATATAATTTACCAATAATTTTTAATGTAACTTATTAAGTATAGAAACACGTTATTTTTAGAAAACATTGGAAATAAAATAATTTAGCTTAGATCTAGATATTTGATTGATAATTTCTAATGTCTGACACTAAAAATCAGCATAAAACATAATTATGACTATTTAGGATCATAAATAAGGTTTGGAGATGTTTTTTGATGGGTTCACACTCTAGATAGCAGTACAAATAGGTCATGTCCTTTAACTACAGACTTATCTGCGTTGATTGTGACAAAACAATGATTGCTCCACCTTTTATGCCTATGTCTACTAAGTGGGATGAAATGTTTTTATTCTATTTATACAATAAATAAATTATTATTTTCCTCCTCCTTTTTTTTGGAAACCCTATGGGTCTTGTGAGATCTAGAAATCTAAAAAAATAGAAGGGAGTTGTGATGAGTAGATATGGCCCCAATCACTCCCTTGATGATTAATTGTTACCTATGTATCTAAATACTTTGAGGATTGAATCAAGACATATTTAGTTCTCCCACCTAGAGTGATTGTGAAATTGTGTTCCTTGACTATATGTATGCAACTATAAATTTGGATTTGATACTTGACAATGATAACTCTTGACTTGATTTAAAATTCTTCAGACTTGGATTTTGATTTCTCCTAGTGAATGATGAATTTGGAAAGAATATGGAAAATTTTCTCAATGTGAAATAGTATATAAGTGATCAATAGATAGTTACAAGCTAGGAATAATGAATGAACTTTGATTTTTATTTATGGTAAAACCTTTGAATAATTTACTTTAGTCAACTTGAGAAATATGTAGGAAGACCTAAATGAATATTTCAAATTTTTAAAACTAACTATTGAATGGTACATAACCACTCTAGGTGAGCAGGTCCACATTGTTAGACCTGTTTATCAAGTGTGGACTTGTCTTGAAGAATTAGGGATAATATTGACATGTGAAGAATTTTGGGAGTGATATAGAGATGTTTGAGCATTGACTTAAAAAAATTATTTATTAATGACTGCAAATTGAGGGTTAAGCCCGCATATAGATAAATGTCTTAGAGGAATGGTGAGTGATATTTGTGTAAGTAATGTGGCTTAAGATATGATAATAATTATCATTTTCAAGTACATGTGACCAGATTATTATCTAAAATAAATAAGTATATGAAATGACATGAATGAAAGAAAATAAAGTAGATGATTATCATAAAATCCCTCACAAAGTACCATGAACTAGCCCATCTAATCTAAATGTTCTCCTAAGGATGTGCACTTGTGGATATTGATGTGTCAATGAGTCCTACAAGAGAAATAGTTAGTAGGTAAAAAATGAGGTGTATAAACCTCCTATGTCCCCTATATGTCATATCCTCCATCTACATAGGGTCCTCCATCATATTTTCCCTCTTCAAGCTCTTATAATTTTTAAAACTAACTATTAAATGGTATGGAACTGCTCTAGATGGGTAGGTCCATAGGTCCTGACATGTCTACCTAGCATGGACCTATCCTAAATAATAAGGGTTAATATTGAGATGTGAAGTATTTTGAGAGTGACAAAGAGATATTTGAGAATTGACTTCAAAATTTTATTTAGTAATGACTACAAATTGAGGGGTTGAGTCTTCCTATAGATAAATGGCTTAGAGGAATGGTGAGTGATATTTGTGTAAGTTGTGTGGTTTAATATATGTTAAGAATTAGCATTTTCAAGTACATTTGATGAGATTAGGTATCTATAATAAATAAGTAGATGAAATGACATGAATAAAGTAAAATAAAGTAGATGTTCATCATATAATCTCTCACAAAGTACCATGAACTAGCCCATCTTGTCTAATTATTCTCCTTAGGACATGTACTTAGGTATATTGATGTGTTGATGAGTCCTACAAGAGAAATAGTTAGTAGGTAACAAATGATGTGTATACACCTCTTGTGTTCCCTCTATTTCATATCCTTCATATAGGGTCCTCTATCATATTCTCCCTCTTCAATCTCTTATCTCCCCTCTAGTGTAAATATTGTTGTGGGACAAAACCCAACCCACCATGCCCTCTAACCCTCTATGGATATTATGTCATCTACCCTTTTGTCAAGTGACTCTCATCTTAGTATTCATCATTTATGTTCTCTATATCCATAATTTTATGTAGATCCCTCTTTGTCCTTATAGGGTAATCTTAGTGTCCTATGCCAAATAATACTAGATGGGGGCATGCCAATTAGTAATTTTTATTTCCTAAGTACTCTTTCATACTAAAACCTCTTGATGATATGACCAAATTAGAATTGGTACCATATACTTGATCTAATCCACCACATTTTTTTGGCATTCTTATCTTAACCTAGGTTGTCTTTATAGGTAATCCAAGTGATTTCTCTCTCCTTGATGGAATTTATGATCCTCTTCTAGTTTGTGGTATCCTCATCTCTTTTTCTCTTGAGTCTTAATATGACCCATATCCTTACACATGGTATCTCTCTATCCTCTAGGGAAAGGGGTAGGTAAATAGGCCTAAACACTAATAGTTTATCATTCTTAAACCTATAAGAGTGTCCATGTTTTTATCATATCACACCATGCCCCCCACAAATATATATATAGGAAAACATGTTTTCTCCTCAACCATACATTATCTTCCTCTCCTCCATGTAATGTATAATACAATTTCTAAACCCATAGGTGCATGATACCCAAATCATGTCATTTTCAAGAAAGGAACTCAATAATATATCCATTTTATTTCACAGTTGTGGTACGTCTCATCATATGATATCACTTAGTAGGATCCTCTTTTTATTTTCCACTCTCTCAAGAAGTCTTCCCATATAGTATCCATCAATCACTCTCTTATTAGTTTGCTAATGTCTCTATGATACTACCTATCTCCCCCTAACTGGTAACCTTAGTATCTTATATTTATCATCTATGGTTATTATCATCTCCCCCATTAGAAGCCAAAAGGTGCAAGTATAATTATTCCATCGCTCACCCAAAACAATGATAATAGCTAAGGCTTATCGCATTATTGGTAAACATGAAATGTGGCCTCAAAAAATTACATAATAATGCTCCAACTTTGCCTCATGTATTATTATTCATGTATAGACCATAGAGTTATCCCATGTTGTAATTCCCACACATTTATGATAGCTTACATCATAGTAAATAAAGATAAAAACTAGTTTTTTTCCATTGACATACATCTAGCATCATTAAATTTTGCTTACAAATGTCACCATAACAACTCTATAACTATATAATTTCCCTCATAACCATATAATTAATTACAAGTACTGTATAATTCCTCCCAAGACTATATAGTTTCTTCCCAAGAGCATGTAGTTTCCTCCTAGGATCATATAATTCATATCTTGGGCATCGAGATGATGTCGAGAGTGTAAAGTTTTATGAATGGGGTAAAATGCTTCCCTCCCTTATCTAAGTAAATTTTTAAATTTCAAAAATGAAATAAAAGACACAAAATTTATGTTTTAAAGTACTCACCAGGAGTGCCTAATAGGTGAATGTGGTCGCTACTTAAACATGAATTAGTTGATATGGTAGAAATATTCTTCAATTAAACATGATATTTCTCTCTCAAAACTCAGATTTCAAAATATAAAAGGTAAGAATAAGATAAACATTTATTTTTACATTCAATTTTTATTTATATATGTTAGGGCAAAAATCCCAATTTTATGTTACTATTCACTTACCATTATTTTATACAATTATCAAATTGCAAGAGATATTTTATCTCATGAATATGTGTGAACTATTGTTGTTATAGGGTGATGTTAAAGCATTATTGATTTCATTAACTTCTCACATTGAGATAGTACCCTTTTATTTGTGATATCTAACATTTGTATGCCATTTCCCTATCTGGGAAATATCATTAGTATTTCTTGAGATCCAATTATGGTTGTTTGCATGTTTATATATATATATATATATATATATATATATATATATATATATATATATATATATATATATATATATATATATATATATATATATATATATATATATTTGGGGGGGGGGAGGATAATTATATATTTATCTACTTTGGTACTCTTCTTACTATTGATTTTTACTGAAAATGTGACTATACATGATGATGGGGATTAAAGGCCCAACATTGATAGGGTATCACACTTCAATTATTGGTAATTCCAATACATATAATTGAGAGGTGGTTTAGTTAGTTTGTCTCTAGGACATGTCATAATTAGTTTTAACCCTAAATTTGTGCATACTAGGCTAAGGACTAGATTTTGGCTAAGTAGAAGGATATGCACAAATATATTGTGCACAAAATGAGACAAGGGAACCCATGCAAGGAAAATATTATCATGCATAAGTAGCATATAAGTGATCTATGCATACAAATACATATGATGTAACTACAAGGAGATATAATGTGTGGATGATTCATAATAAGGTATTTTAATTTATACATGGAATAAACTAGGTAATATTATGCATCCATTTTAAATATATCCACATGGATCTCACTATCATGAATATGTCAGTGGGGGAATAATAAATAGATCCCCCAAACTCTCATTTACACACATATTTGATACACATATTGGAGATATGCCCTTGAGCATCCATGGGTTTTATGCAAGGTTTTGAAATGCATTTTAATGCACATAGCTTGTCAAATCTATTTTTTAATGATTAATCATTATGTTGTAACTAAACTAAATATGATGTACATGTGTAATAATGTTAATCTATGATATATGAGTATTCGTGATGGATTATGTTTTGTATTTATTTTATTTGTTTATTTGGTGGTTTGTTATGTTTATCTTCATTTATCTTCTAATGGTAGGGTTATCAACAATATCTTCTATACCTTGAAGGAGTGCTTGAACCCCTTATTCAAGTGATATGGTGATTCAAGAGTACATTATTTGTTTAAGCTAGCTAAGGTAGTACATGACTCTTGGTGTGGGATAAAACAAGCATGACACTTAAAGATTAGATATTCATTAGATGGTATATTATTTTTATCACTTTAATATTTTTCAACATTTATTAATTGAAATTGATCCAAGTTTATATAGAAAAATAAATAATGTTTTTACAAGATTTGTAGTACATTGAAGTTTGCTTCAAGGTTATTGGGGGAAAAAAATCTTGTGTCCATACCATGTATGTTTTATTTTAATATGTATGCACACCCACACATCAAAGTAGGGGAGAATGTTGACACATAAAAATAACCCATAAACATTAATTAGTCATTAAATTGCATAATTATAGGGCACTTGCGTATTTTATGAATTATTGGTTCAAATTAAGCATTATTGGTGCATTTTTTGGTTTTTTACCATGTCCCCCTTCTTCTCTCTCCTTCCTTATCTCTCTCAATTTAATGGTCATGTGCCAATCATTCCAAAATCATGCACATTAAATTTTTAATATGCCAAAAATGGGGAGTGTATATTTTTGGGGTTTTATGTGGCCCCAAATCAATTAGGGTGCCCATATTATTTTAGTATTTTATTTTTTAACTTTTTTAATTGTTTGATGCCAGTTTGCATGTCAATGGGGTCTTAATTTTAATTCAATTCATCTATACATACACAAGTATCTTAGTTTATTTAGGCTTATATAGATCATCTGAAAGAGAATCTATCACTTGAGAAAAATTAATTATTATTATGTTGGTGATGTTTCCAAATACTTGGGCACTAACACTCTTGTCTATGTGCCCAATGATAATCTTTCATGTGCCAACATATCACAAGGAAAAAAATTCCCCTTACTCACCTGAGGCACATAATAGAGTATCCAGGTTCAGTTAGGATTAGTTGGAAATGATGTTATCAATAGAAGAGTAGATAGATTAATCCAGATCATTCATATCATATATACCAAGCCTAGGTGCTTGGTTGTTTTAATCAACAGACATATAATTAAACTAAGTGGCATAAATTAACTTGACAGATAGGCATTCCCACACGAACATCATAACCAGAGATAAAACGTGAATACCATACTACATCACTAGTACAAAACATGGTTGTATTGATGACTAAGTGATATTTACATCAAAGTGGGGAACATATAAGCTCAACGATCTTAATTCAAGTAGTATGTTAGTAATATTCTTCCTCTCCCTAATCTAAAAGTGACACCAGTAATGATCACCCTATTTTAATAAAAAAAAAACCTTTACTCTTTCTACGAGATGATAATTTATAGAGCTATAGTGGGGTGAGAAGACAATTGGCATTGGCTTTGTTCAAAATTCAAACACTCCCTCCTCATTCTCCCACCTATCTTGCCATTAACATGGAATCAATCTCAAGGTCATTTCCTCCACCACATGTATTTATGTCTTCTACCACTTCCTATCTTTAGTATTCTTTTGAGGTTCTTACCATGGTCATGGAGTAATTTGGATGAGATCTACCAGAATATCATAATCTATCTAGACATATTATGAGCTGGTAGGCTTTTAGTGGTATTAATTTTTATTCCCTCTACCCCTTATTTTTGGATGATGTGGCCCCCATAAATTCCTTTATTTGGGATCAACATCTTCCCCAAACTAACCTAGTTAATTATCCTCGATCAACTATTTCTTCCTTTTAGGGTTTGATATTAAGGAGTGGGAGCATATAGGTTTAGAATGCTCCTACACAATTCTCTCTAGAACTTATCCACCAATGCATAACAATTTGAATAGTCTCTTATGTTATGGATGATTCAACACTTATCCTTTGAAGGTTAGTTATCATAGTGAGAAATATTTCAACCTATTTATTTATCTCACTAAGCTTCTCCAACCCATCCTTATTAGTTTCTTCTATAAGGCTATCTTTATCTAGGGTTATTCCCTGAAGCTCTAAAAATTACATCTCTAATTCCCTCATTGTATCACCTATTTCCTTCTTCATTAAGGAGGATTAATACTCCTTTTTATTCTTTATGTGGAGTAGTGCATCTAAAGTTTTCTAATCATTTTATCAAGAGGATAGTCATGATCAGATTATCCTAGCTTGCTAAGAAAAATTCCTAAATAAGTGTTATGTACCAACCATATAGTTATCAAGGGTTTTTAACACCTCCTTAAAATATTTTAATCACTTAGTTTATTTAAGTTGGGCTTCCTCTAGACTATCTTGGGGCCTCATAGATTATTTCTCCCTTTAAATAAGTGCATTAGATAGGACCTCTAAATTATTCAATCGGTCATTGTGCATAGTATCAATCATGTCTAGGAGGCTATGTTAGGTTTTAAAAATATTGTCACATAGGTTCAATAATCCAATATTTACTTCTTGATGTTGATATTCGTCACTTTCTTTCTCAAATCACTCCTTATTCAATATATGTCCTACCTTATCTTGATTTTTCTTGGCATGTTTGATGGCTTGTTCAATAGTAGGCACTTTATTTCTTCTTCCTCAATGTCATTGACTAACACACTTGTAGTTTTTTATTATTGCTGATAGGTCTTATCATTTACCAAATTATACTAAGTTATTCAGTAGCCAACTTTAGGATAACATTCCCTATCTGTGCCCCAATGAAAAACCTAGATTTTATGAGGAACATTCCTAATCCTAAATGGATGGTTTTAGTGAATAAGACCTCAACTTCATTAGGTACCTCATAAATGAGATCCTCCCTTTATTATTCCAAGGAAAAGTACAAATATCATTGGGTTATCAAAGAGTCTTGTTATGATGCCAAGGCATCCCAAATATATAGATGTTTGTCTTGCACCCCACTCTATAGTTATTCCCAAATAATGTTATTGCATCCTCCCTTAGTTATTTCTACACCATATTATGAGGAATTATCTTCTATGAGGATGGCCTCATCTTCTTCAAAACCCCTTTATCTCTTTATCCTCTTAGGTCAGCTCATAGCTACTCATTTTATTCATCCTATAGTTACCCATCTTTAAGTTCATTTGGGAGATATTTTTCCTCCTCTAGGTTCTCAACCGTATTCCCTATGGTTTCCTCTAATAACTCTTCATCTTTTTGATCAAATAGGGCTTGTTATAGGGTATTCTCCATCTAGTTAATATTTCCAACATGGCCTTCTTCTTCCATCCTATGTACCTATTCATGTTTGCTAAATTATCCTTCTTTTCCATTTGCATTCATCAGACCCTTCCCTTTGTCTTCTTCAATTGATGGAGATGATGCCCTCTCTTATGGTACTTGCATCAGTCACCATTATGATTAAAGTTAGGGGGAATAAATTAATTCATCATGCCTGATTCTCTTTTTAGTTATAAGTACCTCTTATAAACATGGGTCATCTAACTCAGGCATGAGGATTGGTAATTCTCATTCTTTATTCAATCTCCATATTTGTGGCTCTTGTTAATTTAAGGATTCACCTATCTCTTATACTTCTTCTTATCCCCTAGGTGTCTACATGGGAGGTCATTATTACCTCCATTATATATCTTTTTTATATGGTGTGGAGTCATTCATTTATTTTCTTCTTTATCCTCTCTTGAGACTTTCATCTAGCTCTGCTTCTCTTGACCCACCTAGTGTGGCCAAAGGTAATCGAGTTCTTTTCCTTTCACTATCCTATTTATGGATTACATGGTCACTTGAGCCTCTAAATGTCTTCCTAACATTTGGCCCTTATATCACCATGTCATTTTAGTGGTTTTAGTTAGTAGTTTAGCCAACAATAATTTATATGGATATGGATAACCTAAATAATATCGCACCCCCATCCTCCCACTATGTTTGTTTAACTCATGGAATTTTTTATCTATTGTATGTAAGTGGTGTGTATAATATGGATATCAACATCAATCTTTTGGGCATCTACTCTAATCATAACCATGTTTCTAATGCCATTGAAATATGTAGGGTAATGTTGATGATTTAAAATTGCGCTTGATTCTAATCAACAACAATGGGAAGTTTCAAGATATGGGACTTGCATCTTGAAATAAACTCCATATTTTTGATAAGCTGGTTCTTCTTTAAATTGAGTAGATACTAGGAAAAGGGATAGGAATTTTAATCAAAAACACAAATGCAAGAAAGGAAATATAATTTATGGCAATGCACCTGAATGTAATTCGAACTTAATCCTGAGCACAGTGAGACTATATGTAGGATTCATTCACATTTAAGAGAAAACAAGTGCATGATCAATGTAAAATATGGAAACAATAGAAATAGAGGCTCACAACATAGACTACTTTTTTAGTAATACAAAAAATGTCAACAAAGGCATAGGGTTCAATCTTCTTATTTGAATTTTATAGTCACATAAGAGGTGGAAAAACACGTATAGTTATATAAACCTTCCAACTCAAGAAAATGAGACAAAAACAAATGACATTCCTAATCACAGCTCTAAAAAGTCTACAGCCTAGAATACTTTTGTAAATGACACAAAATATCAATAAAGGCATAGGGTTCAATCTTCTTATTTAAATTTTCCAGTCATATAAGAGGCATAGAAACACGTATAGTTATATAAATCTTTCAACTCAAGAAAATGAGACAAAAGCAAATGATATTACTTAGTCACAGCTCTAGAAAGTCTAGACTCTTTACAATAATTCTCTCTCAAAAATTCTCTCTGATAATCCCTCCTCTGGTGATCTCTGCACCCTTATTGATAGCCTTGGATTCACTCCAAATTATCTACTTGTTCCCAATCTAATGGCCCAACTGAAATCTAACCGAACTGGCAGTGTCTATCAGAAGATATTTTATAGATTCTAAAATGTTTTATCTTCTGGCAGTTCATTGGCTGAACAGATTGCAGGACGCTCCCTTCTCTTAAATGCTAGATAACACTTAGATAATTATTTTAAAATATTCATATTACTTAGGAGACACCAAAAAATGACACTTGGCGTGTTCCATAGCGCTTATTGAAGACACGGGGCACTTTTTGCATAACTTATACTCTTTTGTGTCTTTGCTCAGGAATGTTCTACCTTTGACACTTGTCACTATTCACTTCCTCAAAACTTCAACAGCTTAAAATAAAATAAGACCCACATCATTTCTTACCCAAGTAAATTTAAAAGGGCCACAGGGACATGTGTCAGTCTCTACTACTTTTATTAAAGGACACATGGCAATCTTCACTTTACTTATCTGGGGTTACATGGTGATCTCTACTGCTTTTAGCTACCCTTTTAGAAACCTATGGAAGATGACACGTGGTAGTCTTTGCTTTACTCTATTTATACCATAGAAACAATTGGGTCTCATTTCACATTTACATGGACAACGACACTTGGCAGCTTCTGCTTACTTAAGAAACAAAACTTGGGACCCACCACAGTCTTTGCTATATCAGTGAAGCAAAATGAAGATAATTCAGATTGTGACATGTGGTGGCTTCCACTTTCTTCTATTGGGATACATGGCATATTTCATTGATTTTAGAAAAGAAAAATTGAGACCTTCCATGACTGCCACTTGGCACTTTTTGCTTGATCCTGATACTTAGCTTGTTAAAACCTTTCATTGAAAAGAGATGAAATGCAAGTGCTGATATGAAACTATAGATGATGACACTTGGTGTGTTCCACTGAGTCGCTATGAGATACATGGCACATTCCAACCAACTCATATAAAATATGAAAGGTGTCTCAGATGATGAAACTACAATAGAAAAAGGGGTCAAATCCATCTTGTACGTATTACAATCCAGCATCACTTCTTAGATCAATTATATTAGGGTGAAAAAAAAACATGGTAGCTAATTATTTATTTAAGGTATGTGTCATTAGTTATTCTCAAGGATACCTTGGTGTTTCTTATCCTTGTCTAATTCTCTCCACTCAGGTGCTCCATCCTATTTGTGTGTCATTAAGTTTGGAGGTCAGTGAAATAACTACACAAAAGTTGGCTCTACCAATTCAAAAGGTTGTCATGCATGCACATTATCCCTGGCATTGAGTGAATCCTAAAGTAATCCATCCTTCTCTTCCATAGTTGTAGTGTGGCTAACCATGGTTGCTTTGGTGGTGGTAGCCTTTGTAAAGTCTGCACTAGAACCAACTAAGG
Organism: Torreya grandis; assembly: GCA_037957365.1. Classification (NCBI taxonomy): domain Eukaryota; kingdom Viridiplantae; phylum Streptophyta; class Pinopsida; order Cupressales; family Taxaceae; genus Torreya; species Torreya grandis. Next base: position 2,724,688 of record JARHVA010001582.1, read on the forward strand.
AGTATCCAATTTTTTATTTCAGTCTAGTAAGTAGTGTGTGACTTATTGTAAAGTATGCAAGATAATTAATTCTTACTATGCTTATGTTATCCAAACTCCTGTATGAATATAATACACTATTCTATACACATAAATTATATCATAACTATCCTCATCCTTAACATGTTCTGATGCTTTAAGAACCTTTGCTAACACCCATTACAACCTGGGACATCCCCTATATCCACATCCTTATGCATACCAAACTATCATTGGATTCAATGTAGCTTATACCACTCCACCACATAATCATGATGACTTGTGATATAACATGGCATGGTCATATATTCAGTCATGAACAAGTCCTTGACCTAAAGCAACTGGATCCCTATATAGGGTCACCAAATGAATTCCCTATCCTCCATCTCATCTATAGATTTATAATAATAAGGAAAGTCTCCCAAATGTCCCTACATACCTAGCCCTATTAGATACCATCCCTAAGCCAAGGGATCCTCTAGTCCTCTATGGTATCTCAAACCCACTATTTGTGTAGTGGTGATGTGATTCCATGCCCATACCTCCATTAGTGTGATGTGGTCTATGATATGCATGTATTTATATAATTAGGATAAGATAACTAGTCCCTAGGTAAATCATGTCAGCTAATCAAACATCTCTTACACCATGCTGATCAAACCCAATGAGAAGAACCATCTACTCTTGTCTGATAGTAAAAGGCTATTGATACAAGATATGAAAACCACCACCTCTAGGGGAACTATCCCCTATCCTACTCTTGCTCCATCCTCTATTGGCCAAGCCAAGTTTTCTAATTCCTCTAACTCTATGTAGCCATCCAAAATCCCCAATGATAGATGAAATGTATATGTCTATGAGTGCTACCTTTCCTATGAGTGTTTATAAATAAGACCTATCTATATGAATCACTTATAATCATGCTAGGTGATATAGTTTACTACCACCAAGATGCCTATGATCTCATTTGTCATGATCCCCTATCACTGTAAAACTTGGGAGTGTTGCTCCCATGTCATGATGAATCCAACTCACTCCTATAAACTAAACATAGGGAATTAGGTAAACTATCTTTCCTTTCATTCACACATTTATTCTAATTTTGAGGCCTAAATCATCTATGGGTCTATCTCTCTTCTAATTTTGGGTCCAGATTAATCTCATATAAACCCCATTCTATCTTATTCTATCATTATCATCATTATTATAGGTGACCCCACCATTTTTTAGGTCAGTCCCACTCATTTTTAGGGTGATACTACTAAAGGAAGGGAACCTACCATTTAGTAGCCTTTTCTCGCTAATCGATATGGTGATTCCATTAAACATTTCAAATATATCATTTAGTTTGGTGATTTCCATCCAAATATGTGAATTTACCATTATATTTGTGACTTTTCCATTATAACCCATGATCTCTATGAAAGGTCAAAAAAATTTCTGATCTCATGGAAAAACCACCATTATCACTAGCAAACCCACCGATTTCTAAATTAGGAAAATAGGGGGACCACACTAATGCATACTTTGTATACCTATTAAATTCCATAAATAAAAAAATTAAATACAAAAAATGGTACCTACTAATGGTCCACTCCTTAGTGTCCATTTATACTCTCTCATACACTCTCCAAGGTGATGGTGGTGTGGGATATTGGCCATTCTTCTTAGCTCTCTCACACAAAATCTTAGAGCTTTGAATTTACTATAGCTAGGGGTGCAAATAAACTATTTTTACCCTTAGTGTTTGAAATATAGTAAATTTTTCAAAATTTTCACCCCTTAGGCCTATAGTTAGTCCATTTTATCTCTCTTGGGCTATTTGTTAGCTCCGCTTATATATTTTCCCCTCTTTAATCTAATTGGTCCATTTTACAGTCTTTTTTACTAAAATTAACGTGATTATTATTTCTTTTGATAAAGGGCCCAACCCATAAAATATTTACCAATTTTATATCTACCCCTTAAGGGGCATCATGGGCCACCCAAATGATGTTTGGGTCATTTTCATAACCATTTTTCTCCATAACTCATGCAAAATTTAATAGAAAATGGGAATGAAATTTATTTCTTCTGATTATAGTGACCTTTTCATTCTTTGAAAATATATTGCTTTAATTGAATGTCTCACCATGCCTTATCAAATAAGGGTAAAATTTAGACATCCAATTCCTATCACTATTGTATTTTAATTGTCAATCTAAGCAATATCTTATGATAATGCACAATTTGGGCCAAAATCATTAACATGTGCTAAATCATTAAACTTGTCACGTACAGGTGCTAATTTAGGCTAATGTATCCTTGAATGGGGAAATACATTTTATGTGATTATTATCTTTTTTAAATCACTTTGAGTTAAATTTTGACCATGAAAAATAACACCCTAAACCACTGAATTCTTGTAATTTAGTAGCACACATCACGTGCATGTGTTGTTTTGCCTTCATAATACCCTAACTAGGGTATTATCGCATATGTAATTGACACCTTCTTTTAATTACACTCCAGTCAAATTATGACTCAATAAAACTAAATTTCCAATCAGGTTGATTAAGTGTGTAACAGATTTCCAAAGAATTGTAGAAAATTAATCAGAGTCATTTAAGTAAATTAAACCAAATCAAGAGCCTAAGTAAAAATTCCTGTTGAATATCTATTTACTAGAAATTCATTATTTAATTTTTCATCATGAGATGACATCATTAATAGGGTGAAATCCATAAACCATTAATGGGATAAATATCATAATTAAGCCCTCCCATGCCTCATCAATGCCCCATTCTTCCAAATAATAATGGGTATATTTATGGCTTGTCCCTCCAAAATTGAATTATTTCATGACCACACATATTGATCTCAAGATAGAAAGTCATGGATGATCTTGAGAATTTTTATAAAGTTATAAATAATTAAGCCAAGACCACCAATTTTAAGCTTCAATTACACAAACTTACTATGCAGAAATTGCAATAGAAAACCTCACCTATTTGCATAAAATAAACAAATCTTGTGAGACTAAGTCATTGGTGTACTATGAAATGATGGAGGACAAAGCTACTCATCATTGATGCAGACTTGGAACACCAAATCCAAGGATAAACATGTTTCTTGGCTGCTCTTGGAAGGAGGGATGCTACTTGAAAGGATTGAAGGTATATTCCTTTCTTAAATAGCTTTTTAAATTCCTTAGCAATGCCCCTTGAGGGAGTAGGCTTAACAAATTATGTCCTCTATGCTTATTTTGGGTTTTTCTCTACTAAAACATGGACTAACTTGATTTCTAATCTTACTCTACAAAATGAAGTTGAGGAAGTTGTAGCATTAGTTAGGGTGAATTAACTTGTGAGGGAAATTAGGGTGGAAGATGTTGGATGAGGTGTAAAATCTGGATTTAATAATAAAATTTGGATTTAAAGTGTGCATAATTGATTAAATTTGATTTATTTAATTATTTAGAAAGAGGAAAATGTCATGAATTATAATTTAAATGTTAGGAATAATAATTAATAGGTTTTAGGTTTATTTTGACACTAAATGTAATTTAGGTGTCTACAACTTTTAACATTAAATTACTTATATTTTCATAGATTAATTATGTTTTATTAGGTTGAACTCAATAAATGATGCAAGTTTTGTTCTATCCTTTCCTTTTTGAGTTGAATAACACTATTTTTACACATCACCTTCCATTAATTTTTCCTATTTTGACATGTTAACCTTGTGTCAAACGTGGAGCTAGAGTTCGAAGCAAAGGAGACATGTTTTTAATATTTACACACACAATGAGTTACTGATATCACATAGGAAAATGATTTATAATCAAGACCAATGATTTTTATTGAGATAAACCTACATAAAATTAGAGGAAACTTATGATTAAAAAATGGATGCCTTTGGATTTGATAGGCATCTAATTTTACATAGGTGACCAGGCCACTCCTGAGACCCCAATTTTCACTAGGCAGCTTGGAGACACTTTTATAAGCATTATAGGTTTTGTGTGACCCTCTGTAAATGATAAACAAATAAAAAATATATAAATACATCTCTCTCCTATATTATATATTTTATTCTATAAATAATTAAAGCGTAAAGTGAACATCCAATTTTAATATCCATATTTGGTTAATTTAAATATAATCAATCAAAATATTCAAAATTTATATCTTATTAGATCACATTAATATGAAATAAGGTAAATATATTGGTGACCCTAATCCTTATATTGATCATGACAGACCCTACATTCCCTTAGGGTTTCATTACACCTTCTTTGGGTTTCATATTTATGTGTTCTGATTTCAAACCTAATTTTAAGGTTCCTTTTATCATACATGCAAAATCTAAATCTTATCATTTTTCCATAAGGTTTCACACTTATTTTTCTATACTGGCTTTCCTTTACCAAGCTTGTGGCTTGTCATCCTACTTATTTAGTTAATAAATTATTTAAAATAAATCTATTTCAAAAATTCTCCTAATTTTTAGTCATATTGTCTAGATCAAAAACCTATTTTTTTGCTACAATGTTGTATAGATTTTTTGAAATTAGGATTTTACTAATTTTGGTAAATTATTCATAGAGGGTCAAGAGTGGATCTAATTTAAAAATAGTTTTTAGGTTTTGTTTATCTATTTATTTTTATCAAAAACCTTCTTTTTTTCAAAAAATTACTCACAATTTTATTTAGGTTCTCGTTTCTTTATTTGGTCCACATAGTCATATTTTTTTTGCATATATACACTTTTAGAGTTTTATAGTTCCTTAAAGGTTTAAATTTTTGTGTGAAGGTTTCATTTTTATGTATTATTTTTAATCTTCCATGCATTTATGTTTTATTTATCTTAGAGGTAGGCTTTATTCTTGTGTTCCTTGCTATCATAAGGTTTGATATGTTTAGAATGAGTGAACATATTGAAACCCCTAGCAACTCTCATCCTGTCAATTTTATATTAACTACCCATGCCATGCCTTATGATTATACTAATGAATGGACTAATGGTGAAGCTTGTGTGATTAATAACACTACTTATGTAGATGAAGAATATATTTTTAAAGGAAATGATTATGATTATGAATAATATTGGTATGTTAGTGATGTATCTATTGAATTATAAGAAAAAGATAATATTGAAATCAATTCTCCTACTCTTTATATACACTCTATCATTAATAAATCATTAGAATAAAAGGAAAATAATAATGAATTGCATGTTTCACTCTTATATTTTTATAGCAATCCATTTAAAAATGAAGATAGAATAAAAAAATGAATAAATGATACAAATATAGTTTCTCATGATGTTTTTAAATGTAATGATGCTTCTCCTGATATGGAAAATAATATTCCTTTTTTCAACTAGAATGTGATACTAGTTATCCTCTTGAAGTGGAAGCTAATACTATTTATCCATCTATTGAAATTCAAAATGACATTGTCATTAAAAATGAATGTATTTTTATTCCCTCTTCTCTTGAAATGCAATGTGATGTTCTTCCTTATTCTATATTAATTCAATGTCACATTTTAATTGAGTATAATTCTAAACAATGTAATGATGTTTCCATAGAATGTGATTCTAAATCATGTAATGATACAAAAGTTTGTAATGAATATTCTACACCTATATCTAATGAAAAGGATAAAATAGATCCTATGTTTAAAAATTCCCAACCTATGAATAATAGTGTACCTAGTACATCCATTCAACTTATATGGTTATTAAGATGAAATTCATAGAGGAGTTACAAAAGGAAATTCAAAATTTTCCTAAAGGTTAAATAATTTAAGGTTGAAATTTATTATATAAAGAATCTTGAGCATTATAATGTCAATTACATATTTTATTTTCCATCTAAAGTGTATGTGCCACATAATATTTCATCTCAAATATGGCGTAATAAGTAAAATAATTTACAACTAAGGAATATAATAAAAAATAAGTTACACATAAGGAAAGTGATACAAATAATAACATTCATAAAGATAAATTTTTATATAAGGACATGGATAATAAATAGGTTCCAACAAGGGTTAGTTATAAAGAACCATCTCGCATGAGTCTAAAAATGAATCAACTAATTGAGTTTGAAAGTTTCAAGGATAAGCCAAGTGTTATTTTACAAACATTACTTGCAAAAATATTGACCAAGTCACCCTATAATTATCACCACCCTCCTCATCATATAATTTAAGTGGGGACAAGATCATTTCAAAATTATCATCATCATATCAATGGACATGGAGACAAAAATTGCAATGTATTGTGATATAAGATTGAATAATTTATGTATATATGGGTTATTACATTTGGTATAGTTAACAATATTTCAACAATTCCTCCATATCCATATCCTTCTACTAATCATCCTAAAAAGGTGTGAAGGTATCCCAAGATAATCTTATAAAGGAGCCAATGGTCACTTAGGATTATGATAATATAGTTATATCTCATAGTACACAATTATGGAGGCCAAATCAAGGTAAAAAAAGTACATATTAGGGATTTGAAAAACTAAATAGTATTCCAAAAAAAGAGAAATAACAAAAATAATATCATGTTATTACCATTCATCAAGTACCAAAAGATACATATTTAACACTAACATGTAATACATATTAAAGTGTTCTTAATACCATAATGTCATATCTGAATCAATATGATACACTTACTTATGAGCTACATTGGGTCACTCCATATGAGAAACTATGTGAAGAATAACCATTTACCACACATAATTTTCTAGAGCAATTTGTTAAAATGATTCATCTCATCCAATGCTAGAGAGTATGAAGGCATAAGACATGGATTTAAATTTATAAATAGTCAACAAAACTCAATAAGAAAATTGGAAGAAGATCAAAATTTTGATGGAGAATTTGAATGCCGAGCGCACGTGTGCACGAGCGTGAACCCAAATCCTGAACCAGGTAGCCGTTGATCCAGCCGCTGGTGTGGCCGTGGCTTATGCTACGAAAGGGACTCCACCTGTGAATGGGGAAAGGATCCTGATTGCCCATTCTTCTATGGAAGGGGGTTATTTTCCAGTTATGAATATAGTAAAAGGATCCCCTATTATTGGTTCTGTCCATGGTTCAAAGGGAAGAACTTATGCGGATGTGGCTGCTTTTGAAGCTGAAATACATAACGCAAAACATCAAGCTTTTGCTGGGAGTTTGTGCGTTTCACCAGTAAGTGCTTTAAATCCTATTAGGGTAAATCTAGATCCTGATACAGTTAAAGCAATATTTATTTGGGTAGAATATTTTTTAGAGTATGGGGCTATTTTTTGATTTCATGGCTACTGGCCCTCTCTTGTAGATCTACATGGCTGGATCTCCAATACCTGGCTGCCACTGATTGATGGAAATGTTGAAATATACCCATGTGTTAAAGGTTTTTTTAGTTTTATTCCAATACTCTAAGGACAGGAGGACTATTTTGTCCAACAATAATTTTTTATGGTAGGGTAAATACCCTCTTATGGCCAAATGGTGGCATATGGATTTCAATCCTCTCACGGAAACCTTCAACAAGATCCCTGTCTGGGTTCGGCTCCCTAATTTACCAATACATCTATGGCATGTATCGGTGTTTAAAACCATCGGAAATGCTATAGGGGAGTTTTTATTTGAGGATGAAGAAACTAAGAGGTTTTACCACTCGACCTGTGCACACCTAATGGTTGAGGTGAAAGTTTCTAAGGGCCTTCCTAAGGTGATTTGTCTGGACTCCCCTAGGGGTTCTTGGATGCAAATGTTAGATTTTGAAGGTTTACCTTTTTGATGCAAAAAATGCCACCTGACGGGGCACGTTGTAGCCCAGTGTACTGCAGGGAAATCCAAATCTAGAAGATCACCTTCTTGGTGGTCTGAAGCTGATCATGAACACTATTTTGCTAAACAACCTGAGGAAGATTTGACTAATTCAGAGAATGAGAATGAAAAGAGTATCCATTCTGAATCGACAGATCAGGAGACTCTGTTGGAGATAGATCCTGTTGAAGGTACTATGGAGATTGGATTATGTGATCTCTCTGAACCGATTACTAAGGAGGTGGTGGTCCCTCCACCTATTTTGAAGGATTCTCCTAGGAGCCAGAAGTTGGCTGGTTCTCGAAAGGATTTTACTGAGGCATCGTTGCCCCCTGGACTTCATGGATCATGGCCTTCTGAGGACTGGGTTGCTGAGGTAGCTAAGGTAGAGGATGGTTGGATAGCAGTTAAGAGGAAGAAGTCTAAGCCTTTGGTTCCCCCTCTAGATATGAAACTTTGATCTTGTAAAAAAAATATTAATAGTTTGTCCAGATCTTGACTGCTGTTTTCAAATTCTTGGTTAATCTGGTCTTGCTTTTGCCGGTTCCAGGCTATTTTGTAACCTGGTTGTGCTTAAGGTTTATCTCTCTTCTGATGTATAGGGTTTCGGGGCCCCTTCAAAACCTGTTTTTACCTTAATCTAAAACTCAACAAGAAAATTTTAAAATATGGTGTATTTGGTTATACATACCTTACTATAAATATATAATATAATGATGATGTGTCTAACCTAATGGATGATTATGGAAATACACTTGGTGATTAAAACATATATGATACATGATATACATATGAACATCCCCTGGATGGGATCATTAGTGTGATCAAACACAATTCATTATATATAGCTTCTTAATGTTTACTTCATTGCTTAGTGCTTCTATTTTCCTATCTTGACATACATGCCTTCATATGCTCTTGAATTTATCATTATTCTAGCCATTTGATTTATTTTTGATTGGTCTTTGCATTTTGATTTTTTATATCGATTTGAACATCTATGTTATTTATCCTACAATGATAAATCATTTATAAAAACCTCATACTGGTGCACATTATTTTGTGGCATAATGCTTACTCGCCTATACGTATTGATTATATTTATAAGTCATGTCTTACATTGTGATTACATAATCATATACATGTTACATGAATATATAATAATTATTTCCCATTTAGGGCATGCCTATTATTATTTACACATGTTGTCTTGAGCTACATTGTTGTGATTCACATATATAGTGGGGACATATTATCTTCCTTCACTTGATCCAAATTATCATGCTATTAATTTTGGTGCACATTATGACCAAACATGTGTTATATACTGTTAAAATCCATATCATTCTTATATGTTTCATAATTTCCACTTAGATTTCCTAAAAATATAAAAAAATAAAATATTCCAAAAAAAAAATCATGACCTAAGCATGGCATATTTTCAATTTTACCTTACTCATTTATGTTATTTATCACATGATTAGTAGAGTACATATCCTTACACATGAATTTATTGGTATGTATGACTAAGATGTAGGAAATGCATGTTACACATGATACATGGATGCATAGATGCATGCCATTACTACACCCATGGGCCATACAAATGCTATGGAAATTTCATTCCATAGGTTACATTGTTACATGCTATATATTTCCTATGAAATTTCCATTTATAATGTTTATATCCATTGCTTGTTTACACATGCCTTTCAATTGATTATAGTTTTATTTAGTGCTACAATTCATGGATATGCTTTTTTTCTATAGTTTGACATTGACAAATATTTATGATGTAGACTAGCTTGTCTTATTCTATGTTTCATTGATGTTATTTAATTTCACATAATATAATCATTGATTATGTTTTATATGGATATCACCTAAGTTTATGGCTTTGATTGATTTAGTGTATCATTCTACGACTCATTATTTTCCATTGCCTTCTTGTGTGAATTTTTTTTATTAAGTGTATGATCCTATGACTTTTTATTTATATGGCACACACCTTTGATGTATGAAATTCTATTGTTTATTATGTGTGGAATTTTCCTTAGTGTGTGACATTTTATTATCCATTGATTGTGTCTTTTTCCTTGTGTGACATTTTATTTTCAATTGTGTGTGTCTCTTTATTTATGTGATAACACATGCTCATTGAGTGATATTGTATGTGATTTTATTGTGTGCATCATGGCTATGAAATTATGTACTTTGAGATGATACATATAAGATTTTTTTTTGATTTTGTGGTTCCATGATCTACATCATGCACCTTTATACTTATGTGTGGTGCCATGATTTATATCATTCACATTCATATGTAGGGTGTTATTCCCTCCTTACATATGTGATGATTACTACTGCATGAGTAATTTATATATCCATATTGAAAAGACATTTATATGCCTTACACTACATGTTTTATATATTATTTGATGATCTATTTATACTATGATGACATATTATTAAAATTTTAGTACATTATTTTAAATGATTACATATTTTTATATAACATGATATGGTTAACTCTTTTCTTTTGAGATGAGTAATACATAGGCTACATTCCTTACCTCAAAAAGGGGTCATATTAGTGGGATTGTCATATAAACTTAAGCCTCCATGAATAGATAATTAATTTTTTGGGGCATATTATATGATTCATAGATTTCATATTGATTCTAAATATTAATGTGGTTTAGATTATGGTATACATATTTACATATTGAGACATATTTGAGAGTATATGTAATACATATGCAAACATTTTGCAATAACACAATTGATACATTTTTAAATATATAGGGATTAGGAAAAAATGGCATACACATTTTATGATATTCTATATCATATTAGGAAAATTTATAAAATTATGATGCATGGACATTGTTCATGCATACAATATTACAATTTTTATATTTTCAAAATTGGCATTAATATGACATTGATGATACCAAAGGTATCATTTTAAATCTATAAGCATATTAATAGTGGTATAAACACCCTACATGATCATAATATAGGCTCCCCTTCCATATTGAGGTTTAAGATCAATCAAATGAGTAGTGTGGTTGAAATTTTTTGTTGCTAAAAAACCCAACATTTATCTATTGAGCCTAGTATAGGCTCCACCCTATAATATTGGGGATCAATAATTAGTTAAATGAGTAGTGTGGTTGAGGTTTGGAATCACTCAATGGCCTTGTATTATGCCTTATTCATAATGATTGGAGCATTTATATTCATAACCCATAGTTTTAACAATGGAACTTGCCTTAGTACATAATCATTCTATGGAATTATTGATTGTGGCATGATCACCCCTAATTATCTTATGATTAATAAGGAAGCATAATCTCCAACACTTTAGAGGGTAACATGGTTCACCTACCTCCAAGTGTATTCATTATTTTCTATTCAAATGTCATTTTTTTAAAGTAATCTATTTTATTTCAAATTTAATTTCATATGTGGACATTGATGGCTATATGTTTCATTGTAGGTTTTCATAAAGAAAGCTTTATATTTTGGGATTTATCCGAAAGGAAAAGCATCTTTTAAAAACTAAGATACATTTATTTATCCTTTTACTATATTATTAATTTAATTTTAATATTATAATAAAAAGGTGTATTTGAAGACACTAAAATATGGTATTAGACACTTGGCAATGTCAATATTGGCCTAACTTCATCTCACATGACTTATGCATACACATATAGTTTTTCACACCCTTCTTGCCTACACACTTACTTTATATAGGATTGACCTTCTTAATTTTATATTAGTCACCTATAATAATTCCATAATCTATGCTTAATCTACCTAATATCCATATCAGATTATTTCCTGATCCTTTAATCAATGTTTTTTGTTCTTGGGACACCTTCATTGGAGAGTGGAAACCTACATTTATAGAATTATTTAGACATTATTGGAGGTTTCTAATGATCATTTTATAAATTAAAATAATTCATATGGGTTAGCCCACATGTTTTTCATGTTGATGGCATGAAAATTTACCCAAAGAGTCCCATGTTTATGCATAATAGGTCTAAGCCTATTCCCAATATAACACTTATCAAGAAGACATATATATAAATATGCACATTGAGACATAATATCATGAATGTCCCAAATAAAAAATAAATCATAAGGATAAATCCCTAGCCAATTCTAAATCACCTAATCCAAGTGAAGTTTTCTATTGTCAAGTGTCAAAAGATAGATCACAATATGCTTTCATATTATTTAATCATGATTTCACACATTCACTTAAGGGGAAGAAATACATGTGGTTTTATTTCCCTCATATTATTTTAGATATGTAGGTAGTGCCCAACCATTCATTGGGCAATGGTTTAGGTCAGAGCAATCCATCACTCTTTCCCATTTTTTTAGGTTAACCTAATGTCAAAAGTGGAGCTAGGGCTTCACGTGGAGGAAACATGTTTTCTACATTTACACACATAGAAATTTGTTGATATCACACATGAAGACATTTTAAAAGTAGGTATAACACTCTGTGCCAAAAATAAACCTCCCAAACTTAAAGGATACTTCTAGTAGAAAGTGGATGCCTCCAAATTCCATAGGTGATTAAATTTTCCATCAGCATCCAAATAGGTCCTAAAACACTTATTTTTAATAGGTATCTTTGAGATAATTTTATAAACATTTATAGGTCTTATGCCAACCTATATAATCAATAAAAAACAAAAATATCTAAGTACACCACTCTTTCACATTATTTAGTCATTTTAATAAATAGTAAAAGTGTTAATTGAACATCTACTTATAATATCCATAAATTTATATATATCTTAAGCAATATAAACATTCAAAAGTTCCATATTATTATATCACATTGATAATAATTGAGGCAAAAAATTGGGCCACACTTTTATTTATCACAATTGGTTGAGTATAGACTAATAAAATTCTATGTTAGCCTCACTAGTCTTGAGAAACAATGATTTTAGTTTCAGTTTCAAGATATATAAACAAATATTCATCACTTTCACTCAATTGTTACATATATTATTCTATATAGGGTGTAAACTTGGAAGCCTTACCTTAGGAGATTATATCCAAATTGAATTGAAAGAATGATTACCTCCATGTTATTCAAGCATATCCATGCCAAAAAATTAGTTCCTCATCTTCTTTATTGAGATGAAATATGGAGTCATTACATTCGAAAAGTTAATCCCAGATGAATTGAAAGGATCCTTACCTCCATGTTATTCAAGAATATTGATGAAGTAAATTTATAGTAATGCCATGATTATATTGATTCCATTAAACAATTGAGATTAAGTGTTTACATTTAATTTTGGTATTAGAGAAGGTTGACATTTTTATCATGGAAAGTCTATTCTTGGTTGATTTTTATGATAGTGACAAGGTTGACAGAGGAAGAACATATATATTTAAATTTAAATATTTATAAAATAAGGTGGAATTATAAGGCAAAATAAATAGTGAAGAATACATTATTTCCAAGATATTTTTTACATTAGAGTAATGCATAGAAAGTGTGATGAAGTCCAAATATATTATCACCAAGATATAAGCTTATATCTAGGAACCAATAATCCATAGGCATGATCATTCCTACTCTAGCCAAGAAGTTTTATATTGGAGAAGATTCCCATGGATATAAGGAAGAGCTCATGGAAAAACATGAGTACCTCCAAAATAAAAAGGTAAAGCTAAGATAAAATCATCTAAACATACCCATTTCAAATTTGAAATCGAATTCAATATTGTATCTTTTAAAGGACAAGTATATGCTAAATTTATATAAAATTGGTTGAAGTAAATGGAGGTACATTTTAGTGTGTATAATGCTAATAATGTATAGAAAATTTATTTTACACACCTCAAAATGGAAGTTCCCAATTTAATTTCATTTACACTGTTATTAACTAGCTATAACTTAGACATTAAATAATGGTTGGTTATCAACCTTACCAAATGAATGTAATTAATTTATGCATAATTAAAAGGAAGATTCACATGAAATTTAATGTGTCTATTCCATTTTTCTCTTCATTATTTTTTTATTCATATTTTCTAAAATTTATATCAAAGCCAATAGTTTAGGGAATCTATATTAAGGTATGAATGGATCAAGATGTTTAAGGAAGACATAGGAGAAGGACACAAATAGTGAAAGAGAGAAGAGGTTTAAACTAGACTTGAAAGAGTTAGTTTATGATTTATAGTAAAGGCATTTTCAAAAGTGAAGATCCAATTTGAGATGTTTTTAAGAGGATTATGTGAGGCATGACAAAGTCCAAAGGCACTAAAATCATGATTTGATGTTGAAATTATGTTTTCAAGGCATGATTAGGAGTAAAACATGAAGGAAGATGTTTTAAAGTTATAGTCTAGGGCATAAGAAGACTATAAATAATTGAAGAAAAAATCCCCAAAGGAAGAACATAATCAAACACAATAAGGATGGGACTCAACCATAAAACCTCACTTAAAATGAGACCATACTAGAAAAAAATTACATGTAACCTATAAAAATAAATTAAACTGGTCATTAAGGAAAACATGTAGTCAGATCGCAAAAATTATGATTTCTATAAATAATAGGAATTTGTAGTTCTCTTTGATGATAATGTAGATTACTTAAGACCAAAACAATGGTGGATTGTTTGAATAACCATAATGTGATACAAATAACATTTTATAGCATGAGAAAATAGTCAATACATGACTACATGAACTATAACTCCATCATGAATCAAATATCAAGTGCAAACAATGCCATGTAGGTTATACTAGGGCAAGATAAGGACAATATTTAAGGAAAAATACTACAAACTATAAATATTTTTTGATTTTATATTGTAAGTAATTTTTTTTTACTTTTAGATTATAATTAATTTTGACATTTAGATTATAAGAAAATTCAGATTATAGACTTTGTATTTCCCTATTACATTATTTTTGAGGTCAAAGGAAAAATTTTGTGTAAAATGGCCATTATTTAGAATTTTTCTATGCTAAAAACACAAAAATTAACTTGTCATATGTAAAATGTTTGGATTCATAAGATTTTAACAATTGTGGATCATCATGATTGTGATAAAATCATTCTCAACACTAAATTGAGATCTACTAAAAATTTGGATGATTATGACAAACATCATAAGGAGGTTTTGGTTTTATTAAAGTTGTATATGTCAAATGACATGATTCGTGAGGTTTAAGATTACACGAAAACAAGTTTTCTTTTGACTAGTTTTAAAAATAAGTATCAAACTTCATAAAAAATCCAAATTAAATACCTAAAGAATATACTATTTTCCATAAAGATGACTGAGGATGGATCCTTATCAAAACATATTCTGTTAATGTTTTAAAATATCTCTAGGTTCAAATAAAAAAATGTGCATTTTTTTAAAGTTAATTAATTTATCATGTGTACAAATGGAATTTGGCATTGGGTTATAATTCACACACTATATAAAACTAAGTGTAATATGTTGAAATTAATAATATAATAATAATAAATGATAATTAATCCATTAAGTATGATAATTCTCATAATTACTACCTCCTACAAGGAGTACATAGTACATGAATTGTAAATAGACGTTGAGTATATAATATACTAATAAGTATTAATTTCAAATAAACCAGATCTAAAATACATTATCATATCCATAATTGAATGTTACAGCCACTATTGTGTTCAATAAATAATGATGAATATACAACTATTAATATATACCATTATCTATATTATAACCATATAATTGAGATTTATATAAAAAAGCTTTAATTTATATAATATCCATGAGTAAAAATATAATTTTTTAGATGCATTTATAGTGAGGGAGAGCATCATCTAGGCACTTTTCATCCAACCATAGACTAACAGTCCCCTACACACCTCCCCACTAGGAGTGGGCATTCCCTTCATAGAGGGGAAAGTAATGATGATGAGAACATTGATATCCCATCCATAATAATTTAAATACTATCATTATCACATGCAATAGTGATATAGACCATGAAAAACATCTTTTATCTAATATGATTTCACACATGCATGCAAACTAGGTAGTCTAATGAACAAACAATGTATGGAACTATAACATTACTTTAGCTAAAGATTTTATTACTGTCCAGACTTCATATGAAGTTGGGTCTTGATCACTATAACCATACTCTATTCTAAATGAATAAAATCCCTATTATTCATGTTAACCAATGATGAATGATGTTTGGAAAGGGTCTCTTGCCTGTCACTGACCATCCCTTAGCTTTAGGGATACTTTATTTACACCCAAATAACTATATTTATGCCATATAAGGTTTATAAAACCCTAAAACAATAAAAAATATTTTATGCTTCATGCATAGCTATAACTAGTAAAAATACTTTTCTTAACTCATAATACTAACTATTAAATATTAATTATGTTATCACATTTTGGATAAGATCCAAATTCTATTGCCATACATGACTACCCATATAACTATCTCATTCAAAAATTATTAATAACATATCAATAAGTTTCATAATTATCTAGTGCATAATAATAATCCAAATTGATCAAATCAAGGAAAAATATTGATTTCACACCATACAATATAAATTCACTATTTAATTTGACTAAACCATATCTAATTTATTTAATATTACAAATTTAAAATTATTTATTTCACTAATGCCCTCACACACACACACACACACACACACACACACACACACACACACACACACACACACACACACACACACACACACACACACACACACACACACACACACACACACACACACACACACACACACACACACACACACGTGTGTGTGTGTGTGTGTATACCCTATTAAAATAAATGGTTCTCAAATTAGTTATAAACTTAAGGTTACTACAAAGTAATGAAATATAGTTATATTAGGAAAATGACATGTAGATGGTCATTAACCACCTTTATGTATGTTTATGAACCAACTCTCAAAAGAAAGGAAAGATTATAACTACACACCAAAATATTATTTTAAACAATTAAATGTATGTTATGAATACCACCATATATTAGGGGATTAAAATCAAGATGCAAATATTTAAACATCATATCCATTTATATTTAAATACACAATAATCATCCATGAATACAATGTTTCAAAAGTAGTTTCAACAATCAATTATTCAAGCTACAAAATCCATATTAAAATTAATAGCTGAGATACGAATATCATACTAATAATGTGTGGTTTTAAATAAATAATAACCATTCTGATAGTTACATATTACAAAAAATAATCAATCCACAAATAATATGTTTTTAAAATTGGTTTTGATATATAATAACTAATCCATAAATATTGTGTCATAAAGGGGTTTCAGGAAACAATAACCAATCCAAAAAAGCCATGCAAAAAGGGGTATTAAAGCCATGAATAATATAATTTAAAAAAATTATTCTATTAATAAAATACATTAATTGAATACAAAAACACAAATATGTTTAAATCACATTTTTCAGCCAAAGTGATGGTGATGGGTAAAGGAAGAATCAATTTGCAAGATACTTGAATGAGAAACTAGGCCTACAAACCTTCTTGACCTTCATTATGAAAACTTAATATTAAAAAATGAGTATTACTAATAAATTATTTATCACATTCATATAATTTTATTTAAACTCATATTATTTATCTTTACCTTTTTATTTGCTTGAAAATTCAAAATATTCTAAAACAAGAGTTTCTAGCCTTTACAATTAAGCTAGTTTTTTGAGTTTTAAGGATATATTTATTTTTTTTAAAAAAAAATTTAAAACCAATTTTAACACTTAATGTACATCATATTACACCTCTTGATAAAGTTTCATTAAATTTTTAAGGTTTTTTTTCATTCTAGAGGGATTTTTGTGTTGAAAACCCTAACAGGCCTATGTATAGGCTGGGAGCTTTCAAAAATAGGTAATTTAAATTTTTGAGATATATTTTTAAATATTTAACCTATATAAGGTATTACCAACCAATAAAAATTATTTCATACAATTTTAAGCTTTGAATAGTCATAAAAAAGTGGATAAAACAACTTTTATTGGGCTGTGCCTTTAGGTTTCTGGACAACGAGAAACCTGTAATTGTTCTTTAAGCCTACAAGTAAAGATAATTAGTGTTAAAAAGTAATTTAAAATATTTAAAAAAATATAATTTACTTAAAATTAGGTACAATTTTTAATTTTAAATACCAACTCAATGATAAAGTCTTTCTATTATGTTTAAGAAGTAAACATAACACAGTCCTCGTTACACAACCCTATTTTACAGAATTCTTTTTTTTTTTTGTCAAAATACTAATGTTTATTTATTATTTTATTGTCTTATATCCTTTTTTTAATTCTTCATAATGTAATCTTCCCAAATTCCTTCTTTCTTCATTTGAAAACTCCTAAAATTACTCAACTATCTAACTAATATTTCTAACTAATCTTGGTAACCTGACTTAAAATTGATCTTGGTTAGGTTTTTGCATGGATGAGTATGAGTTAATGCATTAAAATAAATTAAAAAATGTAATAAGACCCTATTATACCCATAAATTAAGGATAATGACCTTGTATTGTTTCAAGATATGAGAAAATCTATTAAAATATTTATAACAAATTCAAAAATTTGAATTCACTATTTTTGGCAAAAAAACTAGAAACACCCTAAAATGACCAAGAAAATACAAATGAAGAATGGAAACAGATTATTATTTAAAAAATATTAATCTATAAACCTAAAAAATATCAAAACATACAAAATTTAACCTAATATGTACATGCACTTGCTTCAGACTCCCTAAGAACAAAAAGAGTTCATGAGCTCGTGCTTATGAGATATTCTATAGTGTTGCCATACTATGTTATTTCTGAAGGTATCATCCAGTTTACATACTCAAGTGGATGGTTTATCCATTTTAAAAATTACTAAAATTATTATTTACTTTGGTCCTTTTAACCACCTTCTTATCTATAATAAATTTTATCTCATTAGGTTGTGCCTTAGGTAACTATCATTCCTAGTCAATGACCTGTTTATCCATGTCTTTGGGTGTCTTTACTATATTTTATTATAATTTTAAAATATAAATATATTAAAAATTAAATATGGGTGAAATATCAATATCAAATGGGATTTCAAACTCAAAATCATTGGCAAAAACAATTCTTAAGACCTTACAAGGTCTAATTTTCTTTAACTTCAATTTGTTATATTACCCCTTAGGTAATATTTTTTTTTTGAGATGTGTTAGCAATAGATAATATAATTAAAATTTTAATTTATTTATTTTCATATCAACACTCCTTTTATACTTGTGCTTATATCCAATTTTTGTTTGACCTTTTCATGCAATTATTGCATTGTTGTGGTAAAATATTCACCTTCAACACTTATTTTCTCTTATTTGCCCAAGTTTCTCATCTCATAAACTCCTCTTAGATTGATTGCATACAAAATTTGGAATGGTATGTAACATGTACTTATATTTTGAGATCATTATATGAAAATTCTTCCTGACATAATACTTGATCCCACTATTTTGGATGATCACTTACCAAACTTTTGAGTATGTTTCCTAGACTTCTGTTGACAACTTTAGTTTAATCGTAAGTCAGGGGATGGTAAGTTAAACTTAAAATCAAGGTATTTCCCAAGAGAGTGTTCTAAAAAAATTACCCACAAATTTTTTATCCCTATTAGACATAATGGTTTTAGGAAACCCATACAATCTTAATACTTATTTAAAGAACAAGTTTGCAATATTGGTGGCATCACTTATTTTATTACAAGCTATGAAGTGTGCCATTTTATAAAACCTATCAACCACAAAAAATATGGAGTCATTACCAAATTTTTTCCTTGGTAACCCAAGTAAAAAATCCATACTTATTAAATATCATGTCCTATTTGGAATAGGCAGTGGCTAATATAGGTCTATATTCTAAATTTTCCCTTTGACATGTTGGTAAATCTTGCATCTTTCCACAAAATTCTTCACATCATCATACATTATTGGTCAATAGTAATGTAAACTCAATTTATCATCTTTTTTTTTTACCAAAATTCCATACTAAGCTACCACTATGTTTTTCCTTTAACAAATTTTCTCTCATGGATCCTATGAGTATGCATAACTAGCTGCCTCTAAATAATAATCCTCTTTGTATTATATAGTCCATACATTGAATCATATTCATTCTTAAATGATTCTCAAAATATTAATAGGCCTCCTTGAAATTAAAATCTTCCTTATATAAGTATTTCAATGATTCAAATCCTAGAACATTCAATTGAGAATCATGCACAAGAAGATTTATTCTACTTAATGCATTTGATACCTTATTAGCTTTCCCATTCTTATTATTGATAAAAAAAAAAAAAAAATTTGAAAAAAATCAATCCATTTCACATGCCTTTGACTCAATTTAGTTTGACTATTATTGAATTACAAGGCATGGTTATTTGTATAAAGCAAAAACTCTTTAGGCAACAAGTAGTTCCTTCATTTATTCAAGGCTTGGAAAATGGAATATAAATCCTAATAATAATATAAGTATTTATTATTTGATTCATTGAGATTCTCATTGAAATAGGCAATAGGCCTTCCCTCTTGGCTAAAAATATCTCCTATTGCAATCCCACTAGCATCACATTCTACTTGGAAAATCTTGTTAAAGTTAGGTAAAGATAGAATAGGTTACTTTGTGATATTTTTATTTTAAAACTAAAAAACTTTTCTCAACTAATTTTATCCACTTATTTTTGTTCCCTTTTATGGTTTCAACTATTAGATCACAAATACCACTAAAGTTTTTAATGAACTTTCTATAAAATCTATCCAAACCATGAAAAATCCTTACCTCAATAGACTCCTTAGATTAGGCCGTTATATTATGTATTTTACCTTCTATTTATCCAAATTCAAAACTTCTTTATAAATGAAAAAACCCAAATAGAGCTCTCTGTCTTCATGAAACTACACTTCTTGAGATTGATTATCAATTGATGTAGAGCATCACAAGGTACAAATTATGTAAATATGTTTAAGAAGTTAATAATGACCACTTTTGGTTTTTTTAGTGTATTATATGTCTTATAAGGACACTTACGTGGTGTTAGAGTCATTATAATTATTTGAGAGAGTGTGTTACATAGATATCTTGGTTTTCCTACCAAAAAGCCTAATTTGAAAATTTGAATTTAGAACAAGATTTTGAGTGATGTTTGAGGTTTGGTGTGTAAGGTAAAGGTTGGTGAATGTTGTGAGGGTATTATTAATGTGTTTAATGGGTATTTTAACATCCATATCATGATGTAACAACTCAAAATAAATAAATTTCAGTGTAACTACCACCCTATGTGGGGTTGGCAGAAAAGGAGAGATTGTTTGCATGTTTGACATGATATAGAAGTTATAAATGAAAGTTAGGATTTAGTGTGAGTTAAAGGAAAATATTAAAATGTGAGAGGATATAATTAATTTTAATAATAGGGGGTGTATAGTCCAATAAATATAAAAAATTGAATGAACTTTACCTACCTTGCAAATTTTGTACATAGCCTATATGTATGTTGAGATAATGGAATAAAGAAATGGTTTTGAATATATATTGTTGATTTTTAAATGGATAAGTGTTTTTTATTTATTTTTATTAATTATTATATTGATCCATTATAATAATTATTCATTTATAAATGTGGAAAGCTACAACACAATCCAAGAAAAGGGTAATTTATGTTTATACAGTCCTAAATGACAAGAAAGGTGGCATAGTTGATGATTGTTTAAGTATTATGGAAATTTATGAGGTATAAACATAATAAGGAGTGTATTAATGATTATATTTATCACTTTTTAGGATTATAAAACTATATAGGAGTCAAAATTCAACTAAAACCTTCTTTAGAGTGCACACAATCCTATCTAGTGCACTCAAAAATTTGTATAAGTGTGTGTTAGAGTATTTTAGTGATTGATCAAGGTTTATTATATTTTGGAGTATTTTTATGGTGGAAAATAATTTAAATATTCAAAATTCCAATTATAAATGGGAATATTCATCCAAAACTTTAAATTTCCATAACATAGTCATAGCAAAAGAACCCAAAACTCTGCATATTTGATTATTGAGAATCTTTTGTGATTGGTAAATAGAATATAATTGTTGGATAAGGTAAATTAAGCTTGGGAAGACATAAAATAGGTATTAAAAATGTTTTAGGTTTATTAAAACTAAAATTTTTCCATTTTTTATGTTTTTGGCCTACACATGTCTGTGTTAAGACTAAACTAGGGTTTAGTAAAGGAAACTCGAATAACTTGAGTTTTAACTTATAAAATTTAATGAAACTCTAGTATAATATGTAATTTTTTATTATATATAGTATTGGATAGGTTTTATATGGGTGCCAATCTACACAATATGGTATCCATAACTGTGGGAATGAACTAGGCCTAAAGAGACTTAATTTCCTATGAGGGTGTCAGAGAAAAGGTACTTAAATTGAGATTTGAGACACGAAACTTTGTGTGGAGTTGAATGAGGACAAAATAAATCTAAATATGAGTTTATTTTTCATGGATGATTTGTATATTATTATAATATACTAGGTTTGCATGAAAATAGGGCTACAAGCAATTTAGGCATTAAGAAAGGAAGAGTGGTAAGTTGAGAGTTCTAATAATTGAAGTTGAGTTATTTTTTTGGATGTATAATGGAGATGAAAAATACCACGTGGATTACCATATGATTCATATTAATAGTGAAATAACAATGAAAACTTACATGAAACTTATAGGCCTATGAACCTAAGAAGAATGAGTAGGCTTAGTTCAAGAACATAGAGCGACATTGTGAAAATGGTTTATGAGATGAGGATGATGATGTCAAGGAGAGGGAATGTAAAGGATGATCAAGGGTGATATTTATTCAATATATCATGAATCATATGGTATAAAAGAGTTTTATGTGTAGAGAAAAGGGAAATAGTGATCAAGAGTGTGTTAAGATAAGTAAGTACCTACATAAAGAAATCCAAGTCAGAGTATAAATAAAAGATTAAAAGTAATCATCAGGGTTAGGTTTCTAAAAATGGAGGTTGTATACATTAATAACTACATCAAGTATTATCAGAGTAGGTAAGATCTTGGTATAATTCATGATTTTGAATATGATAGGATATTAATTGATGTTGTTGAAGGTTACTATTTGAGATTGTATGAATCTAAGTTGTAAGATTACATTAAGAAAGAGTTAAAGATTTGTGGTAGAGCATCCCTAAGAAGAGATCAAGTATAGTCTAAAAATATAGAAGAGAGACTCCAAGTGAGAGTTGTTCCAAGGTGAAAAGACTTGGATAAGAGTGTCAATAGACTGGGTATAGGTTGAGACACCAAATAAAGGTGAAAAATAATTGCTTAAGAGAAGATGATGATAGATAATTTAAAGGAGAGGAAGGCATTGGTTGAGTTAGACTACCACAATGAGAAAATGAGGAAATAAGACCCAAAGAAAAAGGGGTTGGTGTTTGAAGAAGAGATTAGTGAGATATACAAAAGGTTAGAGATGATAAATCTCTTGGTGGAGATCATGTAAGAAGAGGAAAGATAATGGTGTGGATTGGTAATGAAGAAGAAGAGGGTTAAGTGGCCTATAAGGCCACTTATGGAGAGAATAAGGAATATTTTCAAGAGAGACAATTAGAAGAAAAATATGTTTCTATATATGTAGCCCAAGGAGGAGATGAATAATTTCATGAGGGATGAAAAGGTTGGAGGTGAGCATCACCTTAAGGAGAAGGAGATATTAATAAAGACAAAGCAACATAAGAAGGAGAAAATGGAGGATATCAATCCTCAATATTTTACATATAAATATTTCTTCTCATGTGTGTATGCAAGTATAAAAGTGAAGGAGGAATAAGTCCATTTTGAGGACATCAAATTTGAAATCATGAAAAACATGATTAAGTTGAATAATAATCTAATTGGTAAAAAATATATGGAGGTACAATGATATGTTATCTTAAAAGAGGAGAAATTATTGGAAAAGAGGAGCTTAAAGAAGAAGAATGCCTCATAGAAGGCATAAAAGAGAGAGAGATATTTAAATCAAGGATAAGTTGAAGAGGTTAAATGGTCTCAAGTTTTGGTTTTCAATACTATTTTTGATGATGAATTTGTTTATATGTAAAATTATGAAGATGTTTTCTATAAATAAACAATGTAAATGATGGATAGGCTCATAAAAAGCAAAGATGAAGCTGAAGCACCTCATAAAGTGCTTGTAAAACTTGATATATAGTATACGAATGAGTCTAATTTGACTCTCATAAAAGATGAAACCCAAAAATAATTTGGTGTATAATATTTATAAGAATATTAATCAATAAAATAATTTATGATAGAGTATATAGAGGAATAAGAAAGGGTGTGGTAGTAAACTATGCAAGAATCAGATTTCTTACACCTCATAAGAGATGAGGAATCCATCATAGCAGCTGAGTTAGAGCTAATAAAGATTTTTAATAAATTAAATGATATATAAGATGTTGAATATGAATTTTTAGGTCATATTAGGGTTGAAAATTAAAATTAATAAAATAATTTCAGCCAAGAAGATGAACAAGGTGATTCAAACAAAGTGGCTAGCCAATGCAAGCTGAGTATGGGGTCATGTGAGTTGATCAAATAACAAGTATGAGAAGATGATGATAATAAAAGAGAATTAAATATAATTTAAGGAAATAAATAATATGAGATGTTAGCCTAGATAATTTTGGAAGAGGCATAAAAGAGAAAGAGAAGATGAAAAGGATAATGAGGTCCTTAAAAAGACTATCAATTCTCATGAGTTTAGTTTAATGGATACTAAACAAGGTGGTGTAGGTTTGAATATGAAATATAGGGAGTCAATCCATTATCACAAGGATAAGAGATAGGAGTGAAGATAAATTACTAGCCATAGAGGTATAGTATGGGGAAGAGAAGACACATATATAAGAGATAGAAAATGAAGAGAGCAAGGAGTTATAACAAGTTATATACTTCATGGAGGTAAAAGATGAGTTGGTGAAGAAGAAAGGAAATATAAGAAGACAAAGATACAAGAAATAAGTAAGGATAAATTAAAAGTATAAGAGGAACACAAAAAAGAGGATTTTAGAAAACCATAAGAGGAGGAATTGTAAAGTATGGAAGAATCTAGACCACATGCATTTGAGTAAGAGCTCAAACTTTTCCCACTTAGGGAGTATGATGCAAAGCATCACAAGGTGAAAAGTAGGTAAATGTGTTTAAGAAGTTCATAATTTCAAATTTTGGTCTTTTTAGGGTATGATAGGTCTTATAGGGAACCTCAAGTGGTGTTAAGTCGTTATAAGTCTTTAAGAGTGTGTGTTACATAGCTATCTAGGTTTTCTTGCCAAAAAGCCTAATTTGAAAACTTGTATTTAGATCAATATTTTGAGTGATGTTTTGAGGTTTGATGTCTAAGGTAAGGGTTGGTGAATGTTTTTATGGTCATATTAATGTGTTTAATGGGTATATTAATGTTCATATCATGATGGAATAATGCAACATCAAGAAACATCAGTTGTAATTACCACCCTACTTGGGGTTGGCAAGAAAGGAGAGATTGTCTACATGTTTGGCATGATATAGAGGCTATAAATGCATGTTAGGAGTTAGTATGAGTTAGAGGAGAATAATATAAGGTGATAGGAGATAATTAATTCAAATAAAATGGGTGGATATTCCAATAAAGATAAAAGGATAGATCAATCATTTAGTGGTTGTGATAACTATCGTAGGCCTAGAAACTAGTGCACAACCTACTTATTCTTCTCTGATCAGTTGTAAAAAATCTTTTAAAATTAATATTAATACATTATTACTATCTTATTTCAATGATTTATCATATCTAAATGGTATTAGTGTATGATTCTTACCATTTTTCTCAAAAGTATATGTATTGCTTCTTCCATAATGTATGGCTTTCCTATCAAATTACCAAGGTCTGCCTAATAAGACATGGTAGACATCCATGGGCATGATGTCACACAAAAATTAATATCTATAATTTCATATCTAAAATTCAACCTTGTAATATTAATTTACTAATAATTTATGCCCCTTTTAAAGCCATGCCACTTTATATGGTGTAGGATGTGTTATCACATAGATTTTGCACCCATTCCTTGTTGATGTAGTTCATTGTGAAAATACCTAATGAAACAATGGAAAAACCTCCAAAGCCATGTGAATTTGTAAATTTTATGTTAATATCTAGATAAGTCTATATTCCTTTCACTAAATATGATGAAATTGATAAAATACCAATTTTATAGAATTTTTTCTCCTTTAATATTCTTGTTCCTAAACTAGGGTTTGACTGGATAAAAGTCTGAGAAATTAAAAATTCAAAAATGAAAATGGTGATTGTACCAAATATTTTTTAGTGGATATTAATTCTTGCTTTAGTGAACATTATATAATATAATATATGTTTAAATTTTTTTGAGCATAAACTCATGCAAATTAGAAATCATAAGTAATATTTTGTTATTTTTCACATAAGGGAAAATATTCTTTCATTTTAATCAAACAATATTTTATAAGGGTATAAAATACCAAAAATGTATTTATTTTGATTGAAATAAGAATTAAACTTCTACAAATATTTAAATAACTTACACACATAGATATTTCTCAAACAAGAAAGGCAAAATCTTTAATTTATTTCATTCTCCAAGTTACAGCTTGTAGAAA
The DNA here is from genome assembly GCA_037957365.1 of Torreya grandis. Lineage (NCBI taxonomy): Eukaryota > Viridiplantae > Streptophyta > Pinopsida > Cupressales > Taxaceae > Torreya > Torreya grandis. Next base: position 2,751,332 of record JARHVA010001582.1, read on the forward strand.
ATGTAGTCAAAATGCATAAATATATTGATAACAAAAAAAGACATATTGGGATATATATTTTTACTATATTTATACAAAATATATCATAGATGAGATGTATTTGTCAAAACTTCAATGCCTATTAGAATAAATAATGTAAATATGGAACCTCATGTAAAAAGAGGCATGATCTTCTATTTATGGTGTCCTTAACTTGGTAAAATGGTTCTAAAGAATTCATGCAAGAGTTGGCATGGTATTTAATTTGGTATGGCATGGATAGGCTTGGAATATCTTCATGTAATGCCTTGAGTCTTCTCCATGCAACTACAAGTTACTATTCATGTAAGTGTGTGATGCCCAAAATGAAACTCAATGTTTAAACAAAAGATAACATGAAAGTAACTCAAGTCACTTTTTGTAAAACCCTAACTTGAAAATTACAAGTGAGAATTTTATAACTTGTAAGTCATGTTACTTTTTCAAAATAGAATTTGCAATTTTTAATGTATTCTTTTAAAACTTTAGCAATTATAACTTGTTAAAATAGAAAGTGTAATTTGCAATTGTGGTTTTTACAGTTTCTAACTTGTAAAAAATATAAAGTGTAAAATACATATTTATCTTTCTCAAAAAGAGTGATATAAAATATAGTTAAAATTATAAGATATGCAAATTTACAATGTTTAAAATATAATTCATGAAAATGATTCAACAGAAAGAACTAATCAATTTGTAAAAATTCCTATGCCTTATGGTCTTTATTGTCCTATAGCTTGTAGATATATGCATCAAAGGAATTCAAAATATCCTATATTTTATCTTCATCTACACCAAAGGAGTAAAGGTTGGTGATCTCAAAATTTTCTAATGTGTCAAAAAGTTCCCACCTCAAAACCTTGATTTCTTGCATCTCTTTACCCATCTTATCCAATACATTCTAATAATTGATATAGTAGTGGATAGAACTTAAGGCAAAGACTATAGTTTTTATAGATTCTTTTTCAAATACTTCCTTGAAATTGATCTAAACCTCTTATATTGGAAAGAGGTTATCTTCATCATATTTTGGTTGGCATGATAATTTACTCAACATTTATTCAATGTCATACAACATGTCTATAGCCTTGTCATGGCCAACCTTGGCCTTGTGTGTAGCTTCTATCGACAACTTAATTATAAATTGTGTAGATATAACTAACTCCTCTTATTCTTCATCATTTTTTAGTATTCCTTCATCAATGAATATGTCAATATAAATAGTATCTACATCTATTAATTTGGGATAATAGAGATTCAAACTTTGTATTTCTCCCTCATACTTATTGACCATTTATCTCATGGTAGTCCTTTCCCTCATAACTATATAATGTTCCATTATTTTAGAAATAATCTTATTGAATTTGGAAATGAGATTCTCTGACCATTATTTAGTATCCCTTCCTATGCTTGAAATTTTAGTCACTACATATATTACTATCTAATCTAGGATTTGGTTGACTAGATGTGTTGACTTAGGTTGTACCAATGATCCATTGAGATATATGAATTTTTTTAGTACAATTATGAGTTAATCCACCTTATTTTTCAATTCATATTTAGTGACCTTGTCACTATCTATTCTCTCAAAGAGAGAGTTTATGCCAGATTGAACATCATGTTTTAACCCCTCCCTTATTGGTCATCCAAGGTGAATCCTTGAAATTTGATAGTCCCCCACCCCAAGATCTTCTTTTGGTTTATTAGGTGGGGGGAATAAAATCTCAACATATCTTTACCATTTATCATCACATAGTATTCTAGAGTAGGTCCAAGGAGTAGACTTGGACTTGTTCTTCACATCTAAAAGGCTAAAGTTTAGTGTACTAGGGTAAATCATCTATTTTCACTTCTTTCCCATTGTTTGTGCTAGTTAACTAGGGGTAGCATCTTGATACATAGATATTATCACATGATAATTAATAGTTGAAGTTGTTTCACTAGTACACACTATGATAAGTGTGGAATCCTATGTAGATGTTTCCATTGATTGCTCAAGATATGCTAGTAGAATTCCATCTCTATTAGTAGGTTGCAAATCCATGTTTTTATCAAAAACTTATGTTTATCCTATCTCTATTGAAGGTGTTTGGGAAAAAATAGAATTAGAAGAGGTGGGGATAATGGAAACAACTATGTCTATTAAGGGTGTGGAATATGGAATTGATACTATTGAGGGAATAGACATAGGGACTCTAAATTTAGAATTGATGGGAGGATGGAAGCTAAAACATTAAATGAATCAATTAAATGAGTTGGGCCACTCAAGGTTGGTAAGGTAGGGAAGATGAAAGGGAATGAAGATGATGTAGTACTTATCCCAAGATTTGGAATGACCATTAGAACTAAAGTTAGGATGATTGAGTCTACAACTATGTACTAGTTAGGTGTGTTGGAAATCAATGGGTATGGAATGGAATTAATTATTAATAGAATGGAAAGAGGGAGTAAAATGGAAGGATGGGGTAAAATTAGAGGAAGATAAATTGGAGTGGAAACTTGAGTATCCACTGATGTGAGACCTTGAGTGTTCACTTGAATTGATTATACTAGTTGAAATGGACTTATTATGGTAGGTAAATTGGTGGGGATGAGAGGTATAGTGGAAACCTAAGATACAAGGGGACTGGAAACTTGAGGTGGAGGTGTTGGAGCTTCAAGAACAATGTACATAGGTGGAAGGTGAATAATAGAAATAAAAATTATTACTATGATATATATTGGGGTAAAAGCTATGGAAGCCCCAATTATAGTTATGTATTCTAATGAGATGTTAATCATTTGATATTCTATTGACCCCTCTTTGCTAAATTACCCCTTCTTGGCCTTAGTTTCCTTATTTTTCTTCGAGGAGGTCATTGGCCCTTTTGATTATTCATCTGTTGTGCCATTGGGACCCTATGCTGATGGAAGACCCTATTCTTTGAGCTTTAATAATTTCTCTCTGATACCCACTATATATTTTGTAACTTAAACCCCTTTAATTATGAAGCAATTGATCATATCATTGATCACTTTTGTTATTATATCAATCAAATAAGAGGATTCAAGAAATAACCACCTTACTGGTGAAAGGGGTTGAGTGATGATATGTTTGTAGTAATTTGGGTCCATTAAGGATTCATCACCACTAAGTCATCTAGAATTGGTGTGAAATCATAATCCTTGACCTATTTTAAGGTCATTATAGAATGGTACTTCATTATAACCTTATCTTTATCCTCTAAGTCCTCCCAATAATCTTCAAAATATAAAACATGAGAGTATGTGGAAACTCCTAGTGTGCTCGTTGTGCTTCCATAAAAAACAAAGAATGGAATGGAATCAAAATTTATTAGGGTAATTTGGCACATTTATACCTTGGTACACTTTGTTTTAAGGAGAGAGGGCCTTGTGTATCTACCAATACTAACTGGGAAATGAATTCTTGACTCATGCTTACCAAAAAGGAGCTTATGGGTCTCTTATCTAATTATATCCATCAATGCCCACTTATCACTGATATATTTGGGGAGTGTGCAAGGGCAGCCACTAAATATGATTTCCTTGATATATGAATAGGTGGGGAACTAAATGAATTAGGAGCCCCATTTAGTGATCTCTATAACTATTTCATATGAGAATATTTTTCTCCCTAGTTACTTATAAAACATGATGATAATGTAATAGATGAATGCATCATTGACTCTCCTAAAATGTTGTATGCTAGCCTCTAATGTGAGGTTAGGATAATAGTTGTACACTCTAATTATTACACTAGGTTCTATGTTAAGGCCTCTAAAAGGTCTCCCTTTCACCAAAATGTATACAAGGTAGGAAATCATGAAGAACTTTCCAGTTGTTTACACCTCCATTAATTGCTTATGGAGGGAGTCACTAATAATCTAAGCCCAATGGATGTATTAGGAATTATGATGGATGGCCCAAATGTACTAGTACATCCACTCCTATAAGTTCTTAGTATCAGGACTACTAGTAATCCTATGAAACAAAATTATTATGTCCCCTACCTCATCTTTGAAGTCAATTCTTGCCAATGTCTTTAGAAATATAGTAGAGGTAGTCTTGGGGGACTTAAGCCATTATTTGTTAATAATTTTTTGACATCCATATCTATTTTCTTGAAATAATTGTTGGGATGTCTTTGGGGTTATGTTGAGATAGATCTCAAACTCTAGTATTGCAAACACTAAATTAAATGAAGTTAAGGTCTAGATTCAAAATCTTTTCCCCTATGTCATTCATAACCTCTCTTCTTATAGCATCATAATGTTGGGCTAATGTTAACACCAACTTAGGGATTTGGACCATCAGTGGAAAGGCTTATACCTATGGAAGTCTAGAGTCATAAATACCTTGGATCCAATCACTCTTAAAATCTACATTAATCTAGGTCTAGAAGTCCCCTAGGTAATTATGACCTAGGTCTATATCATTTATCTCTATAGTGTTGGACTCTAAGTTGAGATTCACCCTAAGGCCTTTTGATTTGAAATTAATCTCCTTTTAAGACATGGGAACTAGAGAGGATGCTTGTGGAAAACCAACTATAAGAGTTGGTGGGATTTGTAGGTGCTTAAAGCAAGAAAAAAGTTTGGCAAAACTAGTAGGTGTTCAAATAAGGTGATAACTCCATAGAAATAACAAGTATTCTGGACAAGTTGGATCTCTAAAGGAACTTGGAGGTGTTCTGAGAAGATGAAAAATTCAATGGAGCTTTGAGGTGATTTGAGAAAGTCTAATGTTCGTAGGGTTAGGAGTTGTTATTTTTAAGTATGTATCTTATGGGAATGGGAAGTGTAAAATACAAGTGGGAATCCCATGGGGATGAGAAGTGTTTAGAGCAAGTCCTTTATCCATAAGGACCTAGAATCTTTCATGGATTCTAGGTTATTGGAATAATTTGAAATCCCATGGAAATGGGAGGTGTTTAGAATAAGTCCAATGTCCACAGGGACTTTGAAGGATCTCAGAGGGAATATTTGATAGGTATTGGGGAATATACTAGGGTATATTCATCTGGTTATGGTGAAGCCTTATATTTGACTACAAATCTTTAGGAAGAAAATCCTAAGGTTTTACAATGGAATTTTAAAACTAATAACCCTAGGAAAACCATAGATCTAATTGATTACAAACCTTTTGGGGAAATGTAAATACACAAACCAAAATGACCTTCACAAATGCCTAATTAACATAGAAAATCCCTGAACAACACCACCAATGTAATGGAAATGACTTTTTGAGAAATTAAAATAGCTCAAAAATATCAAATAATAGAAAATAATGGTGGAAAACACAAAGAAGTTTGTATGAATACCGTGTAGTGAGGAAGACGACATGGCACTTTGCTTGTAGATGTGGCTTGGACAAATGGATCAAAGTTGAAAGCGTGGTGCAAAGGTATTTGTTAGAGATTAAAAACTTAATTGGTAGATTAAATAAATGACTAAAAATCCCCAAGTTATATGTTTAAATAGGAAAAATGTTTCAATTAATTCTCTAATGATGGTTGGTGGTAGAAATCTAGAGTATTTATGTAATTTTGCAAATTTTCAAATTGCATGTTTGACCTCTATATTTTTTGGGAGGTTGATTTGTGTGGAAAAGGGAAGGTATAACTTCATGTGAAATTTTCAAATTTGCAAAATTATAAATTGCATTTATAGATTTATATTCCATAGATTGGGTTGTTGGTAGGATCCAAAACCTAGATTATAATTTGCAATTTTGCATATTGCAAATTACTCTTCAAGTTCTAGATTTGGTGGTGTACATTTTGTGGGAAGTGGAACTCAGGATGAAATTTTCAATATTACAAATTTTAGTCCAATTTTTAGATCTCGTAGGGGTATTAAATTTTTAAGATCTAGAACTCTATTTATAATTTGTAATTTTGCAAAATTTTAAATTACAAATAGGTTTTTATATTCTATCGATTAAGGGATTGTAGGATCTAAATATTGAGCTATAATTTACAATTTTTAAAATCAAAAATTGAATTTAGAGTTATATATTCCATCAGAATAGAAGGTTAGTGTATTGTGGGATCTAGAGCTTGAAAAGCAATTTGTAAAATTACAAATTACATCCAGAGTTCTAGATTTTGTAATACAAAGGGAAAGCTAATTTTAGATAATTTCAAGGGATTTTATCAAAAACTTAGGGGATCTCCCTTAGGGTACTTGATGTTATGAAATTTTTGGGAAAAGAATATTAAAATTTTTGGCAACCTTTAAGGGATGATTTTTTACTAATCATTTCCTATCTAGTAGCCTTCTAGTTTACTGGGCATGGAGTCATTTAAGCTTTATCACACTATAACCTAGTGAAGAACAAATTTTAAATCTCCTAAACAAGAAAAAAATAGGGAAACATATAAAAAAAACTAAGGAAACAAAAACTTTGAATGAGTTGACCCGTGTAGAAGCACTTATTAGAAAAACATAACTAACCCTATTATATAGAAATTTTCATTTTTTGAAATGAATTTTTACCTCAAAATCAAGCTTTGAGGTATGTCACTTTTAATGGGATAAGTAGTTTTGGTCCATTGATCTTAGATAGTTATAATGCATTAGTTCCTTTGCACTGAGTTATAATGTATGAACCGCTCCATATTGCATCAAACTTGGTGTGCTTACCTAGTTTAACCTTGTCTACATCCTATTTGATAACCATGTTTCCTTAATTAAAGCTCTAATCAGATGCCTTTTTGTCAAATTTCCTCTTTTTTTGAGCTTGATTTTATTTCAAGACTTTCATTGATTGATTCCTAATTTCTTTTAGTTCTATTAGTTCAACCAATCTTACTGTCATTTCATCATTGTCAATCAAATCCAATTGGTGATTGAGCTCTAGATATGGTAATTTAATTGATAGTGGGACTCATTCTTCTCTTTCATATATTGACATAAATGGGGAGTTATTGATGGCTCTCTTAGGAGTGATCCTATCAACCCACAATGCTGATTTTAACTTTGTGTGTCATGACATCTGATTATCCACCATTATTCTTTGGATAATTCTGATGAGGTTTTAATTATTAGACTCAACCAATCCATTACCCTAGTGGTAATAATTGGAATAATTAATCAAGTATACATTCTAATTTATGGCCTATTAACTCACTTGAGTTCCCACAAATTCCTTGGCATTATCTGACATAATGGTGTGAGGAACACCAAACCTTGAAACTATGTCATCCATAAATTCTAGGATAGATGCCTCCATGGCATTTTTCAGTGCATTATGTGAAATATTTCATTGCTATGAGAATACATTTGTGGCCTACACTCGATGGTGGATTGATCATACTAATGAAATCTAATACCCATTGAGTGAATGGTTGATCTGATTGAATTGGTCTGAGAGGGAATGCTACTAATCTCTACTTACCAGTAAAGTAAGCACACTTTTCATAGTTCCTTACCCATTGATGGGCATCTTTGAATAATTTAGGCCAATAATATCCCCTCTCATTATCTTGATGGCAATGGTTCTTATAGATAAATGTCCTCCTAGTGAGCCATTGTGAAATTATTCAAGCACCTTGGGGACTTGATTATGCTTAATACATTTTAACATGATTCCATTCATATCTTTTCTAAATAATATTCCATTATAATAACATAGGGAATGGATTAGATTCAGAAATACCTCTTCTTTGACTATTTAAAGTCATATGGGTACTTGCTAGTTTGCAAGAAATTGGTCATGTCACTAATCCAACTATTGAAAAGAGGTGGATTGACTAGTTGAGATGTAGTTTGAGTATATACTATTTCAAATAATGCTTTAATAATCTTGATGATTGAATCTAGTTGTTCACATAATCCTTTTACTCTTACAAGCTTTGTGATTTTGATGTCCACATCATATTGCATGACCTTTGTGATCCATCCTTCTCTTTTTTCATTTATCTTCTAGCTTGGAAGGAAGTATTTGACATTTGATGACTCACCATCAGATGAATTTTATTGTTGGAGAGCATGTGCCTAAATTTCTTGAGAAATTTAATCATAACACATACTTGTTTCTCCATGAAACTATAATTTTCTTCATAATCATTTAGGGATTGGCTAAATAAAAATATTGGTTGTTCTAATTGTTCTTTATTGTGCTGAGTCAAAATATCTAAGATGCTTCTTTCCCCTCTAAAGGTATAAATAATGAAATCTTTCTTGTAGTTTGGGTTGACTAGGGTAGGAACCTAGGACACAACTTACTTGATATCTTCAAAGCTATCATTTCCCTCCTATGTCTAGCTAAATATCATACCATTATTTAGCATTATAGTAAGGAGTTTGGCCATAGAATTAAATTTTGGAACAAATCTTATTACAAAATTATTTTTTTCAAGGAAGCTCTTTAGTCCTTTCTTATGGCTTGGTAGTGCTAATGCAAATATAACACTTATTCTTTCTGGGTCTATTGTAAGACCTTATTTTGACATAATGTGTCCTAGTAACTTCCCTTCATGAACTATGAAAATGAATTTCTTTATATTAAGGGAAACCCCAAATTCTCTACACCTTTCAAATTTTTTTTAGGTGATCCAGGTGTGCATCAACATGTTTTGAGTAGATAGTGATATCATCTAGGTAAACTAGGATCATCTCATCTATTAGAACTCTAAATGCCATATCCATGGATCTCTAAAATGTTGCACCAACATTAGTTAGACCAAATGGCATATTTTTGTATGCATACATACCCCATTTAGTGGTGAAATTAGTCTTGAATTGGTTTGATTCTTGCACTAGGTTTGGTTATAGCTTGAATAACCGTCTAGAAGAGAAAACATTTTAGATATTGATAAAGTTTAAAAAAATTGTTCCATGGGGGGAAGAGGATAATGATCCTTTAGAGATGCTTTATTCAAATCCCTAAAGTGGGAAATAATGAAGCCTAATAACTTTTTTGATGTGACTCTAATGACACATTTCTTTAGGTTGAGGTGCACCTTATATTTATGAATTCTCTCAAAAATTCCCCATACAACTTTTGTATGTCATGCCCATGTTCTTGGTTTACCTAGAATTTCATCAACATAGTCTTCAATAATACCATGTATCTTGTCATGGAAGATGATAGTCATTGTATGTTGATATGTATCACTAACATTTTTCAAACTAAATAGAATCACATGATAACATAATGTTCCCCACAAAGTGGTGAATATTGTTTTATATTGATCTTTTGGTGCTATTTTGATTTTATTGTATCTTGAGAAACCATCCATGAGAGATATAATTTTGTATCTTTTTTTTTGAGTCCAAAATAATATCTATTTTAGGTAATATACATACCTTCTTAATATCCCTAGACATACCTTCTTAATATTCCTGAATTCTGTATAGATGAATATCTTGTAATATCTTGATAAATATAATAATGTTGGATATCCACTCTAAGTAGTCAATTAGTCAAATGAATCTGAGTCAAAATGAATTTTCCATATCTTTATTGACTAATATAACAATGGGTAGATGTATTTTCCACATTTTAAAAATTGGATTGGCATCCTAGTGTACAACAAGATGGTGTACAACCATAGATAGATCTATCCCAAGCATAACAACATAAGACCATGAAAATATTTCAATGAACTATTTGATAATGATAATGATTTTTTTCCTTTATGGTGTGGGTTGAACCAAGGTTAAAAATTTGGGGATCATATGTTGTGCTAATGTTGACTTCAATGGTGTCTTTCACGATCAATGAGAGACATATTCTAATATAGTCAGAATTGAGGATAATTGATCTTCTTAATTTGATTATGAGAAATCAAGCCCACCCTTGTAAGAAGGGTATATATCACACATATTTGGTAACGGCCACTCAATAAATGTTTTAGTTAAATCTTTAACTAATTTATCAAATACTCATTACTCTTCTGCACTAATATCTAATTCAAATGTAAAGTGTAGACTTGTGGGACTTTGAGATTCTCATGGAGGAAATTAAAGTTTCCTATCCTTTGGTGTCTAAAATAGGTTTTCACCAAGGGACTAATCTTTTTATTTAATTTTTCCATAGTCTAAAAGTTCCTCATATAGGTTTTCACTAGTGGACCTCAATGTTTGATTTGATTTTTTATTTTGACCAAGGAATTTTACCTGCTCTCTATAATAGGCAATAGGGTCCAATGTGATCTCAAAGCCTTTATTATAGTCTCTAATTGGTAGACTATATCTAATACCCAAGAACTCTAAAAGTGGTTATTTATTTTAAAATTCATCTAATGGTATAAAGTGATATTATTGATAATAATTGATTAGTCCAGGATAATGAAGAGAAAGAGGATAATTAGAAGAGGATGTGATAGTGAGAATGACAATGGTATCAATAAGGTTTTTATTGGTGAGATAATTATAGATATTATAATATGATTATACATCACTATTGGGATAATATTCATTATATGCTAAAGTCATGTCACTCTCGAGATATGAAGGGTCACCCCTAGGTAGTTTGTATCCAATACCTCAAGTGCCTTTGTGTTTAATTACCAGGACATGATCAATAATACATTGTTGTTTTGGCCCCAATACCTTCCTTATAAAGTCATGATGTTCTATGATCTAGTTAGGAATAAGAAATTTTTAAGCTCTAATAACAAGAAGTGATATAATAATCATTATATAGGCAAGAATCATTAGAGTTTCTAGTTTGTTATTGATTCAACGACATGTTGTTGATAAATAAAGGAGGTCCCTTAGGACAAGAATCAATATTTTGACATCATTCCATCTTGGTCCTACCATGATACTTGGTATATTTGGTTAGTTTTTTAATGTGAAAGGCATCCATGATGTTGTATGTGTGAAGACTCTTGTCTTTAATAGTAAAGTTAGAATAAATTTTGGGAGTTAGATTAGTAAAAGTGTATGAGAGGATACTTGGGTAAATGTAATTCAACTTAGAAGACTAATGAGATTTATTCATATCCTTTTTAGGTGAATGCTTGTTTCTAAGACAATAATAATATTGAACATATTCTACTTATAAATGTTTAAAATATTTTTATGGTTGTAAATCATTTGGAACAATAACCTCCATTTTAGAAAGGGGTATTTTTAAACATTGGTGTGACGTGGAAGGGATTGCACATACTTAATGTATCCAAGGGCATCTAAGAAGCAAATTAATAGTAAATTTAATGTCTATGATATGGAAAAGAGTATCATGGGTGATAGTCCCTATTATTTATCCAACATGCACCCTGGAAGGAGGTTATTTAGGCCTACCTTCAAGGCTAGGGTAACATGGGAATAAACCAAGGCTATGGGTGACCTATGACTAGGCTAGACTTCTAGATTATGGGGATAGCTCCTTTGGTGCATCTATTTGGCTCAATTCACTAATACCTACTACTTTGGGGTGAAAAGGGATAGATAATATGCATAAAGATAAACCTACTCTAAGGATGATGATGCATCAATATCAATATCCACTCCATTTGACTTAGACAAAACTAATAGACTATACAAACAACTGCATTAATAGTTCCATGGGTTCCTATGCAAAAATGTTTTATATAGAGGTTGATTTATAAGGATATATTCCAAGATCAATGAAGGGAAGGCCTAGTTCAAGGCACTTACAATCAAGACTCCACTCTAAACTCAACCATTAACACCCTAACATACTATATGACCTACATAGAATACATGTTAGCATCTAGGTGTGGTAAGGACCTACAAAGGGAGAAATTATACCAATTATTCATATCAAAATGATTATATAAACACTATTTACTACCATGTAGAAGCTAAAACAATCCATTAATTAGTCCAAGAGGTTTACAAAGTATAAATCCAGGTAGAGTTTCCTCATACCCAAGTGAGGGATGCAAACAAAGACCTAAATAAATAGAAGAATGAGAAGGGAAAGAGAGGGATAATGGAATGGAGGTGATAGGTATAGTTAATTAATGACAATATCCCACTCCATCATCAATTATAAATAGTTACACAGTCCTTCATATATATCTCTATGCATTGGCGTTCTTAAATGGGCCCTTTAGGCATTGAGGTGGAGTGTTGAAGACTGAAATTGAGCTCGTAAATGCATGTAAATACCCAAAAATGGAAAATAAATTATCCTATGGTAGTTATAAAGTGTATAGGAAGTATAATTAGGCCTCTATGAGGTGTTGAGCATCCAATCATCCTTTGTGTATGTTGATAAGATTTGAAACTACCTTCTCCTCCATGATGACTATGAGGTATAGATTATAGCCTTTATTATGGAAGTTATAAGGTGGTAATGTGACCATAAATTTATTCCTTCAATAGTCTTCTATGCTAACTATATATCTCCTTGTTGACCTAAGTAGGCCTAGTAGGCCACTAGGCCTAGTTACTTAACTATTTATGTTTGGTGGCCATGAAAACCTATATGAGACATTAATAACATGTGAATAGGTTATTTTTAGGTTTGAATCAATGTACCATACCATAAAATATGTATTTCTAAGCAATATAAATTTTCAACCCTATAGAACTAGGTGAGTAGGTTACCTTTTCTTAGCATTTATAAACTAGCTATTTGATAAAGACTTATAGATGCATTTTTAGCATGACATGTGAGAATTTGGTGACTTTTAGAATTTAAATAAGTCTCAAGCCACCTCATCCAATGTTTTTAATTTTTATAAACAACTATGCACCATATTATCTATTTAAGACCTTAAAAAGTACCATTTATGACAAGTCTATATAATAATCCATACAAAATAGTATCATGATTGGAGTCTCCTCTAAGTGGAGTACGTGATCTAAGTAATTTACAAACCAATTTAGGGTGTTTAATTATAAAAAAGGCAAGTTTTCCCAAGTTAGGTTTTGTCTTAGGGTTTAAGTAGGATTTTAGAGGTCTATCATATTAATGATGGTTCATAAAGATCAGACCTCTAATCCAAAAATTATGGTCATAGATGTTTATATCATGGACCCCCCCCTAAAAATCCTAACAATATTTGGGTCCCATGCATCTTGTGTGTGGAGATATGAATGCAAGCTAGTGTGTCTCAATCTCCTTACAAACCTTCTAGACATGTCTTCAGTCTTAATTATGATTCATAGAGGTGAGACCCTAAAACCCACTCTCTCTTTTATGTATATTGATTCTATAGGGGTGATTAACTCTTGATAAGATCCCTAGGTCTGAGTCCCTCTATGATTAAATATATTAGCACTTGAATGTACAACTCGAGTTGGTAGACTAGCATGTTGTAGCTCAAAGGGGGTCCTAAGAACAATCTAACATATTATTGATATTATTATATATAAAACAACATTTTTATGACCTATACCAACCTCCTAAATTTTATATTTATGTTATTCCTACTTGGGAGAGTCTGGGTTGGTAACTAAGATTGAGGATGGAGTCTTGAGTAGCCAAGAATGGATTTAGGCCTAATGGGCCTAAACTAATTCTTAGATGTCTGAGCCATCTATTAGTGAAATTATGAATTAAATGACACCATGGAATATATATTTCTATGTTTATACCCTCTTTAATTTTCTCTAATATTCAAACTCCATCTTAGTCTCCATTCTCTCATATGGGCCTTTAAGTGTCATTGTTCACTATCAAATCTAAGTATTTGAGAGTAGGTGATGGGTGCCTGAGTGGTTTCCTTTCTATACTATGGTGATGATGAGGTTTAAACTCTCATAACATGATTAAGGGGTTTAAAACACACTTGCACCTAGTATTCTCCTAAATAAGCTCTCATACCCTTATATAGTTAATTCCAGGGTTTGTAAGAGGTTATGCCTTTGTATCCCTAATGTCTTAATTTAGTGTTTTTATTACCTCACTTGAGGATATAATTATCATGGATACCATATCATGTAATTCACACTAACTTATTATATTTTTCAACCCTTAAATCATCCAAAGTCATGAATAAGCCCTCAACTGATATGCACATGCCTGTTTAGGCATAATTAGGCTTAATAGGCCTATTTGCATCATTAAAATTTCATTTTCTTCTAGGGATAGTAAAATTTAATGGAATTAATGAGAAAATTAATAAAATAAGTTTAATCCCCTATTACATCTCTCAATAATAATTTTCATGTAAGGTTCAAAACTCACTTTCAATCCTAAAGGTCCTACCTATAGGTGATAACTAGGACCTTGACTTTGCTATAGGTGTAAGTGGTAAGTATTTCCTTCACCAAATTGAGGTCATCATCATCATGATACCATTTTCCTATCTTATGTACTTCCCCATCATATTACCTTAGGCTTAATATACCTCTGCATTTACAAATGTCCTTAGTCCATATGCATAGGCTTGTTTAGGCCTAATTAGGCATAATAGACCTGTTTAGGTCATATTATTTTTTGGGAATTAAACCAAATCAATGGGAAAACTAAGTTTAATCATGAAATAATTCATATACATCCATTTTAATCTTTAAATTAATCCCCTTGTAGGGTTCCACAACTTACACTCTCTTATTTTTTATCTTGACTGTAACTACCTTGTTTATGCTTACCTAGGCATACTAATATACCAAAGTTATTTTGTCTATGTCAGTAGGGAAAGAATGTCAAAGTTATATTTATTAATCCTTAATAAAAAAAATTGGAGATAATTCCTTTCCTTCCTCTCAGTTACCATTATGTAGGGTTCCTCTATCTAGCTTACTTTTTATCAATAGTTGGGTTTGAAGGTAGTTCTAGGCTCCAGACTGTGTGCGAGTGGGATTTATTTCACCTCATTAATCAAGGTTAATCATTAATCCTATTATTATATTAAATATTTTAACCTTTCATACATTTCAAGACATCTAAATATGGTCTCTTTGTTTAATTATGCCTTGTTCCTATAGTCAAGCCTATAGGTAGTGGCCCTAGGCTTCTTGACTGTGTGTGACCACTTGAGGGGTGAATTATGATGCTTAATTATTTTAATTGATCCCATTAGAATTTTTTTTTCCTCTAAATACTTATTTATAACTCTTTAAATCCCCTAAACTTTGTTTTTTTAGTGTCCTTTCGTCATAGTAGTTATAGTCATGTGTATACTCACAGGAGACATAATTGAGCTTGTACTCATAGGACTGAGTTGAGAGTGTCAATCCTTGATTTTACCTTATTTTATATATCTATATAGATAATTTATATTATCCCATGAATATAATTGAGGTCTCTCAACCTTCTAAACCTCATACTAATATCCAACACTACATTGGTTTAGTATGCACTTTAGGATACTACAACTAAGCCTATGGGAGTTTACCTTTCTAGGGTTAAGGATGAGGAGGGAATTTTAGGCATAAGAAATTGAGAAATATTTAGTGAGAGTAAAATAACAATGAGTAAATATAACATTAAGGATTTTATGTTCATCTTTAACACAACCAAAATATCCTCTGCAGCTACTTTATCCTCACTTTGCAAAGGAGGTCACATCCACTCATGACAATCATATTAGAGATAAGAAATTGAAGGGGTTAGTTGAATATTTTGTGAATAAATGGAAATTAAGATGTATATAATTATTTAAAGGTTTAAATTGACCCATCATACAATTTAAAACATCATCCACCTCTAGTTTCATGCACAAAAAGCTCTGCAACATGAAGAAGCTTGTTTGCAGTTTGTAAAAGTGGAAACATGAATATTTTATTTCTCCCACACCATAAAAAATGTGAAATAGGGGTGGATAGTGATGTATATATACCTTGAAAACTCCTATAATCACCATCAAGTATTTATTTTTAAGAACACTTCCAGGATAAACCAAAACTGATACCACTTTAGCCCCTTACACAAATGAAGAAAACCATTTGAGTACCAAGATTTTGAGTGTTTGTTCACAAAACATAGGCAATGAATGTGAAAATAATGCCATGAATGAGGTCAATATAATCCCTTCCTCTACCTAAAGTCTTAGATCCTCATTTTCTTTCTCCTATTCATACCATTCACAAACCTAAAGGTATTTTTGGGCTGTAAAGGAGGTCAATAGAAGGTGTGGAACAATTTTGGAAATTTATAACCTTGAAACTCATGGATATAATCACTTTATTATTTAAATTATTCCATTATTAAACTTTATAACTTCCTCTATCCATATTCATATTATAAGGATCTGCACAAGTTAGAAACTCTTACAAAACCTAAAATTTTCCTTCATTTTCTCCTGATTCAAGATTTTAAACACTATTGATGGGTAGGACAGGGATACATATAGGTCAAGCAACATTTAAAAATTATTTGTGTAGATGTGGAAGCTTAATGGTCATGTTTTCCCATGTGTGGGGTCTATTTGGCTAGTAAAAGGTGGATTTTAGTTCCGAAATAAACCCTCTTAAGTATGAAAACTTTGAAAGTGATCATTTGATTAAAATAGGACCATTTGAGACCCTTCTAGACAAATTTAAATTAAAATATCCCCCTTATTCAAAGGTTTATAAGGTAAATGGAATCATGTGGCATTTTTTAGGATCATTTGGTGCTTTGAAAGGGCTAATCAAGGTTTGAGATAAACTTAAACAAATAGACCATGGAGAATGATTTTGATACACATTATTAGGATTCACATTAGGACCCAAGCATATTTTAGACATCCTTCACATTTATTATTAAGGACTCTCTCACAATGGATGGTTTTAAATAGGCCCATATACTAGATAACTAATAACATTAAAATATTCATATTATCTTAAATTTTTCTAAAGATCCTTAATCTTGTCAAACAATGATTTAAACTATCCTCAAGGATGGAAAAGGACATGACAACTCTTCCACTCACTAAATGACCATTATAACCACATAATACATCACCCAAGGACTAAAGACAACCATGCCATATGATGATATTTACAGTAGGTTATAATATAATATGGAACCTTAATCAATGCTAACAAGGTTCAAAATGAGACCTAATAAGGCATCACCATGTGCAAGATTGGGTGGGTGTCATGGAAATTTTTTTGTTATAGGAGTTTAAATTTGGCTTGGGAGGCTATACTATCAACATTTTTGGTGACTCATAGGACTTGACCAGCTTGCTAGTCAAGAGAACCCACTAACTCTTCATGATAATGATAAGAGTCATATATGACATTGGAACTTGAATGCCCATATTATTATAATGAAAAAGAGACATTGAACCTTATTACCTCTTAGGACTAAAAAAATCCATACAAAAGGAAAGAATACTAAAATAAACCACATGTAACACCTAATGAAAATAATAAGACATGACACAAAGGAATTAGGCAACTAGACACTAGACTTGCGTATGACACACTTATTGAAAAAAGACAAAAAATAATATAGATAACTAAATATAAAACACCTCATTTATCCTCTAGTATCAAAATATAAATTATTTTGATCAACTTGTCTGTATGAGGTTAGAGTTCTATATGAGGACTAGAGTCTAATTAGGTACTATTCATTGAATGAGGGATTCCACTTGCATATGGAGGCATATGCATGTTCATAGCCTCTTAAGAGAGTATAAGGACCTTATTTATCTAATATAAAGTTAATTTTTTGGATATGTGATTCAATAGCATATTCGTATTCATCCCATATCTTTTTATTCTACATCAACAACCTCAATTCTACCTTAGTCAAGTGTTGATCTTGATCAGGTTGGATAGTTTGAGGTGACCCTTTTGTTATGGCTTTAAGGTTGGATTCCAAGGGATATGCATCATGTTACATGAAATATTCAAGCCAAAAATGTTTAATTTTAATTATTAGGTATAAATATACATTTTTTATGGGGTGAGGAATTGATAACCTTGTTTGAAAATCTCAAATAAATCACCTTGACATGAAATAACTCCTTGAGATAGAATGGTTGGAGGGTTGTATTACCCTTGTATCATGATACTTAATTATTCAATTATAATTAGATCATAACATGATTTTATAAGATATTATCCATCTCTTATGAGGTAAAAAAATACCTTAACTAATCCTCATATAATTCTAGCTTTCTTACTCTCTCTTATTTCATAGGGGTTGAGGTAGGAGTATACATAACATAGTTTGATGAATATTTGGGAGCCATATCCCCTTTGACATGTGTGTGGATATCTAAATAACTTAATACCACCTCTAATAGACCCTTATGACCTTTATCATCTATCACCATAGTGTGATCATCTTAAATGACATCAATGTTGTCTTCATAAAAATCTTGCAAGATGGTATGTATTTTTCTTGACCCATTGAAAACTCTTGAGGACTGTCATGATAAAGGTCAGATTCCATGTCATCAAGGAGGTCTCTTGTAAGTCACTTATTATTGATAAATAATTATGCATTCCTTTTGGGGTTTATCATACTCTTGCATCCCATCCTCTTCTACATTCTTGAAAGCTAACCTATGTTTCTCCTCACCAAGAGGTGTGCAAGTGGCAATCTCTTCTTCTAATTTACTCAAGTCACCTTGATAATATACCATCATAAATTGGACTTATTCAATCATATAATCAAGGATAGACTATTTATCAAGGAATGGAATAGGATGTTTTTGAAATAAATCTAGAAGAGAGGTCAAGTCTAGTTGTGTTGTAGATGCCTAATTCTACCCATTCATGTGCCCATATTTGATAGTCATCACCTCCTCTTTATTAATAAAATTTCATTAAATAAATTTCCATGATGTAAAATCCTTGTATTCTTGAGGAGGGAGGGGTGGGAGATGAGTGGTCTTATACTTGTCTTTCATTTCAATACCTTGGTTTATGCCTGAGTCACCTTATCTTCCCCTTGACTAAAATGCTTGTGTCCAAGTTGGAAACTTGGATTTAGGAGCCTCTTTCACATGTGTTGTATCTTTGGGTATGAATAAATGTATCTTCATAAAGGATGACATTATTTATGCTACTACCATTGATTGAGATAGATGATTATTTTCAAGCTCAATTTGTCTAGTAGGTGAGACTCTAATTTAAGTTTGGTTTGATCATTAATATCCTCTAACTGATGGGAAAGTGAATGGTCTTTCACTCTCTCTTGAATTTAATTCTAGGAAGGAAAGGTTGAAAGTACTTGTGAGGGACTTGGAGGATTTTGGCATTCATTTTCTTAAGACTCTTGGGGGATGATGGGAAACTCAACATAATAATGATATGGGGTGGAGTAGGGGACATGAGGCTAATGATAATGACCTTATTTCCCTTTTTATACTACTAAACTCTCTTTTATTTTTGAAACTAGACCACCTATGTCCAACATGTCACTATTGAGCCCTAAATGGCCCTTTCTCATAAGAAATGTCCACTCTTTATTGGCATGTTATAATGAATCTCTCATGCTCCCAATATTATGCCTAGGAATTTCTTGTCCATAACTCTTTTATGTGTCAATACCAACCATTAATCTTTCATACCCCAATAAGGTCTTCTTAAGGCTAGAAATATATTGGCTTGAGACATGACTAGACTAACTAGGGTGATTGAGAAGATAGGTGGGATGCCACGACTAGTTAAGAGGCTATATGGGATA
Organism: Torreya grandis; assembly: GCA_037957365.1. Lineage (NCBI taxonomy): Eukaryota > Viridiplantae > Streptophyta > Pinopsida > Cupressales > Taxaceae > Torreya > Torreya grandis. Next base: position 2,770,853 of record JARHVA010001582.1, read on the forward strand.
CCAAGGGGATGAATATGGTTTATAAGGAGGGTTAGAGTGGTATCCTTGTCATTTAATAAGATCATGGGCCTAATAAGGGCTCTCATATTGTTGGCAATATGAATGTAGGGTTGGTAGGTTTAATAATAGGGCTGATATGATTCATAGGGCTGATGATAATGAGGTGTATGATATAGCTTTTCTCCATATACATCCATAACTCATCATGAAACACATGAATAAAAATGTAAAATATGAATAATAACTATTCTTACCCTTGAAATGATGGACTTTTGATGCCTTTTAGCATGAAATCTGACTGCACATCCACTTCTCAAGTGCTTAAAGCTCTCGAAGTTGACCAAATGCTATAAATGAGTTCTTTAGTTCTTGAATTTGGTCCCATTATGCATACTAGAACTATTATATCTCCAACATGCACCTTATAAGGAGGTTTTTCAGGCCTACCTTCAAGGCTAGGGTAATATGGGAATATCCCAAGGCTATGGGTGACCTATGACTAGGATAAACCTCTAGATTATGGGTCTATCTCCCATGGTGCATCTATTTGGATCAATTTACTAAGACCTAATACTTTGGGGTGAAAAGGGATAGAGAATATTATTAAAGGTAAACTTACTCTATGGATGGTGATGCACAAATATCATTATCCACTCCATTTAACTTATAAAATACTAATATACTAGATAAAAAACTACATTACTAGCTCTATGGGTTGTTATGAAATAATGGTTCATATAGAGGTTGATTTGGATGGCTAGAGCATGAGGGTAATGAAGGGAAGGCCTATTTCAAGGAAATTACAATCAAGCTTCCAATCTAAACTTAGCCATTAACACCCTGACACACTATATGACCTACATAGAATACTTGTTAGCATATAGGTGTGGCAAGGACATGTAAAGGGAGAAATTATACCAATTATGCATATTAAAAAAATAATATACATACTAGATACTAACATAAGGAAGATACAATAATCTATTAATCAGTCCAAGAGGTTTACAAAGTAAAAATATAGATGGATTTTCCTCATACCTAGGTGATGGATGCAAAAATAGGCATTAAGGATTGAATAAATAAAAGAATTATAAGGGAAAGAGAGAGATAATGGTAGAGGTCATTAATGATCATATCCCACTCCATATATCTCTCCATGCATTGGTGTTCTTAAATGGGACCTTTAGGCATTGAGATGGAGTGGTAGAGGGTAAATTTGACCTATTCAAGGCATGTACATGCCAATAAATGGTCAAACACTTCTCCTATATTAGTTACAAAATGTAAAGGAAGTGTAATTAGGCCTCCATGAGGCATTGAGTAGCTTATCATTATTTGTGTATGTTGATAAGATTTGAAACTTCCTTCTCCTCCATGATGACTATAAATTGTGGTTTTTGGCCTTCATAATGTGACCCTACATTAATTCCTTCAATAGTCCTCTATGCCAACTAATCTCTCCTTGTTGACCCAAGTAGGCCTAATAGGCTACTAAGACTAGTTACTTGATTATTTGTGCTTAGTGGCCATGAAAATCTATATGAGACCTTAATAAAATGTGAATAGGTAATTTTTAGGTTTGAATCAATGTCCAATACCATGAAATAGGTCCTTCTAAGAAACATACATTTGAAACCCTACCAAACTAGGTGACTAGGTCACCTTTTCTTAGCATCTGTAGACTGGTTATTTGGTGAAAACTTACATATGTAGTTTCAATATTACATGTGAGAATTAAGTGACTTATGAAGTTAAAATAAGTCTCAAACCACCTCCTCCAGTGATTAGAAACTTTCCAAACAACTCTACACCCTATTCTTTTTTCAACACCTTGAAGAAGTACCATTTATGATAGGTTTGTACAATAGTTTTTACAAACCAACATCATGATTAGAGTATCCTCTAAGTGGAATATGTGATCCAAGTACTTTCCAAGCCAATTCAAGGTGTTTTATTACAAAAATACCAATTTTTCCCAAGCCATGTTTCTCTTAGGGTTTAAACAGGGTTTTGTAGGTCTACCATCTTAATGATGTTTCATAAAGATCAGATCTCCAATCCCCTTATGTTCATGGATGTTTATTCCATAGGCCCCACATAAAACTCCTAAAATCTTTAGGTCCCATGCATCTTTTATGTGGAGATATGAATTCAAGATGGTGTGTCTTGCACTCTTTACAATCCTTCTGGATATGTTTGTAGTCTTAATAATGATTGATAGAGGTGGAACCCTAAAATCCACTCTCTCCTTTATGGATCTTGAGTCCTTGGGTGCCTAAATATTGATAATACTCTTGGGTTTTAGTTACTCTATGATGAAATATTTTAACACTTGAATGTATAACTCAAGTTGGTAGACTGACATATTGTAGCTCGAGGGGGAAATAAGAACAATCTCACATCTTCTTGATCTTGTTCTATTTTAAACAACCTTTTTATGACCTATACCAACCTCTTACATTTTATTGTGATGTTATTTCTACTTGGTAGGGTCTAGGTTGGTTAGCAAGATTGAGGATGGAGTCTCGAGTAGCCATGAATGGTTTTAGTCCTAATGGGCCTAAATGGATTCTTAGAGGTTTGAGTAATATAATATTTAAATCATCACTTTAATACCACCATGTCATCTATCTTCCTATGTGTCCACCCTTTGTACTATCTCTAATTGTTTAAAATCCATCTTAGTCTCCATTCTCTCATATGAGCCTTTAAGTGTCACTATTCATTATCAAATATGTGTGTTTGAGATTAGGTGTTGGGTGCCAAAGTGATTTCCTTTCTCTATTGTGGTGATTATGAGGTCTAAACTCTCATAACATGATTCTAGGGTTGACAACACCCTATCAACTAAGATTCTCCTAAATCTACTCTCTACATACCCTTATATAGTCAGGCTTAGGGTTTGTAGGAGTTTATGACTTTGAATCCCTAAGGGCTTGATTGAGAATTTTTCTTTCCTCACTTAAATATATTATCATTATGGATACCCTATCATGTCCTTCACACCATCTTCTCACCCAAAGGCATGTATAATCCCTCAATTGAAATGCATAGGCTTATTTAGGCCTAATTTGGTTTAAGAGTCATGTTTATATCATTAATATTTCACTTCCTCCAAGGTCTAGGACAATTCAATGGAAGTAATGATAACATTCATAAAAAAAGTACAAGCCCATGTTACATCTCAATAGTCATTTTCATGTAAGGTTCAAAACTCATTTTCTTTCCTAAAGGTCCTAATTGTAGGTGAAAGCTAGGACCTTGACTATGATGTAGGTGTAAGTGTAAGTATTTTCTTCACCAACTTGAGGTCCTCATCATCATGATACCCTTGTTATATATTATTTACTTCTTATTATAGGCTTAATTCACACCCTTAGAGAGGGTTATTTAGGCTCTTTCTAACTAAGCTATAATATTGGGATAACCCTAGGCTATGGGTAACTTATGTTGGGGTTGAACCTCTATAAAAGGCTAACTTCCTCTTTGATGCTCACCTAAACTAATTCTAAGCCTAATTCTTCATAGGGAAAATGGTTAAAAGAAGGATAAGGGCTTCTAAGAAAGCTAACTAGGTGATGCACTAAATTTAAAGGGGAAACTCCCATAAGCTTGAAGCCACACTAGATATACTAAAGATAATACTAGATCTCACAACCTCAAGATCAAGCTAATTTGCATAAGTATTTCATAGAAGAGGTTTAAAGTATAGCACTATCTAAACATGCAAACAACATTGAAAACTCCCTAAACAAGGTCAGAAAGGAAGACAATGGATTATGAAGATTCTCCTTCACACAATACCATCATGCACAACTCACCAAACTAGATCCAAAGAAAAATATAGGTAAATAAAGTCCTATATTGCATCAAGAGGTAGTTATAACAAATACTTGATAGGGTCAAGCCTAATCAAGCTGAGCAAAATTTGTAGTATCTCAAAGAGTATCCTTGTCTCTCATAAAAATAAAAGTCTAAAATCTAAGAACCTTTTATAAATGGAAAGAATGGGATAATATAGAGAAGGGAAAGAAGGGGCATGTTTTCAAAATAATTAATGAGCTACCAACTTTCAAGGGATGCTCCATCACACTTTGGTCCAATAAGGATGTAATCCATCACGAACAAGATAGCCTAAATTAGCTCTAGTAGTCTTTAGTTCCTCTCATTGGATGAGAGCGAGGCACTAGAAGACAAGAGCTTATTTTCCATGATGAGTCATGATTATTTTGAGGAGAAAATATCTTCAAAGGCACTGATCAAAATTAAATGTTATAACTTCTTCTCTAATTACCCAATCTGCTCCATAAACCTCACCATTCTCCACTTGACTTCAATGATGAGGATGAAATATTCATGTCTTTAAACCTGATTGAGCTTTGGTTATGTTTGCTTTAGGTGGATGATTTTTGGAAGCACGGCCTGAGACACTTATTCATTAATTGCATATATCTTTTCATGAATTGAAACTTGGAATTGGATTCACTATGGAGGAAAACCAATCTAAGATAATTGGTTTTCCTATAGTCCATATAGGTATGACATCCTACTTGTGCATGGTCATATTTTGTCAATAAGATGTTGACTTTTGATCTATGTTCAATTTAGAATACCTAATATATCTTTGTAGATCCCTAATGGTAGTTCTTGGTCTTTTATTTATGTATTCTAGTCTAACTCGGCTTGTATTTGATCTTGATCTCAGTTTCATGTATCCTACCATATTAGGTCATACATTTGCCTTACCTAAGTCAAGTTATTCCATTGACTCTAATTGAAGCTATCCCTACTCAGTACTTATGTTTATTGTCTATCAAAAATCTAGCCTAGATCATTGACCCCTTGGCCTTTGTTCACTCTGTCATATCTTTTAGATATAAATAAACATGAACCCTCAGATCCACCTTTGAATTATCAACTTTATCTTCATTGGTGCCACTTGGAAAATGCACATTTGATTTCAGGATCTTATGTTAGTCTACCAACCCCCATGCTTATGCCATGTGGTGGCCTCTTGATCTATTTGACCATTTGACCCATCTTGCACCATTAGATCAAGATGTGTGATCGAGTGAAGGTCATTGATCTTGTCGAGACCCACTATTTAAAAGCTAATAGATAGTTCATAAGTTTAAATATGATGGTCTATAGGATGTCATTTGATGTTCACATAGCCATCATTAAAATTAATGCAACCATCAAATTTAAGCTCAAAAAGATCTATTTTTCTCAAGATTAAACTTGATGTTAGTGTAAACATCTTATTGCACAGGTCTAACTTTTAAAGTTTGTATATTGAGCTAGAAAGCTCACGTGGGTCTAAATTTTTTTGAGGATGTTCTTTACATGTAGTTTTACATTTGTGCTTGATCTTCTAGTTATGTGGGATTTCCTGAATAGGATAATAAATTATACAAGATGGAATGGTCTATTAGTTTATTCATGACATCTTGGTGATGGTCTGATCCAAAAACTTACATAACTCATCCTTTGATTAATATTTCAAGGTTATGATGGAATCTTAAGGATTATGCAACCCGGTCCACATTATTGAATGCTTGAGACATATGAGAACCTACTCAAATCCCTCTATTATTATACCTAGATTTGTTTCAAATCCTTTGATGTATTTATTCCATATGAAACCTTCTTAACTTGGTATGTGGGCCAAAAAAATGGCCAACATCTTTAGTGAATCATAGGGGTGCATGCCTATCTATGAAAAAGAACCTAGACCATGTGCATAGTCTAGCTCATTGGGAATGGAGTCATGAGCCTCTAATTGACTAGGATGAGCCTTTTCTAGAACCTCTCTTAAAGCAAAAGGACTAACAAAATAAGAAAAAATAAAGAAATAAAAATAAGTGGATGCAGACACTTGAAAGAAAGAAAGAGTAGCTAACCTACTAAATAAATGTATACAAAGACACTTAGAGAAAAGTGTAAAAATAACTAAACTACTATGTATAAATAAAATTTCAAAACTGATCCTCCTGGATCAAAATTAAATCTTCTAAGATCATTTTCCTCATGAGATGAGACATATTGTAGAACAAACTAGCATTTGACTAAAGAATTTGATATATCATGCTTGTTGATTGTCAACTTGATTGGTATGTTCACTAGTAAATCATCAAAAAACATGTCCCCAATGTAAAAATACTCATATTAATATTTAACCCTTACCTTATATGGTGGTATATTTTTGGCAATGTGAGATACCTCCAAAATTATCACACTTTAATTTGGGAGGACAATGTCATCTTGGTCACATGGAGGTATGGGTATGTCATCCAAGCTTGCACAAAAGCTTTTTGACTCCTCCCAAAATCCAATTTCCTCTTGATCACTTCAAAGCATGCCAAGCTTAGTATCAATCTCACTATTCTCCTAAGGGACAACCAACTCATGTTCAGTTATATCCTACTTAGTTGTTGCATAGTTACCTCTCTTCTCATCAATACTCCATCTATGAGAATTAGATTGATTTTCTACTTTCTCCATGAAGAATGGAATCTCATCTACCCATATAAGGATCAATTCATCATGTCTCTCTAGTCAGAAAATTGATTTTTATTCTTCTAGGAGGTTGCCAATATCTACAACTTCATGTTGATGTTCACTTTCATGTGATAGAGAGATCACATGTTTACTAATCAGGTCCATTTATTCCATGAAACCATGGTACAACTACCACCATACCTAAATGGGATATTATTATTTCCATTTTTATATCATGTTAGCTTGTATTCCTCCCCCAAGACAATCTCTCTCATCATCCTTGAAGATATATTTGTTTCCTTCTTGACAATAAAGAGTACTAAGAAATATTTCCTCATCATACAAGCTAGAAACATTATCCTCATAGCCTTTTTGAGGCTATCTAGTAGTTTCAAGTTCCTCATCTAACCTCTATATAATAGGCTCTTCTTCACAAAGGGAGATGATGGGAGGGAAAGAGACTTCATTGATAGATCCATTTTATAGGGTAGATGAAGGAATTGAGATTTATCTTGACTCGACCTCTACATACTTCTCTTTATCTTGAATTTGGATAGGCATTGGAGGAGTTTATTTTTCAAGGACAAGCATGACATAATCAAGGGTCTTAGTCTAAGAATATATTCATGATGGAATGTTTTGAGATTCTTGAGGAATAATGGGTGAAGGTTGCATAGGCATGGGAGGATAATGAGTTATAAATGAAGTATGAGGTATTATTGTCACTTGGATTTGCACCCTTTAAAGAGATGCAAAGATCTCCTCATCCAAGTGGCACAATATAATAAAATATAGGATTTTTGGTAGCCTAAGGGATGAGGTGAGTCTTTAGATAGGGATATATCCCTTTATGTACCACTTTGGATTACTACTACTACTACTAAATGTTGGGGGGGGGGGGTGAAAAGGGAGAAGGATAACTGAAATCAAACTAATCTAGGGGAGATGATATACCAAATTGACTAATGACATCCAACCATATTCATATTACACTTGAAATCAAAGGAAAAAATAAACATACACTCTCTAATCTATGTCTTCTTGCATCAATGTTACATTGTGCGGTTATGGATGAATGTGCAAATCTAGGAGGACTAGACAAGAGGCCTTAAATAGAAATAATGAAGAGAATAAATCACTTAAACTTTGAAATTTCTTGGAACACATCACATGCCCTATAATAAGAATATATAAATAGGTGAGATAATGTGACAACTTTCTAAGCAATCTATAGTCTTCACTAAGCAAATCCAATATTCAAGTAAAGAACACTATGAAAAGTCATGGAATAGGTAACACTAAGTCATTTTATTGATCAAAAGGTATAAAAATGAGTATGGATTCACAATACCTATGTGTAACATCCTTCCAATGCTAAAATGGCTAGTTCTTATAGAACTTGAGAGAGAAAGAGAAGAGGAGAAGTTCAAGTGTTAATTCAAGGCATAAACTTCATGAAAAGTGGCATAAAACTCCCCATTTTGCATAGAAAAATTGACTTTATTTGAACATCCCATAACTGATAAAAACCAAGTCTAATGACTTTAATTTAGTTTAAGGACATCATACATGCCTCTCTATGCATTAGTTGCATGCTTGGTCTTCTAAAATCAATTAGAAAGGAGAAATCATCATCTGTAGTCCAAAAACAACTCTTTTCATGCACCTTACACACGTGGCTCCCAAAAAGGAATTAGTTATCCATTAAATTCAATGTGAGGGAGTGAATTAAATGTTTAAATACCTTTAATGTCCCTATAAGCATTAGGAACACCTTAAAATGAGCTCACTTAGAGTTTTCCGTTTTCTTCATTAACTTGTCTAATAGGCCAATTTTGACTGGATAAGTTGAAGTTGTTTATTTGAAAAATTATAAGATTTTTACTTGAATAAAATTTCCATAGGGATTTATTTAAGTTCTTAATATTCCTCTCAAACTTAATTTCATGTCTTGAATCCTCCTATAGCCTACAAAACACAAAAAATAGTGAAGAAAAGACTATTTTGTACCATGTACATACAAGTCCGTATAGCTAGTTGGCATTGGGGGGGGGGGGGAGGAGATTGAGAGAGTCATATTCAACATCAAATATCCACTATGGTAAAAATATTCCATTTTATTATATTTCCAATCTCATTTTCTACATTGGGTCTTAGCTAAGGGTTTAGTAGGGTTTTAGGCCTATTTTTGGTCTTAAGGTTGGTTCATAAAGTTCTAAAATCAAACCTGCCAAAAAATTCTCAAAAGATGATATGTAGAGACCCTATTAAGCTCCCCAAACTCCTTTTACTCCCATGCAAAACCTACAAGTAGATATGATCATCATAACTAGACCTATCATTCTCTTTTCCTCTTTTCCTGCATGTTTGAATGGGTTTGAGATCCAAAGGGTAAGTTATTTATGTTTTATCTACCCTCCAATAATTTATTAACCTTTTTATTTATCTTAAAAAAAAATTCAATAGTTATAAATTCTCATTTCATGCTTAAAGTGTAATGGACCCCCATTTGGATGCTAGGCCTAATCATGCCTAATAGGCCTATTTTCACCTTAGAGATTAAAATTACCTTTTAAGGTTTACCATATCTCCTAATAGACAAAAAAATTATATAATTACCCCATGGAAATGTTCCAATAGGGTGTAAGACATATCTTATGATAGAAAATGAAGTGATCCTCCTTTTAGCTTCTAAGCTTTAATCTTACCTCTAGGCCTGACTGCTCCTCTGAGGGTTTAAGCTATCTTGATGAGTTTTTTTATATTTAAATAGATACAAAATATTTTTTAGGGTCCCAAAATCATGATTCAATAGGATATAATGTTCAACTAGGACTACAGGTGAAGATTCCCTCTCATTTGGGCTTTAGGTCTCACCGTGCATAACTAGCTTGTCTGTAACTTTATAGGTTTAGATCATCTTGTTGGGTTTATCCTATTTGTTATGTGTTTATATTATTCCCATATGCATATTATATATTCATACACCTTATTTAATTTTCCCCATATCCTTTGGTCTCATCTTCTTACCCATCTCTTTAAATATTGCAAGCTCATGTACAAAGGGAGTGCCCTTTGTCTAAGACAAAATAGAGGGCACTCCCTTATTACCTTATAAAAATGTTACTATTTAATTGGACTCCTCATGTCATAAAGGTTCTATCCAAAAAATTATATACTTTTATATCATGTATAGACCCCCCAAACTTTCCAAAAATCAAGATAGGTTCTTAGGAAAGGATGGTGCAAGGTTTTATCCATATGGACTATGTTTTGATGATTTGGGACCTCCCATTTGATTTATTTGGGATTAGAAGAGAATATATAGTTTTTAATAATCATGATGGATGTGTTATAATATTTTTTTACCCATATTTAGGCCTCATGGATCACTTATTGATCCATAACTCAAAAGCTTTGGTTGAAAGAAATTCAAGAAATAAGAACAACACAATAACAATAATGCTATCTCTAAGAAGAAATGTTTTATTCATAAAAATTTGTAGATCCAAACATATGATTATCTATGAGAAGAGATGTTTGATTTAAATTTTAGGTTACATCTTAATTTATACACATTTTTAAGGTAGGATGAGGATGTGGAAGGTCACCAATCTCAAGGGAGATTAAGTGGTTTGACTTCCATGATTTACAACAATACAAAATTTGAGGAATTAATATTTTTAGAAACTTACTATTTTTATATTTCACTACTAAAATTTAAATTTGGGGAACTTACATTGGGTTTTATGGGTTCAAAATCCATCAAGACAAGCTCCATGCCATCTCATTACATTCTCCTCATTCTTAGATTTCCAATGGTTCAAACGGTGAGTCGATTGGAGCTACGGTGCAAAAGTTATGGATCTTAGAAGTCTTGCCACTGATTGGGGTAGAACCATCACCTGAATTGTCACTTGAAATGTTTCCTGGATCACTCATGCTCTTGGATACACCAAACTAAGATTCTCCTTGACTAGGTTCCCTATTTTGAAAGGCTCTTGCTAGTAGATAAAAACCTGATTTAACCTTAAAACTTAGTGTTAACAAAATCCTTAGAGTCATTAAATATCATTTTATTCCTTTTATATCTATTTTGAATAATCCTCATGTCATATATTCCTCAAGAAGATCAACATCTTTGATTTTTACCCCTCTCTACCCTCTGTTGGCTATATGCATAAAATGGCTTAAAAAACCCTATTTTAAGCTTGTTTTAGGTATGAAACCATGTTAAACAACATTATTTATCTCTCTAAGGTTATTTTACACTCATATAAGTCATATATTATTAGTATTATACTTTTCTAGTACCAAAAATACCATGCCCCATAACTCACTACCTATCTCAGTAATAACCTAGTTATACATGCTCATGGGTTTCTAAGAAACTATATAGGATTAATTTGAATTGATAAGGGTTTATAAAGGTTAGAATGATTATAGTTAAGGTACTCACAATTTTTCCCATCATTCAAGTTTCCTTACTTTCACTTTGAACTTACTTAATTGAGATTTTCCCCTTAACTAACTATAAACCCTACCTGTAGGTGTATGTAGATGTATGCGAGTTTGTAATCTAGCCTGTTCATGATATGTGTGAAACTCTATTAGAATAATTGAATCCTAAAGTTACTTAAATGAACTATAAATCACCTTTTATAATCCTAAATCATCAACTAAGCATCAAGACTTGGAACATTGTTCTAACCTTGCTATAGGTTCCTATCCCCACAATGTACGAACTGTAGGTATGAAGAAGGAACCAAGTCCATTCTTTATTTTTGATGATTCCTCCAGGTCAAAGATGTTTATTTCATAATTTTAAACCATATCCACCTATTTACAAGGTTAGATTTTAAACTTTTGGTGCTAATGGTCCAGTTTTATCTCTTTCTTGTAGATTATACTACCTAAAAATAATGTTTTAAGAGCATCTTTGGACCTCACAATTCCCACCTTCCATCACCCTTCTTGATCTTATCCTTGGCACTAGTCCTCTCCATGATATATGATATAAAAAATATTCAATTATATGTATTATATATCATTGAGGCCATGTTATATACCAGGAACAAAAACCCTCTTGACCTCTATTTTACCATTTTAGGGACAAAGGTCCAAAACATAGTCCATTGCCTTTTCAACCTGATTTCATGCTTCTTTTTGAATTTTAGACAATTTAAATGGATTTTAAAATCTTGATTATTCATTCCACATCCTTTATCTTTATGAATTTTTTCCTTCTCTCCATGAAAGCACTTTTGCACTCTACTTAGCCACTTATAGGTGGATGTTTGATACACCATAGCAAGCTATATGTGTACACCATGAAACTAAGAATGCATATGAACTTTGTATGCTATTATATAACACCATAATTCATATATTGTGGTATAAATCAGTTTTTAAAACATATCCACCTCTCCACGCATTAACATAACATCAGCAAGGCCCTATAGATTGATGTTTTGGACAAGCTATGTAGGCGAGCATGGAATGTGGCAAAAACATGTTAGGGAATAGATTCAAGACCACTCAAATTAATTAAAATTATTAAAATTCATGATATTAATAAATAAAAACCTTTTAAATATCTTCAAAACACATTTTACAACTTGAAAATGCTTGCATACACCTGGAAAAAAGTAGGTAGGGGTCTATTAAATGACTAGTTGGTGTGATGAATGGGCTACAGCTATGAGAATCAAGTAGAAATGGATGAAAGGTGAAAAGATACGTAAATTATAATTTTAAAACATGTATATGAATATTAAAAAAACCCTATTAATCCATTGACAAAGCATAAAACTCTTGAAAATGGTGAAAACTACCCACAACTCAAAAAAATTTATCTTCCTATAAATTGAGATGATTAGCATATAAAAAACTCATGAAAAATGAAACCAAGTATGTTGAGAATTGGATAAGTATGTAAATTTTTTTGGAATCAATCTCAATAGCTAGATTGTATGGACTTTCCCAAACAAGACCAAAACCTCAAGGGTGCATAGATTGATAGGTAAATTTGCACAGTCAACTTAAAATAAATGGTTCATAAAGAAAATTTAATAATTATAAAACTTATTAATATGAAAGTTAAGGTATTTTATTTTATAAAAACCTCTTAGATTCATTCTACCTGAAACCCCTTGTATTGACCATACCAAGTACAAACCTACAAGTCACTTTTGTGTGTCTAGAAAGGTGAAAAGGAAGCAATATGGTTTTGAGAAATAAATTAAATCTAAAACAAATGAAAAAACATGGAGATGAGTCTAGGGAAGATAAATAGTCACATTTAAACATTTTCCAAGTGGCATACTTCCCAAAGAGGTCGTAAAGTGCCATTTTCTCATTTTTACCAAGAAAACTACCTTTTCTCTAAACAACCTACCATATTATCAAGTATAAATTATATAAGACTTATAATGACACATGGGGGATGAAATAATGTTTTTACACTTGCACATTTCCCAATAAACCTATACAAATAATTAAATGTACTATTTTGACCCTTAAAATGACATGAGAGACTAATGAAATAAGTGATCAAGGTTAATATAACATTTAATGGAATAAAATGACCTATAAAACACCTCATGAAAATATATTAGAACTCATATAGACCTATAAAGTTAGGTTTTTACCTATAGGTACCCTAATTTGACTAAAAAGTCAAATTTGGTCAATAGGTATAATGGATGGTTCATGGATGGAGGGAACCTTCTTGTGACTTGAAACCTTGAGAAATGTTGAATCTTGAAGAAAACACTATATGGAAAGCAAATTGAGTTGGGAAATGGAAGGAACATCTTCTTGATCAGCTATAGCTTGAGATTTTTCCTCCTACTAGGGTGACATGGAAGATTGAGGTTGCTTGGATTGGGTTTGTTGATTCTCCCACCTTACTAATCTATCTATCCACCATTGGAATAAAGTCCTCATTTCATACAGATCATCATTGATAGCACCATATTGGACCTCTTCTCCAATAGACATCCACTTACTCGTCAACATTTGAAGTAACTTCCTCATCCTCTCTATGAGATGGAAAGGGATCATATTTAGCTCTCTATCTCATCTTCTCATCACCTACTCTGACTTTAGCATATTTGGCTTGTATGCCAATAAGGATATGGTAGAAAAAACATATTTTTGACAAGGTTGGCTAGAGGGGTAATTAGGTTGATATGAAGGATAGATAGGTTAATTTTAGGGGTCATATAAATGATTATATTATTGGTCAGGGTCTTAATAAGAATGAAAATCTTCATTTGGTTGATGATATAGCTCACCAACCTAATTAAGATAGAATCCCACCCTAAAACCAGCCATAAAGACTCATACAATAGACCAAATAAAGATAAAGCTTGATTGAAGGATTACCTAAACTACAGTAGCGAGTTGAAAATGACTTGGAGTCATAATTGATGTTTGTAGAATGCCTCTAAAAGCTGATATGTAGAAGGACAAAATCAAAAATCCTTCCATTTCTTTGGACCTTAATCCCATCGAGCATGCCAAAAATTGTTATAGGCTTAATTTTCACCATTAGATAGGGTTCTTCAAGCTCTCTCTTATGGGTAACTTATGTTGGGGTTAAACCTCTAGAGAACGCTGACTTCCTTTTTGATGTTCACCTAAACTAATGCTAAGCCTAATTATTCATAGGGAAAAGGATTAGAAAGAGGATAAGGGATATTAAGAAAGCTAACTAGGTGATGCACCAAATTTAGAGGGGAAAATCTAATAATCTTGAAACTACAATAGATCTGCTAAAAAAAATACTAGCTCACACAACTTCAAGATCAAGATAATTTTAATAAGTATTTCATAAAAAAAGGTTTAGAGTAGAACACTAATCTAGACTTATAAATAACATTAAAAACTCTTTAAACAAGGTTAGAAAGGAAGATAATGGATGATGAATATTATCATTCACATAATACCATCATGCACAACTCACCAGACTAGATCCAAGGCAAAAGATAGGTAAATAAATTCTTATATTGCACCAAGAGGTAGTTCTTAAAAATGCTTGATAGGGTTGAGCCTGATCAAGAGTATCCCTATCTCTCAGAAAGATAAAATTCTAAAATTTGAGAACCTTTTACAAATGGAAATAATGGGATAATATAGAGAAGGGAGAGAGAGAAGAGGAGGCATGTTTTTAGAATAATTAATGAGCTACTAGTTTTCAAGGGATGCTCCATCACACTTTGGTCCAATTAGGATGTAATCCATCATGAATAAGATAGCCTACATTAGATCTAGTAGCCTTTAGTTTCTCTCATGAGCTAAGAATGAGGCACTAGAAGACAAGATCTTATTTTTCATGATGAGTCATAATTATTTTGAGGAGAAAATATCTCTAAAGACACTGATCAAGATTAAATGTTCCATCTGCTTCTCTATTTACCCAATCTACTTCATGAACCTCATCATTCTCCACTTGAATTCAATAATGAGGATGAAATCCTCATATATTTAAACCTAACTGAGCTTTGGTTATTTCAAATTTAGGTGGTTGCTTGTTAGAAGCATGGCCTAAGACACTTATTCATTAATTACACATATCAGTTCTTGTATTGAAACCTAGACCTAGATTTACTATGGAGGAAAACCAATCTAAGATCATTGGTTTTCCTATAGTCCATATAGATATGACATCCTACTTGATTCCTGGTCCTATTTTGTTGAAAAGACATTGAACTTTAATCTATGTTAGGTCTAGAAGACCTAATTTATCTCCACATAGCCCTGATGGTAGTGCTTGGTCCTTTATTTATGCATTCTAGTCCAACTCAGCTTGCATTTAAGCTTGAGATTGGGTCTATATATCCCAATAGCTTAGGTCATATATTTGACTTGCTCAAGTTGGGCTGTTCCATTGACTCTAGTTGAAACTATCTCAGCTCATTCCTAATATTTATTAGCTCTTAAAAATCTATCCTGGATCATTGACCCCTTGACCATCATTCACTCTGTTAGATCTTCTAAATATGAACAAACATGAACCTCATATCCACCTTTGAATTATTGACCTTGTCCCCACTAGTATCAATTGTAAAATATGTGTTTAATTTTAAGATATTATGTCAGTCTACTAGCCCTCATGCTTATGCCATGTGATGGCCTCTCAATCTATCTAATCATTTGACCCATCTTATACCGTTAGATCGAGATGTACGATTGAGTGACGGCCATTGATATTGGTAGGACCCATTATTTAAAAGACAAATAATAGTTCATGAGTTTAAATTTGATGATCTATGGGATGCCATTTGATGTCTACATGAAAATCATTAACATTCACATGACTGTTAAATTTAAGATCAAAATTATTTATTTTGTTAGTGCAAACTTCTTACTGCACAAGGCCAACTTTGAAAGATTGTAACTTGATCTAGAAATCTCATGTGGGTCTAAAAATTTATAAGGATGTTCTTGACATGTAGATCTACATTTGTGCTTGATCTTCTAGTTGTGTAGGGCTTCTTAAGTAGGATAAAAATTGTAGAATTTAGATTGGTCTGTTAGTTTCTCTATAACATCTTGGTGATGGTTTGATCCAAAAACTTGCACAACTCATCCTATGATTAATCCTTCAAGGTTTTGATGGATTATTAAGGCTTGTGCAACCTATTATATGTTCTTTAATGCTCATGACATATGATAACCTATTCATATCCCTCTATTTACATAACTAGACCTATTTCAAAGACTTTGATCTACTACCTCCATATAAAAACTACTTAGCTTGGTATGTGGGCCAAAAAAATGGAAAAAACTTCCCCTTTAAATTACCTTAGAATTTAGATACCCCTACATGTATAAATTTATTTATGTCATATGCATAGGCCTATTTAGGCCTAATTAGGACTAATAGACATATTTAGATCATTAGGTCCTATTATTTATTTGGGACTTATAAAAAATTAATTGGAAAAATGAGGTTACTTAGGAAATAAGTAATACCTCCCTTTTACTCTTTAACTTCATCCCCCTATAGGATTCCATAACTTACACTCTCTTACTTTTGATTTTTATTATGACTACCTTGTTTAGGCTTACTTAGGCCTACTAATGTGCCAAATTTATTTTGTATATCTCAGGAGGGATAGAATTTCAAAGTGAAATTTATAACTCCTTAGAACACAAGTGGAGATACTTCTTTTCTCTCCTCTCACTTATCACTATGCAGGGTTCCTATATCTAGCTTACTTTTTGTTAATAATTAGGTCTGAAGGGTAGTTATACGTTATAGACTATGTGTAAGTGGGATTTATTTCTCATCATTCATAATAAAATGATCATCCCTCCCATGGTTATATTTAATTGGGTAACCTCTAATAACTTTTAAGACATCTATAGATGGTCTCTTTGTTCAATTCTCCCTATTCTTACAGTCAAGCCTGTAGGTAGTGGCCCTAGGCTTCTTGACTATGTGTGAACAATTAAGGAGTGGATTATGATGATTAATTATTCTTGTGGATTACCTTATCATTTTATTTGCCTCTCACTACTTATTTATAACTCTCTTAATCCCCTAAACTTCATTTCTTTCAGTGTCCTTTCACCATAGGAGCTACAATCCTATGTATACTCATAAGAGACTTAATTGAGCTTGTGCTCTTAGGACTAAGTTGAGAGTGTCAATCATTAATTTTAACTTATTTTATATATATCCATACCTAATTTATATTATCCCATGACTATCATTGAGGTCTCTCAACCTTCCACACCTCATCTCAATAGCCAACACTTCATTGGTTTGGTCTGCACTTTAGGCTACTATGGTCAGGCTTGTGTGAGTTTGCCTTTTTAGGGCTAAGGATGAGGATGGAATTTTATGTATAGGGTAGTTAGTATAAGGTAGTGAGGGTAACATAATAGGTATTTATTATAACATAAAATAAATTATGTTTATCTTTAACACCACCAAAAGATCCTCTACAACTACTTTATCCTCACTTTGTAAAGGAGGTTATATCCACTCATGACAATCATATTGGAGATAATAATTTGAAGGGGTTACTTTATTATCTAGTGAATAAATAGATATTATAAGGTGGATAATAATTTAAAGGTTTTAATAGACCATAATACAATTTAAAACATCATCCACCTCCATTTTCATGCATAAAAGCTCTACAACATGAAGAAGCTTGCTTGCAGTTTAAAAAAGTGGAAACATTAAGATTTTATTTATGTCACACCCAAATATGTGTGAAAAAAGGGTGGAGAGTTATTTATATATAAATTTAGGACTCTTATAATCACCATCAATTATTTATTTTAAAAAACACTTCAAATATGCACCAAAACTGATGCCACTTTAACCCCTTGCACAAATGAAGAAGACCATTTGAGTACCTAGATTGTTAGTGTTTTTTCATAAATCATAGGCCATGAATGTGAAAAAAAAAACATGAATGATAAGTTCAAGAGACCCCCTTCCTCTTCCCAAAGTCTCAAATCCTCATTTTCTCTCTCATATCCATACCATTCACAAACTTGAACGGATTTCCTATGCTACAAAGGAGCTCAGTAGAAGGAATAGAATGTTTTTTTACCTTTATAACCTTTAAACTCATGGATATCTTCACATGATGATTTCAATGATCCCCTTATGAAACTTTCTAACTTCCTCTATCTGTATGTACTATATGGATCCATACAAGTTAGAAACTCCTACAAAACCTATAATTTTCCTTCACTTTCTCCTGATTTAGGTTTGAGACATAACTTATAAGGAGGGGTATAAATATAGGTAAAAAAAATTTCAAAATGAGTGGTGTGGATGGGGAAGTTGAAAGGTTATGGTTTACCATGTGTGGGGTCCCTTTGGCTAGTAAAAGGTGGATTTGAGTTCCAAAATGGACCCTCTTAAGTAGGAAACACCTTGAAAGTGACAATATGATTAATATGGGACCCTTCTAGACAAATTGACATTAAAATATTCCCCTTATTCAAATGTTTATAAGGAAAATAAACTCATATTGCATGTTTGAGGATCATTTGGTGCTTTGAAAGGGCTAATCAAGGTTTGAGATAGACTTGAACAAATAGACCATGGATAAAGACTTTGACACATATTACTAGGCTTCACATTAGGACCCAAGCATAGTTTATGCATCTTTCACATTGTTTGGCAAGTTTTCTCTCATAAATAATGGCTTAAAACATGCCCATATACCATAAGAACCAATAACCTTAAAATATCCAAGTTACCTTTACTTTTTATTAAGATCCTTAGTCTTGTTAAATAATGATTTGGACTACCCTCAAGGCTTCAAAAGGACATGTCAACTCTTCCACTCACTCAATGACCACTATGAACACCTAATATATCACCTAAGGATGCAAGATAACTATAGCATATGATGATCTCTATAGAAGGTTCTAACATAATATGAAACATTAATCAATGCTAAAAAGGTTCAAAATGAGACCTAATATGACATCATCATATAAAAGGATAACCATGTGCAAGCTTGGTTGGGTATCAAAGAAAGTTGTTAGTTGTAGGAGTTGACATTTATCCTAGGAGGCTAGACTATCAACATCACCTTTAAGGATAGATAAGAAAATAATATCATGTGATTCTCTTTTCACATCATTGTACACCTTGATAGTAATTGTGTCTAGATATAAATCTACTAAAGTATACCTAAAATATTTTATTAAATTCAATGAGGCTATGTTTAGGTCTGAATAATTACTTATAATAACTAGCTTAATCTTGTGGTGGAAAATGATGGATTTGATGTAAAGAGGGTTATTTTACAATGGACCAAGGGGTGGCATATCACTTTTGTCAAATGTAAGTTGTTTACCTAGGGATAAATGCCCCATAGGTGCTTATAATTTGTCAAGCTTAGTGTCATTTAAAACCTTGGATTGGCATAAATATTATACAATATTTCTTTATGTACTTTATATGTATGTAAGAGATCTAAAATATAAATTTACATCAGTGTCTTGTTTAATTTTTATATAAGATAATATGAATTTTCAATGGAATAAGAAAACTTGGATTTCAAGGGAAAGGTTTAAGGAATTAGATTACTATTTGAAGGAGGTGAGGAACCTTGAACCATAACCTTGGACATCAAGTTTTGATAGCATAATTTGAAGTTGATAGAGGATTAATTGAATTATAATAAGGGGGTAGGACCTAGAATAATGAATCATGGATATCGAGGAGAAACAATATTATTTTGAGTTAGAAGAGTACCTCAAGGATATGATGGAAGATGTCCTAGATTATCCAGCATAACACTCTAAGGGGTGTTGGAAGGTTAACATGGGTTTATTTTAATATTATATACATTATTACTAGTAATATGACCTACAACATTTTTTTAAGTTATAAATTACATCATGGTAGCCAATTTGATTTTTTTGGGAATCTTGAACTTCATTACAATTTCCTTGAATCTAATTCTAGCCTTGATTCTAATTCAGATTATTGGGTTGGTGTTGACTATTTGATTAGGATTCAAAAATGGGTCCTTATAAATACCCAAATTATGATTAGAATTAGAATTAATGTTATCTAGCTTAATGTCACCATGTTCAAGTATATATTTGATGAAATTCCCTAATTTCATGTGCTTATGAGTTATATGCCATTTGAAATAATGGTAATCATAAATATTTATTTTCTTTATACCATATTAACTTTGGTTGGGCTTCTAAAATAGATTTTATATTTGTCCAAATGACTAGGTTAGCCACAACTAATTTTTGGAACATTTTCTCTATAGGATCACCAAGATAATTAAAGAATATGTCTTGATAGTGATTTATTCTTGGAGGTCATCTTTAAAATGTAATAGATGGAGTAGGTAGAGTATTTTGGACAGGTGGTGGTTGCACCATTTTTACATGTCTTAATTCTATTACTCCATTATATACTACATTCTTATTTATACTAAATACTTTGGGATTCTCATATGTACTTGCCTATGTGTGTATTAGATCTTGATATTGTGCCTAATTCTAAGAATAAATATTGATTATGACTTTATCTATAAGTGCCTTTTCAATTTACACTCCTTTATTTATAATATCTTCAAATGTATCAACATAATAACGTCTCATGTTGTGATCCACATTTGAATTGAGATTGAAAGTGAATATATTTACTAATTTCTTATCTAGAAGGATGTGTGGAAAGAGGATAGACAAAACTCTCCATCATTGAAGGTAAACATAAAAACTTTCCCCACCATGTTGTTTAACATTTCACAAGTCAACCATGGTCAACTTGTGTTCTATGTTATATCAGAATACTTTACAAAAAAATTAGACAAGTCATCAAAGGTTCTGACATATCCCTTTGATAAGTGTATAAACCAATCTAAGATACATGGAAATAAGTACATAAATTTTTTTATAGGAAATTTTTGTAAGATAGGATCAATGGGTCGGGAACTAGAAAGAACTTGCTACAGATTAGTAAACACTTATGGTGGATTACTAGTATCTTATAGGAATGAATCCACTAGAGGTGTTAGTTCAAGAGCTATGAATGTATCCATACCTGATATAGGATTAACTAATGAATATTTTGGTGGTTGATCAATGGGTGTATTTTTTCCATAGGTGGGGGATTATTAAGAGAAAAAACAACTATGGAGGCAACCAAAGAAGTTAGTATTTGAATACTATATTGTAATTATATAATAATGAGTTGGCTATTTTGGGTGAGGTTAATAAGTTTCCCTTTCCATTTGTTTGATGATTCTATAACTTGAGTAAAGGTGTGCATAAAGGTCTATTCATGAGTGGAATCTAACTCTAGAGGTATCTCCTCTATCTAAACATGGCTACATAATTCTTATGTTCTAAGTAGTATATCCTCATATAAGGGTTGATGTACCTCATCCTTTTGGTTTTCATTACATTAGAAGTATCGAATTTGATCATAAGATCATTCATAATATAGATAAGGGTTATATGAAACCCCACTTTATGTATATCTAGGCATTATGTAATTAATAATCTTCATCTTAGATCAAGATAGGATAATTTGAATTGATTTGTTCCAAAAAATGTGTAAAGCTTTAGTTATCAATTCAAAGCTGACTATTGTATTAGACAAATGATTTGAATATAGGATATTTTTTGATGTGTTTTCAAAATACTTATTGGTTAAGGTATAAGTTCTAATTTAAACATTCTAAAATATATGGCAAAGTAGAATGATAATGAATGTGAATCATCTTCCAAAAGTTATAATCAAATGTTTGAATGATCAAGGATGATTTCTGAACATGCCTTAACTCAATTTGATCTTAAACTATTGAAAATGTTTGATTTTTACTTAACCTTTGAATTTGAATCAAATTTTTGATCATCAAAGTTGACTTGATAAAGTTGACCTTAGTTGAATTTTGAATGTTGACTTTGTTTGACTCTCAATAATTGACTTCATTTAACTTTTGAAAGTTGACTTCACTTGAATTTGGATAAGAATTAGATTCTTGGTTAAAAATGAACCTAATTTGGACTTGAATGAGAATTTGAATTTCAGTTCAAATGAATTTGATTTATATTTTATTTGAATTAGACATCATAATAGTATAATGGAGATAAAGTACCATTTTACTTGGGAAGTGTAAGACTCAGATGGGATAAAGATGACCCAAAAATTGGGTAGAGTAATACCTTATTATGTGAGTTTACAATAACAATATTTGAACTTAGGATATTTATATTTTTTTATGTATAAGATTTATCGCACATAATAAGTATAAGTTAATAGAAAAATAAAAACATCCATTCAAAATAATCCCTATCTTTAGTAAAAGAACTAGTCTATAACTAAAGTGTAGTCCACATAACTACCTTAATTTAAGTAGTAATGAATTAGTTTCACTTAACCCTCACTTCAAGTGGTATGTCATGAAATCTTAAGGAGGTTGGTTTTCCTCTCTCTAAATATCATTTACAGTTGAAGATATTAATCACAAATTTTGACTTAGATTTTTAAATGGTCCCTAATATACCTTGTATAAAATGAGGCTTAAAATCCATAAAATAAGAACAAATAAAAATAAATCTACAAGAGGATCTATCCCTTCCATGACCAATTTAACCATAAAGGTCTTCGTGAATTATTACCATAAATTTGGACTCTAAGGGTGATGTCTGATAGTGTACTATTAGGGATAAACCCCTTGTTATCACCAATCCCTTTATGTGTAATTTTGATTTAATCTTAGTGATAAATACCCTTAATTTATATCCCTTATTAGATGTATGGGGTTGGTATGTATGCTGAGAGATGAAACTCTAGTCATCGTACCCTATGAACTTGTAAGAAAGAGATGAAATCCACCTTGTGTAGTCAATAAAGATGAAAAGTAAAAACCATAATATATGTTTTTATTCACCCAAGCTCCCTCAAGAAGTTAGGGGGGATCACATGTATGATATATTATTCATAATAAAATAAACAAATCAAACGTGTACTTAAATGAAAATATAAGTTTTTAGAACACCGAATTAAAGTGCTCATAATTTTTTATTTCACAAAAATAAGTGTTTATTTGAAAATAAACCACATCTTTATCAAGCAAACCTATAGTAAACAATTTAATATTTTCAATCATGGTTTTTTCCCAGCAAAGGAGGTCAAATAGTTGTTTGTTTATCTCATGATAAAATCTACATAGAGAAATACCATTGTTTAGTAGGGTGATCAAACCATTTATCAATAAAATCATGGAAGAAATAATGAATAATAAACTGGTGATTCCACTAATTAGTAGGGTGATATCATTTGATTTATGGGGAAATATTTTTGTTAAATAAGGTGTTTCTATCGATTCTAAAAATTGGTAGACATAAAGAAAACATAAACTATTACCTTCATGATATCACTAAGATTTAGGTTGAGTCCAACATTTCACAAGTTAAAAACATCATTTTATAATTCAAATCCACCATTAAGGTTTTTAATATTTCCATTTGATAGTTGGTATGAAGCTGAGAATCTTCACTGATTCACATTTCTTTCCCATTGATACATAGTGTATTTCTACCATTTTATTGAAAAACACACAAACATAAATAGGGGGTAATTTATATCACCATTACAAAGAGTGATATCACCAATTAAATAATTTTAACCCACCAATACCTAGTGTGTTCCCGTTGATATGCAAGGGATAGAAAAAATGAAAATTTAGAAGAAAACAAGGGAAATTAGGCCCAAAATTGATCTAACTTCATAATTATAGGATGATATAATGTTCTAAAAAGGATTTTGGGGTGAATGGTCCCACTGGGTGTGTCATATGCAAAGACACAAGTATGAGGGAGTTGGTTTTATTGTTGGTATCAAATCAAAATCAAATGCATATAAACCTAAAACCAAGGTGCATGTCCTTGGATTTGGAAAGGACAAAGAAGAGATAAATAAGCACAAAGAAGGAAACCAATAAAATTTACCTTATTTTTGGATCTCTTTATCTTGTCAATATATATGTTTATTTAGCCTAGATGTAGAGCTTGGAGTATTTGTTAATGTTGTGATGTCATTATTTTAACATATCCCCTTGCACTATTTGTGTTTTGGTTGAACAATGAAGGAACGGGTGAAGATTTCATTATATTTTGGCATATTAAGTTTTCACAAAAAAAATTAGGAGTATAAGGTGATCCCTCTATTTATAGATTTTTCAAAATTATTTCAACCTTTGGATGATAATCTAGATGTGTGGTTAAGTTTTAATGCATTTTATATGGTAAATTCAATTTTATATGGTATCCACAATAATATATTATATTTAAGGTCATAAACATGGACATAGATAAGTAAAGCCATGAGTTTTGGGCATGTTTCAAGTAAATATGCATGCCTAAGAGAGTTGTGTGTTTAGATTTGATGAGTTATTAATATGATGTCATAGGATTTGTATGTATCCTAGGCAAATAAACATACCAAGTAAAGTTATAATTATTTATTTTATTGATTGAGAAATTGATGTTTGCTTTACTTAGACATATCCTAGACAAGAACACATGTGAGGGAGAGCCACAAAAATGAGACTGATAAGGATATACATGTCTATAAATGATAGGATTGATTATTGGCTAAGTATTCATTTACTTATTTTTACCTAAGTAATATCATATGCATAATAATTGAAGCAATATATTGGGATGCAAGTGACTGATTCTAGCTCAAAATATAGACTTAGTATGAAATTATGGTGATGTAATAGTGTGAAAGTGATAGGAAGAAAAATAAATTGAGAATAATTAGAGTGTCCATGATATGGATAAATATAATGGGTTAGTGTGGTTGAGATGTCCTTGAGCACCCCATGTGACTGAGTGTTGACTACATTATCCGTAAAGACCTCAGGTTGATGTAGTTCTCCCAAAATGGGTAGTAAAAAGGGAAATATGGATGAAAAAAACCAAGACATATGTTTTGATGGGGTCAATTATTATAAGTATGGAATAATGAGAAATATGAATGAGTTAGTAGGTTAATAAGGAAAGATTTAGAATGGTTTGGAAGAAGACGAGAGGAGATTATCATGATAAATGAATGAGAGAGGTTGGGGGGTTAAAAGTGAAAAAAATGGGGGTTTAAATAGGAATTGGAGGGGTAAAACCTAGGTAATTTCACCCTATCCTATTAAAAATTTAAGATCTGATTGAAGAGATAAATAGAGGATAGATGGTTGGTATCTCACATGATCATCAAAGAGGAGAGATGGTTTGAGAGAATCAGAGACTATAAGACCCTAGGGACCCAATGAGTACTAATGTATTTTCCTAATTTATGCATTTTAATACATTTATTAGGGTAGTTTTATATTTTTATTGAAGCTACACTTTACATGTGGTAACTTCACTAGCATAAAATACAAATTCACATTAAAAAAATGTGAATTTGCTAATATAAAACTTGATTTTGATAGGCTATTAGGATAAAACATGGATTCATGACAAAGATATAGATTTATTAATATAAAATGTGATAAAATCACTATAATATAAAATATATATGTAATATTTATTGGATCTAGATGAATAAATTATGGCAAAGAGCATAGAGAATTGACATAGTACACAATAATTTACAATGGGAAAACCTCCAAGATGTAAAAAACCCATGAAGATGATATTCAATTAATTGAGAAACTCCAGACCCCATTACAAAGCCTTCCCTTCTCATTTATTCACATAAGACTTCACAAAACCTTTGTAAATATTTACCACATGAAAATATCAAATTCATTGAGTGTGTTCAGAATGAATAATATAATACGGGTAAAACACTATTTATAATAAATGTGAACAGAGGTGACCATTGTAACCAATAGGTCTACCCTTCCTGAGAATCATTTAATTTAATTGGTAAATAATAAACCATGATATTTACTATTTATTTACACAAGGTATTTTCCTCATGTTTAATAAATAATAAATATTTAATAATACACCAAGGTATGTTAAGGGTTTAAATTAGCCCACTTATACATTAAATTTTCTAACACTCCCCCTTAATATTAAGTGGGGATAAATGTCATATTCACCTTAATACAATAATTATACTATGTACACAATTGAAGGATTTAAAAAAATTCATCATGTCAAACATCACCATTTGAAACAAAAGGAATTACAATCCATAAACTACTCAAGAGTAATTTTAGGCTAGCATGATCATGAGACTATATCTCATAGTTTCTCATGAATAATCACTAAGCATATTTAGATCCTTTTATGACATAAGGACCTCCATTACAAAGTATGATTTTAATATGTTGGGGTAAAAAAATAAAACTTTCACATGAAGTTTACAATGCTTTAAAATGAAAAGAAGTACATATAAAGAGAAGAAACAAATGGTAGTTAGGAAGTGGTATTATCATGCACACTCTCCCTCAATAGAAACACTGAGAGGCCCAACATTATATGAAATTTATAAAACTTGGTAGCACCAAGTGGTTTTATGAATATATCTACCACTTTTTCATCTATAGGATAGAAATGTAGATCAATATCACCATTGAGGACTTTCTCTTGGATAAAATGCACATAAACTTCAATATGTTTATTTATTTGGTGTTGAACTAGATTTTTTTCTAGAGTTATACAACTTTGGTTATCATAATTGAGGATGGTACTATGATAGACATACAAATGAAGTTCTAATAAAAACATTAGCAGCTACATGGCATTTTTGGTGCCTACTTATTATTAGTCTAGATTGCACCTTTGAGGTAGTGGTGTTTTAGACTTGCCTCATCTAGATGATATAATAGGATCACCTCTAGGTGTGGGTAGCCTAGTAGTGAAGTGAACCTTTGGTTTTGGGGTTAACACACTTGATGCATCATCTATTGGCTCAATCACTAAACCTATTGAATTGTTGATGAAAAAGGATAGAAAATTAATAAAACAAGCCTAAGCTATGGGAGGTGATGCACCAACATATTGTGTCCACTCTATTTGACCCTTAAAAACACTTATGAACCAAATAATGACTATTTAATATACCATTCTCTCCAAGAGACTCCTAAGAATTAATGATTCTTATGGAGGATATGTTAGATCACTAAAACTTGAGGATGATGAATGGGAGGTCTATTTTCACAACACTACCAATTAAATTCTACTTCAAACACAATCACAACCACTTTCACATACCATATGACCTATTTAAGACAACATTCTAGTAATTAGGTTAGATTAAGGACCTAAAAAAGAAGATAAGACTCAACACTTATGCAAATAAATAAATATAAAACACTCTAAGCTAGCATAGACAACCTAAAATAGTCCTTATATTGATTTTAAGGTTTACAAGGTATAATTTGGGTAGATTTTATTCATACCCAGTTGAGGGAGGCCTATAATGGTTATTTATCCTCAATTTATAGAACAATAAAGGAAAATAAAAGAATAATATGGCATGGAAGTGTGGATAAGAGGCCATAATGAAACTCATTCACTTAACCATTAGTTACAACCATGAATAAGGACAAGTAATAGTTTCATGATCTCCCATATGGGTTGCCTTGGTTGGTTGATGTTCTTCAATAAGCCCTTGGGCATAAAGGTGTGGTAGATAGAATTTAATTAAATATTGGTTTACCTTATTGAAGGTGTGAGCACACCAAATTGGTCAACCACCCTTTCCTTTGATAGTTACAATGGTAGGGTGTGGTCTATATTGGCCTTAATAAAGCCTCAACTAGTACTTCTCTCTTTTACATGTCAATAAGGCTTAATATACTACCCCATCCTCCATAATGGAGATGAAATGTGCCTCCTCACCTTAATAAAGTAGTTAAAAGGATGTTCATGACCTTATATTTAATCCCTTATTATACCTCTACACCAATAGACATCTCCCTTAGTTGGCCAAATAGGCTTACTAGGAAATTAGGCCTAGTCACTTAGTGCTAGTTTCTTGGATGACCATGAGACATTAATATAACATTAATAATGGGTAATTAATAATTTTTAAATTCTAAATAATCATATTATACCATTAATTATGCATTTCAAACAATTCACATCTATAATTCTTGCTCATTTAGGTGACTATGTCACCTTCACTAGCACCTCTAGACTACCTCTTTAATCCAAGACTATATGAGCATTTCAAATAGGCATTGATAGTATTTTGTGGCCTAGGATGGTGGAATACACTTCATACCATCCTCTTGAATTATTTACAATTTTTTTTAGCTCTATACCTTAGATTCATCACTAAATCTTGAAAAAATAGGTTTCTTATTGTATCTTTATAGTTTTCCATTTAATTCAATGCCATGACTAGGACCTTATTATAGTGAACAATGTGTTTTAGGTGCTTATCAAGACAAACTAGGGTATTTTGATGCATTTATCTCTAGTTTTCCTCTATTGAGTTATTATTAGGGTTTAAGGAGGGTTTTCAATGGCTTACCATCTTAACGATAGTTCATAGAGTATAAACCTTAGATTGAAAACTTAATGCCATGGATGTTGAGCCCATATAACCTCTCAAATATCTATAATAGCTCTTGGTCCCATGTAATTTTTACAATTAACTTTAAGTAAAAGTTGGTAGCCTTTGACTCTTCACTAAGTATTCTACTTATGCTGATAGTGTTAAGGATCATTCATAGAGTGATCTTCTGAATGTAACCCTCTATACCTTTGATATCAAGTGAATAGGGATCCAAAAATTCCCCTTAGATAACTAAGCCCCATGTACCCTACCATATGAGATGTGAGCATTTAAACTAGCATCTTAAAATGGTAGACTAGGGTGATAGATCTTGGAGGGGTAGTTAGGTGAAATTGACCATTTCCCTGCCTTTGTCTACCCAAAACATCTTCCTCAAGACCTATATTTTCATCACATATCTCTTCATCACCTTATGTATCCTTGGGGAGTTTGAATATGTCACAAGGATGAAGATGGGATTTTGAGGGCTTAGGGGGGTTTAAGGCCTTATAGGCCTAAACTAAGCATCATGACTTTAGATAACCTGTAGGTGCATTGGTGACTTCAAGGTCATATTATCACCCATTTCCATCCAATTTCAAAAAATTTCACCTATCATCAGTTGCTCATAATCCTATCTCTATCTCTTTTCTCTTTCAGGTCTGTCATGACCATCCTTGGTCTAGTCTGAGTGTTTGGATTAGTTGGTGATAGAGACCTGAGTGGTTTGTGTCTCATTTTTTTTATTGTTAATAGAGTTGGGGTATCATATAATTTTCTCTCAAATTTTTACAACACCTCTTGAACTGGGTATCCCTCAAGTCTATTATCAAAACTCACTCTATAATCATACACAGACCTGTGTGTCATAGATGCTTAATTAGGCCCAAGAAACTTTATTAAACTTAATTCTATTTTAGATATCCTAAATATTGTATAGGTGTCATATAATACCATGGGATCACCCTTAAATATTTTTTTCCATTGTCATTCAAATAAGTTAGACACTCCAACTGATTAGGTAGAGTTGTATGCATTGAGTTAATTGTATATGCTTGACTTAGCTTGTTTAACTATCCCTTCATGTGTATATGATCTTCAAAAACATAACCACTATGTTTTATTCCTTTGATTGAGATCTCTCCTTCATTTTTATATGAAATTTCAATCCCAATGTTGGAGAGAACCTCCTTATGGTCCTGTAGGTGATGATTATGGGCATTTGACTACCAACGATGAGTAATAAGAGCATTTATATACCATACTATAAGCCTAGTTGATCTATCTTAAACATAAATAACCCTTTTAAGGTAGTAATATTCATGAATATATATCCATTTATTACATCTACTTAGGTTTAGTTGTAGACGATGGTTTGGGGAAACACTTTGAATGGTGGGCCTAAAGTTGATCTTTTGAGCTTTGTCATGGCTTCTTAACAGTGTCCACACTTGAATAGGCCTCTTTTATCATAGTCCCATTAGCCCTTCATGGTATTATTTATGATTTTGGTATCACTCCACTATTAGGCTTGTGAAGGAGGACTTAGACCTATAGGTGATTTCATACAATCCTATGAAGTTCTGAGTCTAGAAATCAAAGCCTATTATGAGGTAGAAATAGCTTGATAAAGTCATTACATAATAGATTCCTTTGAATATATCTCATATGGAATATTAATACTCATTCAAGACCATTTATTAGGACCTTATATATCCATATATATATATATATACTCAAAAAATCAAAGAACTTTGAGATGGTTAATCAGACATCTTGAGGGAGAAACTGAAACCTAGGATTTCAAAAAAATCTTAAACAATGCTATTAAACCTTAAACCCTAATAAAAGGCCTATAAAAGCATTGGGAGATAGTTCATGGTTTTTTGGTATTGAGAGACATAATTAGTCTTATTCTTTATGATATATTAGTTCATCCACATGTCTACAATTCCTCTATAACCTAAAGAAGACACCATTCACATGTTCTTTAACTTGAAGATGTACTACCATGAGAGTAACTAGATCATGTTTGGAACCTTATTTCATTCATTCACATGGTAAGAATTGAAGAGATTGAATGGGTCCATTATAACAAAATGGTGAATGGGTGAGGTATGTGAGGAACTTGGAATAAGACATGGAGATTTGCACTGATCACTTCTATGCTTTGCTCTTTCATGAAAACATAGTAAACATGCACATGAATGTAATCTACCAACCAAGGGGAAAAATGTCCTATTTTAATCCTATAATTACTATTATAACATGATTAGAGGTGTAAAAACATTCAATAGGAATTTATATACCTTTTTCCATGCTTAGGTTATCATAACAAGCTCAAACTTTTGATGAATCTACGTGTAGATGAGCTTATGGGCTTTACAAAAGGCTTGAGACCACCTAGAGGTCTTAGTGATTGTTCATAAATCTTAGGTCCATAATATTCAAACTAATTCCACTAATTTCAATCCCACTAGGGACCCACATATGGATAAGAGCTTTAGATCTGACTCCTCCTATACACACCATACCATCCATCTTAAACTAGCCCTTTGAGCTTTCCAAAGGCTTGATGGAGATATTGATTCCACTAATTAATTTACCTAAAAATTTAAATAATTAATCTCTCCCTTAGGTTTCTACAAGATACATCCAAGAAGTATCTAAACTTCTACTAACATGACCATACTGTATGGGTATGTACAAGCTTGAAAACATTGCTTTCTTGCATTTTTCTCTAGTTTGAGATCTTGAAACACTATTGGTGGGAAAGAGGAGGGAAATGAGGAGTCAAAAATGCTTTAAAAATAGGGATTATAGGTGTAGGGAAGGTGAAAAGTAATTTTTTCAGACATTTGGGTCCCCTTGGTGGTGAATAAAAACATTTGACTTCTAAAAGAAGACCTTTTTTCATATGAAACCACCATATAATGGAATTATGATGGTAATGAGCCCCTTTTAATGAATTTTAACTTTGATAATGATTTAATGGTATCACAAGATCTAAAATAATATTATTCACATGGTGTGAATACCCTTTCAAGGCAATACACATGATCTCAAGTGAAATATCAATTGAAAGTTACCTTAACATTTGTTAAAATACCTTAAAAAAAGATAAATATTTAAACAAATTTATCACATTCCCTTCATACCACTTCTAATCCTTTGATTTTTCAATATTTTATAGGTTCTCAACATGCTTACATTGATTCACAACTAGCCATGAGCTCCTATGGCTATCAAGACACTTCAAAAGACACAATAAAGTTGATAAGGTTGAGCTCAGTTATTCATTGGGCATAGGTTGACCCTTTCTAATCCCAAGGGAAGAAATAAATCAACATCACTAGTGACTCTAAAGGTTTGACCTACCTGTTAGTCAAGAGGACCTAGGATTTATTGCATACCAATCATGACTCAGTTGAGAGACCTTTCTAATTGGGCTGACACTTCATGCTCCATACCTTGAAAACCTTAAGGACTGGAACAACCTCACAAGATACACAAAAAGACACAAAGAAACATAAAAATCCTAGACAACTAAAGAGAAAAAATATAACCAAATAAACAACTAACAAAGCACTTGTGCCACAACACTTGGAAGATTGAAAACTTAGACTACTATGTAAAAGGATAATATGTGTATTTTAATAAAAATAATTAAGGAAAATACCATTAATAGGGATAGGGATATCCTCATCGTTCAACCTTGATAACTAGAATGCCTTGTTTTCCTTGCAAATGGTAATAATGTAAGGTCCACTCTATAGGCTATCAAAATTTTAGTGCTTACCTACTTTAGTCTGGTCTTCATCCCACTTGAGCACAATATCACCTTGTTAGAAGGTTCTTGAAGAATCCCTCTTTTCAACTAACCTCTTAACTTGATATTTATGGGACCACATGGAATGCATAGCATCATATCTTGTCTCTTTTATCT
Organism: Torreya grandis; assembly: GCA_037957365.1. Classification (NCBI taxonomy): domain Eukaryota; kingdom Viridiplantae; phylum Streptophyta; class Pinopsida; order Cupressales; family Taxaceae; genus Torreya; species Torreya grandis. The sequence goes on from JARHVA010001582.1 coordinate 2,803,279, forward strand.
CTATTAATTCATTGATCCTTACCTCCATGGCATAATTATCCATTAGCTCAAGTTGATGTGTGAGTTCCAAGGTTGGTAGTTCAAGTGATATGGGAAACCTTGCCTCTTTACCATAGATAATAAGGTATGGTGAATGACCAATATCTCTCTTAGAAGTGATCCTATCTACCCACAAAGTTATCCTTAGTTTGGTATGATACTCCCTCTGATTGTCTTCCATAGTTATCCTTATGATTTTTATATAAATAAGTGATTAATTATTGAATAATATGCAACATGGAATTCATTCCTCAAAATCATAGTAGTAGAGACATCTAAAATAAAATTTCGATCTAAGTAAATACACACATAACACTGATATAATGTGGTTCACCCAATGTGGGATGAATATACCAAGAAACTCTCTATAATATTATAAACAAGAGTAAAAAATAACTCTCAACAAGAAACCTCTCACATAGATAAATTTCTCTAACCTAAATTCACACCAGAATTCTCGAGATGGTAAGCTACACCTCAAACCTAATCACACCAACCAAAGAAAGAATACAGAGCTAAAAAATGAGATGCAAAATGTAATGATATATGTTATTCCCCTCACCCCTATTTATACTTTTCAAAATACCTTGGAAAATGTGCCATACCATGGAGATAACCATATCCCCACCAAATAAAGGAGGTTACAACCACCTGGGATAAACATAATCCCCCAATTCTCTCAACACCTTACCCACTTCTCCATAAAACATACCACAAAAGTAGGAAGTGGTTAGCATACTAAAAAATATTTCCCACCATTTATGAAAGTAAAAATTACATGTTAAAATTGCCTTTGTAATTGTATTTTTACCTTAGGGGTGTTGAAATGGGCTCCATATTCAACAATCTCCCACTTGGAGTTTGTTTCTCCTTAAAAAAAATTTAACACTCCTCCATGATCTTCAAAAAGACCAACCAAAGATGAAAATAACCTCAACTTATCTAATATGACTACCTTGTTCATCATATGTATAGGATTTTGGATCATATGTATCTTTTCTAGCTTCACTGTGTTTTCCTCCAAAGCTATCTTGATGAAATGATACAACTATATGTGCTTAATCCTTGAGTGGGAAGTAGAGTTATTTGATAAATGTATAACACTCTTTCTATCAATATTTAATCCCCCAACTTCTTGATTATACCCTAAATCATTAACTATTGTAACCAAATCATCTCCTTGCTAGCCTCTATAGCAGTTGCATACTTAGCCTTTATGGTTGATAAAGCCACAACCTTCTGTATCTAGGAAATCCAACTAACCATTGTATCCTTGATAGTAAATACATAACCTATCATAATACTCCTAATATCAGCATACCTAGCCATATACAAGTACACATAACCATGAAAAGTGGTGTCCAATCCACCAAAACACAAGTTGTACCCATAGTTCCTCTAAAATATCAAAGAATCCACTTTACTACTTGCCAGTGCGCATAACCCAGATTACTCATGTACTTATTACTCCCACTATATGGGCAATATATAGCCTAGTATAAACCATAGCATAAATCAAGTTACCAACCAATGATGAGTAAGGTACCTTGGACATCTTTAGCTTTTCTTCTATCTTAGGACATTTCTCCTTTGATAATATGAAATAGCCTACCAAAAAAGTCCTAACTGGCTTATCATCCTGCATACTAAACCTCTCCAAAACTTTCTTAAAATAGTATTCTTGGGATAATATCATATTTATTTCCTTCCTATCCTAATTTATCCTCATACCAAGGATTTTCTTCACTACACCCAAATCCTTCATAGAAAAAGGATCACCAAGCTGATTTTTGAGTACTTGAATCTATTGCATGTTCTTTCCTGCAACCAACATGTCATCTACATAAAAGCATAGGATAATATAGTTACCATCCTAAAATATCTTCACATACATACAATAATTATAATGACACCTAGAGTAACCCTGTTCTAACATAAAACTATCAAACTTCTTATACCATTTTTGTGGGGCTCCTTTTAGGACATACAAGCTCTTCTTTAGTCTGCACACCAATTTCTCCTTTCCTTTGATCTCATAACCCTATGGCTACTCCATTTATAATTTCTCCTCCAAATCAACATGAAGGAATACAATATTCACATCTAATTTTTCTAAGTACAAATCCTCTACTACAACTATACCAAGCATAGTTTTAATAGAAGTCATTTTAATAATAGGAGAAAAAATCTCATCAAAATCAATACCTTTCTTCTATGAAAACCCTTTGACCACCAACCAGGCCTTGTACATTTTCCTTCCTCCATCTTCTTCTTTGATTTTGTATACCCACTTATTCTATAATTATATTTTTCCCTTGGGTAGCCTCACTAAATCCCACATCTAGTTCTTCATGAGAGAACTAATATCCTCTTCCATGGCTTTCTCCCACTTCTTCCTAGCATTCACCTGCATTGCTTCCTCAAAACATTCTAGTTATCCACTATCAATAAGTAAAAAATAACTCAAATATGGGGAAAAACATTTAGGAGGTCTTCTTACCTTAGAAGGATTTCTTACTATAGGATTTCGGGTTTCTTGTGTAGGAGGTTCCTAAACTATCTCTTTGGATACCTTACCATTCGTAGTATCATCTAACACTGTTTACTCTTTTTGTTCCTTTTCCTACAACTGATCCTTATACATGAATTTATATTTAAATACAACATCCCTAAACCATAATATTTTCTTGTCTCTAAGACTCCAAACCTAGAAACCAAAGTCATCTTCACCATAACCAATGAAGGTGCATCTCTCAAACTTAGCCTCTAACTTGGTCCTATCTTTCTTGACAACATGAATAAGTGACTCACATCCAAATACACTAAGAAAAGAATAATTAAATTTATTACCAAACCAAGATTACTTAGGTATGCATCCATCCAAAGGCACTGAAGGTCCTCTGTCAATTAGATATACTGATGTGCTAACTATTTCTACCCAAAACATTAGGGGAAGCCCTACATGCAACCTCATGCTCCTAACATGCTTCATGATTATCTTGTTCATCCTCTCTAACACTCCATTCTCCTATGGCATCTTTAGAACCATCCTTTGCCTATGAATTCCATTATATGAACAATAATAATTAAATGCTTTACTATAATACTCACCTTTATTGTCTGACCTGAGACATTTCAACTTGAGACCTGTTTCATTCTCAACCAAATCTTTCCATCTCTTAAATGTTTCAAACACATCAGATTTATTATTAATGCAATAAACCCAAATTTTACTAGTTACATCATCAATAAATGTAACATAATAATTTGAACCACTAATAAAAGATACCTAAGTTGGCCTCCATACATTAGAGTGAACCAATTCCAAATTATTCTCCTTCTTCATAGTTCTAACCCTTAAGAACTTAACTCACTTCTTCTTCCCATACACACAATCATCATAGAAGTCTAAATCAACCTATTTCAATCCAATAAAATTGTCTTTCAAGATCTATATGCCCTTTTGGCTCATATGATTGAGCCTATAGTGCCACAAAGTTGCATCTCCATCTACAACAACTAAATTATAGTGATCAAAACTACTAGTCAAATATAAAGTGCCAACTTTCTTACCTCTTACAACCACAAGATCACCCTTGGTAACTTTCCAAGATTATGCTATAAACATCATTCAACAACCCTCACTATCTAACTACCCTATTGATATTAAATTATTCCTTAGCTATGGGACATGTCTGACATCCTTTAGTAGCCATGTGTTTCCATTCTGTATATTCACCTGAACACAACCTTTCCTTACAACACTGCATGGTTCATCATCACCAAGATAAACATGTCAAAAATCTCCTTAAACATAATCATTAAAATGATGCTTCTATGGGGTGACATGAAAATAATCCCCTAAATCTAATACCAAATATTTAGAAACATTGTCTAAGGAAATAATTAAAACATCCTTACTAACAGTACCTATTATCATATTTACCTCCTTGGCCTCCCCATGTTTGGTCTTCTTATCTTGAAATTCCTAATATTCATTCTTTGTGTGTCCACTTTTCCTATAGTGTTAACACACCATCTTGACTCTAGATTCAGATCTTCCCCAACCCTTTAACTTTATATGGTTTCCTTTGCTTCTATATTTTTGTCTCCCTCTAGTCTCTACCATCAAAGCATTCCTTGAAGATGATTACTTGGTGCTCTTTCTTCACATTTCCTCACTAAGAATCACACTTATAACATCCTTAAACTTTAAACTTCCCTTAGTAGGGATGGCATTACTCATAGCCATAATCAGGCTATCCCAACTATCATGTAAAGAACACAAAATTAATAAAGCCTTAACTTCATCTTCAAATTTAATACCAATAAAAGTTAACATACTCAAAACCATATTAAAATCATTAAAATGATCAAATATAGAACCATTTTGAGACATTTTTATATTAAATAAACTTTTCATCAAAAATATTTTATTAGAGGTAGAGAGTTTTTCATATAACTCCCCAAATTTCTTCATTAGACCAAATGTGGTCATCTCCTTTGAAATATTGGAGGCAACCAAAGATGCAAGGCACAATCATATGGCTCCTAGTGATTTCCTATCAAGAAAATTCCAATTTTCTTGATCCATACCTGAAGGTTGGCATCCTTTCCCCATCAAAGGGTGATGAAAATACTTATAAAACAAGTAATATTCCATTTGCATCTTCCATAATCTAAAATTTTACCCATTGAATTTTTCAACTCTAGATCTGCCATTATTTGCCATAACTCCCACTCAAGCTAATATCTTTCCCTATGAATCACCACTTTAGCAAAACCACTAAATTTATAATTGATACCAATTTATAGGAATAAGTGATTAATTATGAAATAATATGAAACAAGGAATTCATTCATTAAAATCATAGTAACAGAGACATATAAAAGAAAATTTAGATCTAAGCAAATACACACATAACACTAATATAACGTGGTTTACCCAATGTGGGCTACGTCTACCAAGAAGATCTATATAATATTATAAAAATGAGTACAAGACAACTCTCAAAAATAAAACTCTCACATAGATAACTTTCTCCAACCCAAATTCACACCAAAATTCTTGAGATGCTAAGTTATACCTCAAACTCGATCACATCGATTGAAGAGAGAATACAAAGCTCAAAAATGAGATGTAAAATGTAATTATTAATGTGTTTTCCCTCAATCCCTATTTATAATTTATAAAATCCCTTGGAAAATGTGCCATACCATGGAGATAACCATATCCCCACCAAATAAGGGAGGTTACAAACACTTAAGATAAACATAATCCCTTGAATCTCTCAACATCTTACTCACTTCTCCATAAAATGTGCCAAAAATGTGGGAAGTGGTTATCATACTCAAAAATATTACCTACCATTTATGAAAGTAAAAATTGCATGTTAAAATTTCCCCAATAATTTTATTTTTGCCTTAGGGGTGTTGAAATAGGCTCCACATTCAACATATTCTGATTAGGTTCTTGTTGGTTGACTTTGCAATTTCATTACCTTATGGATTGTAGTTTGAGTAAGTGCTAAGGTAGATGCAATAGTTAAGATCCTATTCACTCACCCTTTCACTATTGAAGGCTAGTTTATTATTTGATATGATGGTGTAAGGGATACCAAATCTAGTTACTAGGCTATCATTAAACTCCAAAATTAAGTTTTCATTTGCCTCTTTAAGGGATACTACCTCCACCCACCTAGTGAATTATTATGTATAATTTAAAACCCACTTGTGTCTTGTACTAGATAGATGATGAATCATGCCTACAAAAATTTTCCCCACTCCATAAAGGGTTGTTCCAGTTGGATAGGTTTGAGAGGAAAGGTAGCTAGTCTTTGTTTCCCAATGAACATGACACACTTCTGGAATCTCTTGAACCAAGCATGGGAGTCCTTGAACAATCTTGGAAAAAATTATTCTACTCTTATTATCCTTACTAGTGTAGTCTTGGATGGAAAAATTCCTCCTATAGGCCCATCATGAAATTGATCTAGGAGCTTACCAACTTGGTTAGTTTTTACACACCTTAAGATCATGCCATCAATATCATTTTTAAATATAAATCCATCAAATAAGACATAATGGATTGATTTTATCCTATAATACCTTCTTCTTGTCCTATTTAGTCCTATAGAACATTCTCCTATTTGAATGAATCTTACCATGTTTTGAGTCTAACTAGAAGAGGGTGTAGGTGTAGCTGCTTGGTGGTAATTTTATCTTGCCAAAACCACTTCTTTGTCCTCCTTCACATATGTTTCCAAGTGTTCACTTAGTCCTCTAACCCTTACCATTTTGGTGATATTTACTTCTATGTCATATTCTATGCATTTAGTCACCCAACCTACCCTTTTTCCACTCAAATCTTGGTTAAGATTGAATTCATTGATGCTAGGGTGAACCACCATGATATAGATTTTGTTATTATACACCATATGTCTAAATTTTTTGAGACCTATGATGACTACAAGAAAATGATTTTCCACATAGGTATAACTTTCTTCATATCCCTCCAATGCTTGACTAAAGAATATTATGGGTTGATCAAGGCCCTCATTATTTTGTTGCATTAGCATGGTAGAAATGGTGTCATTAGTTGAGAATCCATACAAAAAAAAGTCCCTTGAGAAATTAGGGTTGAGGAAAGTGGGTACTTGGTCAATCACCTATTTAATGGCTTCAAATATTTTCTTTCCTTCTTTAGTCCATGTGAAATCTTTATGTTTTTTGAGCATGGAATTTAGAGGCCTTACCAATTCAGTAAACCTAGGGATAAACCTCTTAATGAAGTTAATCTTGCCTAAAAAGCTCTTCAGTCCCTTATTGTGCTTAGGTAGTGATAGAGAAAGGATTTCACTCATCCTCTTAGGGTTTATAGAAAGGCCTTATTTTGACATAATGTGGCCTAAAATTCTACCCTCATGGACTAAAAAATACATTTTTAAAGATTCAAATATACCACATACTGCCTACACCTATCAAATTTCATCCTTAGGTGTGTCAAGTGGTCTTTGACATTCTTGGAAAATATTGTGATGTCATCAAGGAGATGAATAACATCTCATTAATGAGTGCTTGGAAGGCTACATCCATTTCCCTTTGGAATGTAGCCCCTGCATTAGATAGCCCAAAGGTCATATTATTATAAGCATAAGTACCCCACTTAGTTGTGAGGGTAGTCTTATGTTACTCTTCCTTTAAAAACACTTGATTATACCCTAAGTATCCATCAAGTAAGGAAAATATTGATGAACCTAAAAACTTTTGGAGAATCTAATCCATGGATGGAAAGGGTTAGTGGTCTCTCTATGACACCTTGTTAAGATATTTGAAGTCTACACATAATGTTATCTTCCCATTCTTCTTCCTTATAGGCATAAGATTATCCACCTAAGAAGAATTTTTGATGGGGAAGATGATGTTGGACTCAATAAGCTTAGTCAATTATTTATTCATGAGGAGTTCAATCCTAGGGTTGACCAGTATTTGCTTTTGTCTTATAGGCTTAACACTTACCTCCAATTCTATAGTATGCCAAGTCAAACTAGGGTCAAACCCATTTAAATCACTATACTCCTCATAAATTATGTCTACAAATTATTGTCACAACTCTATTAAGCCTACCTTTTCTTCCCTTGTGTTTAATTTACCTAGTTTGAGTAGCCTATCCTTAAAGATGATGACCTTCTCATAGTGATCATCTTTGGTAGACATGTTAGATTTATCCTTCCTTAATTGATAATCCTCATTGGAGATGTTTCTAGGGTAACTAATCCCTTAGGAAGTTTGTTTGTTCTCAATTTAAAAATCTAGTCACCATACTATTTTTGAAGTCTTCCTTGGTTCTTTGAGAAAAATTCTACCTCTTAATGTAAGAAACATGCTATTTGCCTATCATTTTCAAAGACTTACTAGCTAACTTCATTATTAGGCACTAAGGGTCTACAAACTACCTTGATTTGTGACTAGTCCTTCATGCTCTTGATTTTACATGGGATGCCATATTGTGCTCCTATAGTTGCTAGTATGTATGCATGTTGATTGGCATCTCTTGGAATTAAGCATGAAATATACTAAGAAGGGGGGTGAATTAGTATATTATATATCTTTTACTTAATCTAATTTATTTTATTTAACCACTTAATTACACATTCAAGATATGAAATAAAACTAAAACCCTAAGAGGATGAGTGCAATCCTTTCTCTATTACCATATTTTACCTTGATATCTTCCAAATTTTGCTTCATCCAAATCACTTGAGTAAAACATAATACTACTGCAATATATTATGCTTCAACTACATAAAGTGATACTAAATTTTACTTCTTGCTTATCCATGATACTAAGCTATCACTAAGGAAGAAAGCTCCTCCACTTGTACTCTTTTTATCATCCAAGCAACCTGCTCAATCTGAATATGTATAAGCAACCAAAGTGAAATCTCTGCCTGTGGGATACCACAATCCATAATCCAATGTCCCCTTGATATATATAAATATTTTTTTCACCAACTAAACATGACTATCTTTTGGAGTTGACTAACATCTTGTAACCATACCTACTATATGCATGATGTTTGGCCTCAATGCTATTAAAGATAAAAGACTACAAATCATAGATCTATGCAAAGATTGATTTTCAATAAGTGAATCTTCATCCTTACTCACCTTATTTCCTATACTCATAGGTGTGCCAACTGGTGAAAAATATTCAAAACCAAATTTATTTAACATTTTATTTTCATATTTACTTTGAGATATGAAAATTCCTTTATCTGACTGAAATATTTTCAATCCTAAGAATAATGACAACCCTCCAAGTATAGACATCTCTAATTATTTTTGAATATTTCCATAAAATTCTTTTTTCATATTTTCAATGTTTCCTCCAAAAATGATGTCATCAACTTATACCACAACAATCAATTAATGCTCACCTTCTATTTTGATGTAGAGATTACTATCAGTAAATCCTCTCTTAAAACTTTGATCCTATAGGTACTTATTATTTCTTGCATACCAAGATTTGGGAGCTTGTTTCAATCCATATAGTGATTTCTTCAATTTGCATACATGGATACTAATATTTGAGAGAATGACTCCCTCAGGCTACTCAATGTAGACCTCTTCTTCTAGATTCCCATTTAGGAAGGAAAATTTGACATCCATTCAAAACACTTTGAAAATTTCAAACACTGCATATGCAAGAAACATTCTAATAGCTTCTAGCCTTACCACTGGTGCAAAAGTTTCTTCAAAATCTATTCCCTCAATCTGAGCATATCCTTTACATACTAATATTGCTTTATTATTGGTCACTTCTCCATTTTCATTCAACTTATTTATATAAACCCATTTTGTTCCTATCACATTGTGATCTTTTAATCTAGGCACTAATTTCCAAAAATCATTCTTTTCTATCTAATTTAATTATTCATCCATTGCCTTAACCAATTGCTTATCATGTCTAGCTTCTAAAAAAGTTCTAGGCTGAATTTTGGATAACAAAGAGAAATTAAATTGCTCATATTCACTTACCATCATTATTCTGGTGCAAATTTCTTCATTTATGTCCCTGATGATGTCACTTTTATTATGATTTATTTGGACATATCTGAATGGGGTTTGGTGTCTTGTTTCTCCTTCTTCTCATCTTCATCTGATTCTTTAAAATCTTCCTCTTCAATGATTTCAAGAATATCTATTGGATCACTAATTCTTTGTGCTCCTTCTTCTATCCTGGCACTTGCACTTTCAATTATTTTCTTGGTTATTTGTTATAACATTTATAAGCTTTAATTTTGCAAGAATAACCCAGAAATATACCTTCATCTGCTCTAGATTCAAACTTACCTAGTTTTTCATTGGTTCTCTTTATGAAACATCTTCTACTAAAAACTCTAAAATAATCAAGTATTGTTGGTTTGTCTTTCCATAGATCATACATAATCTTGTCACTATTGAATCTTAATAATGATCTATTCTGAATATGCATTATTGTAGAAACTGCCTCTCTCCAATATTTATCTGGTATATTGGATTCATTTATCATTATCCTTGCCATCTCCTAAACTATTTTGTATGTCCATTTAAGTACTCCATTTTGATATAGAGTTATGGCTACTGAATAATGTCTCTTTATTCCATGGTCTTCACAAAACTCAATAAAAAGATTTGACATGAATTCTCCTCCTTGACCTGATCTTACTAAAGCTTTGAATGCTTTGAAATGTCTGAAAGCTTTTGATTATTCTTTAAAAACATTACCCAAGTCATACGTGAAAAATCATCAATAGCAATATGAAATATTTCTCACCTTGAGTACTTTGAGTTCTCATAAGTCCACACAAATTAGTGTGAACAAGCTCTAACATCTGAGTGGTCGAGTACTCTTTTTTTTTAACTACCTTTTGGCCTGCTTTTCATGCTAACAAGGTTCACAAAGCATGTTGGATGGCTTTATAATATTTGGAAGATTTTTGACTACTTGGTTCTTTCTGATGTTGATAAGATTGTCAAAATTTGTGTTCCATTCTCTTGTACCATAGCCAACTTTCTTCAATCTGACTCATACAACATCTTTGAACTTTGATGTCTGATAACATATACAAATTATTTCCTATTCTCTAAGCTTCTGTAATGAACACATCTGAATCTTTTCTCCTAATTTCACAACTTTCTACATAAAACTTTAGTGTGTGCCCCTGATCACACATTTTACTTACACTCAAAATATTATGATTAAGACCTTATACGTACAAAACATTTTCAATTTTATTTCTACCATTATCCAAACTTAATGTACCTTTTCCAACAATTTTGGCAGTATTATTATCTCCAAATTTCACTATGCCACCATTGATCTTCTTCAAGGTTATGAACTTGCTCTTGTCTCTTGTCATGTGCCTCGAAAATCCATTGTCAATGAACCATGGCTTTTCTTCATTTTTTTCATGCAAATATATCTATACCAACATAGATTTTTTAGTTTTTTTCTTCTTCCATGAACCTATCTAAACTTTATTATTTATGAATGGAGCCTTGAAACTCTGGTCTTTTTTGATTGACTCAAACACACTTCTATAATACCAAGCTATGTGTTTGAAGTTGTTGCACTTGTAAAATATTATGGCCTTTTCATTAAACCCTGATAGAGGATCAAAAGAGTTGTGGCTTTTGCTTGACTCTACATGAGTTTCCTTCTCCTTATTTCTAAAATTGTTAGCCCTTTTTTGACATTCCATTTTCTTATGACCATATCCATTACAATAAAAATAGTAACCATAAAAATAGGACCTATTTGTGTATCTATGAATTGATTACCTTTTGTAGCTCTATTCCTTCTAGCCTTCTTTGTTTCAGATGTCCTCTATATTCTTAACTTCTTCCCTTTTTATTTCCTCTTTTGTAAGGGCTTCAGCATAGCTCTTTCCTTTTTCTATGTTAACCTTATCTGTGAAAGTAGTGGCCTCCCCTTTCTCTTTTTCAAATCTGATACTTGTCTTATCTAAAATTAAACTTTGAATTTCTAATACCTTATTCAAAATATTAGTGTTATTCTCAAATTTTTAATCATTGGATGCTCTATCATTGATTGCTTTATTTATTTTCTCAAGATCTACTTTTAAAGAAGCAATTTCAATAACATACCCTTCACATTCTTCACTTAATTTTTACAACTATGTCATTAGATCTTTTTCATTCTTCTTGGCTTCTTTAAAGTGTGATTATAGATCTTCAATTATTTCCTTTGACTCCTTTTAATTTTTTTTGATATGGATCTCTAATCTTTGATTCTTCTTTTCAAGAGCCTTTAACTCTTCTAAAGCACAAACAATTTCTCCTTCCAGATTCACTTCAGCTTCATCACGTTCTTATTCTTGATCATGTATACTTTTTATTATGGAGGCATCTTCATGTATAGCCATGAATAGAACCTCTTCTTCTTTTGAATCACTAACTCCACTATCTTTGGCTAAACTAGGATCTTTAGAATACAAACTATTCTTCTTGAACACTTTCTTGAATTTTCCTTTAAAATTCTTCTTGTATGTAGACTTTCCTTCTTCATTTTCACCATTACCCTTATCTAGGCACTTAGCTAAAAAATTTCCAATCTTTCTATAATTAAAACATTCAAAAGTTAATTTTATTTGATATTTACTTATGCCCTTTTTTGGCTTATAAATGAATAGGGCTCCATTGTCATCTTCATCATTACTAGAATTGTCACTTGATTCTTGAATCTTAGCCTTCTCTTTCTTTGAGGTCTTAAAAGTAGCTTCTCTCTTTGAGGGTTTCTCTTGTTTGGTCCACATCTCATATGCTATAAGAATACCATATAGCTCATCCATATTTAGCTAGGATATATTCTTCATCTCTTCAATTGCTGAAACTTTTGCATCATATCTCAATTGTATAGATCTCAAAACTTTTTGTACCACAATTGATTCTTCTAAATTTTCTCCAAGACCTTGAATTTGGTTAACTATTTGATCAACTCACAAAATATAAATTTCTATATTTTCTTCCTCTTTTATCTTCAAACTCTCAAACTGTCTTCTAAAAGTTTGAAGCTTAACTTGCTGAAACTTTCCATCACCGTTATAAATATTCTCAAGTTTTACCCAAGTTTCATGAGCATATTTACATTGTATAACTTTAACAAATTTTGATTCACATAAACCACATAAAATAGCATTTAAATCTTTAGCATTATTTTCACTTGCCTTCTTTTCTACTGGAGTAGTTACAAGTATCTATGGCTCTTCATATTCCTCCACCATTGGTTTCCAAATGTCAAATATAAGGGCCATCAAATAATTCTTCATCCTTATGCTCCAAAAATCATAATTTGTGCCATCAAACAAAGGTGATTTATATTTATAAAAACCTTCATGTGATCTAGCCATCGTGCTTTCCCAATCTACCTTTAAGCTATAAAACATTTTCCAAAGGAACTTGCTCTGATACTAATTGTTAAGCATGAAATATACTAAGAGGGGGGTGAATTAGTATATTATATATCTTTTACTTAATCAAATTTATTTTCTTCAACCACTTAATCACACATTCAAGATATGCAATAAAATTGAAACAATAATATGCACCACATGAGAGAGAGAGAGAGAGAGAGTAGATTTTTACATGGAAATCCAAAGTGGAAAAAAACATAGAGAACAATCTCAAATATATGAATGAGAACCAACTCAAATTACAAAGTTTGCAAGCACCAACCCCTTTTCTAAACACCAACATAGCAACTATTTGTGAGCACCAACCCATAGGAGTACCAAACCCTCTTGTGTATAAAACACAACTATCTCTCAATGTTGCTTACTCAATAAATGATAGAACTCTAAAATATCTCCTACTTTTATCTCTTCAAAAATAAATACAAACTATGCACTCTCTTGCATAGTACAAATGGATTCTCAAGCCTTTATTTATAGCTTTCCAAATGACCTTTGGAATTCACCCTTTATGACCCCTCAATCCTCATGGAAAATGGTGCCAAAATTACATGACCATCTGTATCCTTGCATTTTAAAAGTCACATGGTGACCCTTCATAAGCAAATGTGTCCTTTCCTCTTTTGTCTTTATCTTGGTGACTTTTCATATTCCTCAAAGTGTCCCTTCATGGAAAAATGCACCATACCCTCTTTTATCTTCACATGGTGACTCTTGGAATTCCTCAAGATGACTCTTCAATTCCTCTTTTGTCTTTACCCCATGACTCTTTGACTTCTCCATGGGCCCTCTTTTGAATTATATACAACCAAAATAATATTTTTTAATATTAAATAAATATTAACACACATTATCCAAGATATGGATATTAAAAACACCATGAGAGAGAGAGAGAGAGAGAGAGAGAGAGAGAGAGAGAGAGAGAGAGAGAGAGAGAGAGAGAGAGAGAGAGAGAGAGAGAGAGAGAGAGAGAGAGAGAGAGAGAGAGAGAGAGAGAATAAATTTTTACATGGAAATCCAAAGTGGGAAAAAACCATAGAGAACAATCTCAAATATATGAATGAGAACCAACTCAAATTACAAAGTTTACAAGCACCAACCCCTTTTCTGAACACCAACATAGCAACTATTTGTGAGCACCAACCTACATGAGTACCAAACCCTCTTGTGTATAAAACACAACTATCTCTCAATGTTTCTTACTCAATAAATGATAGAACTCTAAAATATCTCCTACTTTTATCTCTTTAAAAAATAAATACAAACCATGCACACTCTTGCTTAGTACAAATGGCTTCTCAAGCCTTTATTTATAGCTTTTTGAATGACATTTGGAATTCACCCTTTATGACCCCTCAATCCTCATGGAAAATGGTGCCAAAATTACATGACCATTTTTATCCTTGCATTTTAAAAGTCACATGGTGACCCTTCATAAGCAAATGTGTCCTTTCCTCTTTTGTCTTTATCTTGGTGACTTTTCATATTCCTCAAAGTGTCCCTTCATGGAAAAATGCACCATACCCTCTTTTATCTTCACATGGTGACTCTTGGAATTACTCAAGATGACTCTTCATGAGAAAATGCATCCCATTCCTCTTTTGTATTTACCCCATGACTCTTTGAATTCTCCATGGGCCCTCTTTTGACTTATATACAACCAAAAATATATTCATTAATATTAAATAAATATTAACACACATTAGCCAAGATATGAATATTAAAAACACCATTAAATGCAATAGGGCCTTTATCACCAATACTAGACCTTTGACATCAATGAAAATATTTCCAACACTTGGGATTAAGTAGATGTTAAAAGCCTCAAGGTCTTCTAAGAGGTCCCAAAACCTATGATTATATGCCTTGAAAATTAGATTCTTGATTAAATTTTTCCCTCTCACCTCATGTACTACCAATTCATTATCTCCTATGGATTATAGTATCTTAATACCTCTATTTCTTTCCCAACATAACCCATGAATGAGGGCATCATACTCTATTGTTTTTCATGTGTAGCTAAATTGGAACCTCACGTGTATCTTAGAAGGAGAGACAAGCATGACACCTACTCTACTTCCATTATTACACCTAGAGCCATCAAAGAACAAACTCTACACTCCATAATTATCTTGGATTGGGTTAGTAAAGACTATTATGAATACCTCCTCCTCATGAATAAAATATATCATCAATCTTTCTCATTTAATGCTCTTATATGGATCATAGCCATGGTTATATGCACCCCACATATCAAGAAATAAGTTTGATATGCCCGCAAGTAGCTCAACTATCTCTTGATCATTGGGGTGTTCATCTTCATCTATGATAGTGTAGTTGACATTGGATAAATTAGGCTTGTATGGTTCTAAATGGAACATATAGATATGTTCAACCTTGATGGTGACCTTTGTTCCATACCTGGTCTTAAATACCATATAAAACCAATTAGAAGATAGATAACCTCCTATTTTAGAAATGAAATCCCTAGACAAACACAAGGAAAATAAGGTAGGAGATAAACCACTACTAATATTGGGATATGATATAATTTGGAAAAGAAACTAAGACAATTTTTAGGTCTTTGAGTGCACCAATAGTTTTAGTAGGAGATCCATCTAGTTTTAATACTCCCTTAGAATTAGGCTCATACCTTAACCACAACTTATCTTCCATAGATTTAGGAATGATAGATGTACTATCCCCACTATATATCATACAATTATATAATAAGGAGTCTCCTATTATGATATAAATATATAAAGGAAGGGGGTTATTTACCTTGGATGATTACGGCTCATTATGCTGATTAGTGTTGGTTAAGACTACACTCACCTTTTCTGCCTACTTGTCTAAGATGTGAGGTTTGGACAAATATTCATGGACGAGATCCTTTTATCCTAGAATGAGCAATGTGTCCCACATTAGTATGGTGATATGAGTATTTTTAATGTGATACATAATACTAATATGAGATCTAGTAGCCTTTGAATTCAAATTAAGAGCAACAACATTACTTGAATCTTGAATGAACTAAAGTATGAACGGACCATTATTCTACCCCTTCTCATTTTGAACCTTCTAAATTGGTGGAGTTTTAGGGGCTGATTTTTTCCTACTAGTCTCTTGATATGGTTGAGATGGTGGAGGATCTATTATCCCAAATTCTAAGTCATCAACCATTCCTCTCCTTATGGCCCTTGTATGGGATATAATAAGGATGTCTACCTTGGTTGCAACCCCAAACTGATTGAATACACATTATTTATAAGAATTTTATCATTATTAAAAGTTGACAAAGGTAGTATCTAATTTGGTTATACCCCACTCATTTATTATTTGTTTGAAATTTTAGATTGAGTCATGAAGGGGGCCTTTCCATGTTGCATAGAAGGGCCTTCTTTGTGTTGTGTAGGAGGCTGACTGTCTTATATAAGATGAGCTTGATTCTAATGCATAAAAGATAGTTTTTAAAATCATCCTCACTTAGATTGATTGACACATCATGATACTACCCCCATTATTTATGGCATTTTCCTTCTTGAGCATAGTTGTTTTGAGTTAAAACTAGTGCTTTAGAAGTGCTAGCATAATTGGGATTGAAGCTATTATAGGGCCTTACTTGAGTGATCTACCCTTGATCTTATGGATTAGGTTGATATGGAGGGTTTTTGAACTAATAAGGCTGATAGGGAGATTTATAAGGGTCTTGGTAAGGTCTATGAGGTGGAATTTTTTGCTTTTGTAAGGCTACTATCTTGTTTTTTATGCCTTGAACAGTCCTTTAATTTTATCCAATCTATTTGCCTAGTTAGCATCTACTTGATCATGATTAGTTGGAATTGGTAGGGGAGAAATATTAAGTACAAGAGGTTATATCTATAAGAATAAAGATATGAAGGGCCTTGGGGTAAGCTTGATTTCTTGTATTAGATAGTTTTATTCCCTTATTACCACTTCATAGGCATCAAATAGTGTGTTCCCTCTCATGGATTGTATCATGACTGCTACATTAGAATTGAGGGATATCAAATAGTAAAAAAAGGCATAGTTAGGAGTGGGTTTGACTACTATTGGGATCCTCTCCCAAGTTTTATGAAACCTATAATTAAATTCCACCATAAATTATTGAGGAACCCTTTTGATTATGGTCAATTATTACACTAGAGACAAATGGTCACTTTTATCCTCAAAATACTTACATAGGTGTTACCCAAACTCATCCTAAGTGTTGATATATGTATTTTATAAACCTATATACCATTGAATTACCTTACCTCTCAATGAAGTAGCTAATGGAATCATTACAACATTTTTATGATTTACGTTATGCACTAAGAAGAGGTTGGCTATGTCTACAATGTGTTCAATAGGAGTGGTAGAGTTTTATACTATAAATTATGGAAGGATATTAAGTGAATTAGTAGCTATATCATCAAATTTGTTTAGGTTTAGAGGGTTTCCACCATTGAAGGGCATAAAATCTTGGTTTCTAGGCCTATTCATTAAAGGTGTAGGGGTTATAACAATACTTTGTTGAGCATGATTAGGAGAAGTAGGGGGTGTAGGATTAGGATTATACATAGGGTACCTCTTTCTCCTATAAAAATCCAAGGATAATTCAACAAACTTAGCTTCTTTACATTTTGATGCAGACCTTGTGACCTTTTTTGGCATGAAATTTGACTACAAATCTACCACTAGAGTGTTCAAAGCTCCTTGAGATCACCAAATGCTAAAAGTATTTGCTCCATTTTATTGAATCTTGGTTCCACATGTGCTAAAAAAATTTATCCATCTAGATTACACCCTTGATGTAGAATTTTTTCAAACTTGCCTCATCCAATTAATATAATGGGATCACCTCTAGGTGTGGGTAGCCTAGTTAGTGAGGTGAACCTCTATTTTTGGGGCTATCTCCCCTAATGCATCATCTATTAGATCAATCCCTAAATCTATTGGTTTATTGATTAAAATGGATAAAAAATGCATAAAACAAACCTAAGCTATGGGATGTGATGCACCAACATATTGTGTCCACTCCATTTGACCCTACAAAATACTTGTGAACCAAACAAGGAATAGTGACTAGAACACTCTCTCTAAGAGACTCCTAAGCATCAATGCTTCATATGGAGACTATGTTAGATGGATGGAACTTGAGGATGATGAATAGGAGGTCTATTTTCATGACACTACCAATTAGATTCTACTTCAAACATAATCACCAACACTTTCACACACCATATACCCTATTTAGGATAATCTCCTGGTAACTAAGTGAGGACAAGGACCTAAAGAGGAATATATAACTTATCACTTATGTAAATCAAAAAGTATGAAACACACTAAGCTAACATAGAGAACCTAAAATAGTTTTTATATTGATTTGAAAGTTTACAAGGTATAATTTGGGTAGAGTTTCTTCATACCCAATTGAGGGATGCCTAAAATAGATTTTTATCATTAATTTATAGAAAAATAGAGGGAAAGAGAGGAATAATTTGGCATGAAAGTGTGGAGAAGAGGCCATAATGACCCTCATTTACTCAACCAGAAGTTAAAACCATGAATAAGGACTCATAACGACTCCTAATCTCCCACATGCATTGCCTATTGGAAAGTTGTTAGTGATGTCATGATGGTGTCATGGAGGTGTCCTAGTGAGTGGATGAAGTCTTTTGATACTTTATGTGACAATGAAAAAGTGTTCAATGTGCTTGTTCTAGTATGCTTGAAGTATGATTGGTTGATCTTTAGTTTTGGCATTATTAGAGATGTTTAAGGATGAGTATGGTGATTTGAGCATGTGTAAAATGTCCCTAAGATGTTTTATAAGCTTTGAGTGCTTGTTTACATAAGTGGAATTCATCTATTTTTCCATAGTTTTCATCTAGATAATTTAGGTCTAGTGGTAAAAAATCTAAGTAGGCAGTTTGATGATGTCACCATTACCATGTGGGAATGAGTCAAGGGGAGTTGGTCATATGGTTGTTATCACACTAGTACAAATTTTCTATATGATAAATCTTAGGTCATGCACCTAAAAAAAGTCAAAGATATATGGGTGAAAAGTTGGGCACCCAAGCATTTTGATAGTGTTTTCCCATAACCAAATTTGCATAAGGCAAGAAAGAGTTGAGTAGGCATTTTGTTGGTAGAATATCTCACATGTGTGGATGTGTTAGGAGAAGGTGAACATATGTGTTTGTTTAGTTTTATACCTATTTGATTTACATAATTTTTAGGTCATGTGATGAAGTGTGTCAAAAGATATACATGTGCAAAGTTGACCTTTCAAGCATGTTTTGACATAGTTGACTCTATGGCAAAAAATTTGAGTGAGCAGATTAATGGAATTATATCTTGCATGTATAGAGGTTATAGGAATATTTTGATATATGGATGGATTATCCTATGTAAAGAGGTCATATGGTCCAACTTTGAGATCATGAATCTAATCATAGAAGAAGTTATTAAGGTTCAAAGTTGGCTACTTAGACAGATTAGAATGGTACCAATACTTGGGTCAATTTTGCAAAAGGTAATGTTTGAGCATCTCTTTAAGAGATAAATGATGCATGTTTGCTTTAATATTTCAAAAATTAGTGAGATGGTAGCAAATGTTCTATGTTTAACACTGAGTAGAGATAAAAATTGAGCTTCTTCTAAGGATCAATGATGAGTGGGACATCATACAAATAGAGATAAATGGTGTGTATTAAAATTCATGAGGTTAAAGTGATATATTTTTATCTTTGTTTAAGACTAAGTTATGTATAAAATATTGATAGATCATGTTGAGTCAAAGTTTCTAGATTACATGAGATGAGGTCAGTTATTATATGTTTAACATTTTAGCATTGGTGCTTATGTGTTAAAGTTCAGAAGAGATAGATAGTGTGTATTTGATCTAAGTAGTGAGTACATGAGATGTGAGAATAGTGTTTGAAGTTTAACTATGCTTATTTACATTTGAATATTTGAATTTTGTAGAGGAAAAGACTAGTGTCTGGTTTTTATGCCATATGTTTTGATCTATGAAAAATTTGCTTATGATGTAAAAAGTAAAGATATAAAGGACTCCAAGGCACATATATAAATATATATTTTAAGATTTGAAAGTGTGTAAAAACATAGTTATGAAGGTTCAAAGTTGACTATGTTTTCATATATATTCTACAAGTGACCTAAGAAGAGTAATTAAGCTTATGTCGATGTTGTTTTGATGTTTCATGGTGAATTGGATATTAGGGAGTGTTTTATACTCCATAAGGATGTTATATGTGCATTATGAAGGATTGAACAATCATATTATATATGAATAACATCTTCGAAGTTGACTGTGTGTTTGCTTATAATGAATATATGCACAAAATATTATTTAAATGTTTTGTGCTTAAGTAGAAGGGTAATGTGATGGATATGGACACTTAAGGGGGAACTATAGATCATGTAGAATGGGTCCATGATTTTGGAAAGTGTTCCTATGTTCTTTAATTACTTAGAGAAGTGTTAAAGAGTTGAATGGGTCTCCATAGTACCTAAAAGTGACTTAGGCCTATTTGAAAGTGGATTGTGCTTAAGTGTGACCCATGTGAGATGCCTTAAGGGTGAAGGAATGTCTTGTGGCCAATAGGAAATATCATGACTATGTTAATTCATATAACTCTATATATATTGAAATAAAATATGGTGATATCTATAAGTGTGGAAATAGACTTGATTGAGAAGACTTTGAGAGAGTCTTGTGAAAGGTGGATGTGAGAGTTATGGAATAAAGGAAAGGTAGAGTGCCCAGTTGATGAGTTAATGAGTAGAGAAAATTGATGACCATGTGTATGACCTATAGGTCATATTTATGATGTCATAGAAGTGATCTTGTAGTTTGAAGATATGCAAAGAGGTTTAAGTGTGCATATGAGGACAATTTGAGCAAAGGAGAGAGATTGTGGCATGTCTATGTAAGAGGTCTATTTGAGATAGAGAGATAATTTATATAGGGGTTAGAAAATAGAGATCCATCATTAGGTGTCGAAGAAATCAGTACTAAGTTGGATGTGTTTAATGAGGGTCTAAAGGACCTAATATTCATTAGGGGTAGTTTTTCCTCATGAAATAGGTGTTTCACTAAATACCTTTGGTCAAGAGGACATGATCAAGGTTTTTTGGTCTAAAGGAGTTGAGTAGTCTCTTATTTTTAATCTCCTAAAGGGTAGTATTCCATGTGTTGCAAACTTGAGAGTGGGTTTTATTCCCTATGAAGGTTTCCCATAGAAACTATGTATTATGTGTTTGATCTTGTGTATGCATTAAATGAATGAGATATATAGTTAATGTTGCTTGATCAAGTTGATATTTGCTAATTGATTAATAGTTTAAAAAGGATATAATTATAATTAAAATATTTGGGCTCATTGATTCACCCCCCCTCTCAGTGATTGTACCTCTAATAATTAGTATTAGATTAGGTCCTTTGGTAAAGGATTAACATCCTTAAGGTGATCCAAGGTACAATATGGGTAGTCATCAAGGATGTTTCTCTACTAAGAAAGCACCAATATTAAATGGATCCAATTATACATTTTGAAGTACCAGGATGAGGACATACATTATGTCCCTAGGGTTTGATGTATGGTAATCTATTATGGATGGTCATGTCACTCCTACTATTCTTCCATCTAGTGTTGTAGTGAAGAATTTGTTTGAGAACAATTCCAAGGCAATCAATGTTATTACTTGTGGTATCTTAGAGAATAAATACACCAAGGTAATACATTGTAAAGATATTAAATAGATAAGGGACAAAATTTAGATCATTTATGAAGGAGATTCAAAGGTCAAGATTGATAAGCTTTAGACTCATAGAAGGTAATTTGAAAGTCTCAAAATTAATGAAGAAGATTTTGTGGCATCTTTTCTATAGAGAGTTGATGAGATTGTGAACATCATCAAAGATCTTGGAGAGAACCTTGAAGAGGATGCTATTGTTGAAAAGGTATTAAAGTATCTATCCCCTAAATTTCATCAAAAAGTATCTACTATAGAGGAGAGTCATGACATTACTCAATTGAAGATATATCAATTGCATAACACCCTTAATACCTATAAGATGAGGAAGAATGATGATATACCACCAAAGAAATAAGAAATTTTCAAGACTAAAATAAAGATAAAGAAGAAGTTCCAAGGTAATAAATTCAAGGAGGATGAAATTATTAATATATATGAGGATGCACTAATTGATTTGATTTCAAAGAAGTTGAGAATAGGTTCAGGAAAGTATAAAGGTAAATTACCCCTCAAATGCTTCAATTATGGTGGAATAGGACATTTTGCTAATAAGTTCTCTCATAAATATAAGAATGATGATGATGAAGAGAATGATCAAGGTCATGATGATGGTAAGAGAACATTTAGATATGATAAAAGTAAAAAGGGATTTAGAAGGTTTGATAAAAAGAAAACATACTTCAAGGACAAGAAGAGTCTCTACACCAAAGAAGATTATAGATCATCAGATGAGAGTGAAATCAGTGACTTAGAGTATGATCATAAAGGTGATGGTCCTATTTAAGTTGAATATTTTTTCATGGCTAAGGAAGTCAGTTGTTCACATTAAAAGGGGTCTACTTGGAGTGATTTAGATGATGATGAAGATAAGGTGGACTATGAGATTGTATTGACTAATGCTCATGAAGAACTAAAGATTGAGAAGAAGATCAATAAGAAGATGAAATATGAACTCAAGGAATTTGAGGATCAATTTAGTGTGTTTGATTCAAGAATAGATGAAGATGGTAAGGAGAATGAATATATGTTCAAGCATCTTAGTTATAAATTAAAAATCATGTCTACAAGCCTTAAAGCTAAAGAATATGAATGCACAAGGTATGTAATTGAAAATGATTCATTGAAATTTGAGTTAGAGAAGGTATCTAGTAAGTTAATGTCATTTCTGAATTTTTAAAAGAGTTCAAGTGATCTAGAAAACATTATAAATGATCAAAAGCATATAAGTGATAAGACTAGTCTTGGATACAAAGAAGAACCAAAGACTACAACTCAAGACAAGATGAAGATTAATGTGAACAAGAATAATCAACATTTGAAGATAAATCATCAAACAAAGAATGATGGTGAAAATAGATTTAAGACAAATCAAATAAGATAGTCAAATGCCATGAGGTATGCAAATTTCAATGGTTATATTTATACTTGTAATTGGTTTAGGCATAGAGCTAGAGAATGTAGAAGACCTATTAAGAATGAGTTTGCAGGGGACTACGATGGGGGTCATCAACCAACAGGTGTGATCAAGGTTAATTTATTAAACTATCTTGATGAAGGACACTTTTCTAAGCATTGTCTAAATAAGAAAAGGCAAGGTAAGTATTCTTTAAAAAGATTTATTTGTTTCAGTTTTCATGACATTAGACACATTGATATTTTTTGTCCAAACAAGGTAAGACAAGTTGAGTTTCCATCAAGGAGTATGGTTTGATACAACTATGAATAGAGAGGTCACATTGATAGATTCTAAAATTAAAGGCCATTAAGTTAGAATACATTCAATCATGCTCCTATAATGTAAGGAAGAAGTCAATTTAACTCATGGAAGCCAAAGGTGGTAAATGAGAGCCATGCTGATATTGCAGGTCTAAGTAATCTATTTGCTATGGTGGAAAATGCTTCAAAAGGTGAAGAGTGCCAAGAGCTCTCATTAATTGATCATGTTTTGAATGAATAAAACAAGCTCAAAGAAAAGACCAAGGCACTAGTTGAGCCTAGTTTTGAGGTAAGTATGGATCCAAGTGAACATCTTATTGTTGTTGAGCATGCTTCATATAAAGAACATAGATTGTTTGTACCTAGTGATGAGGGTCCAAGATGAAAGGTTGATGCTTTAGATGAAAAGGTATGTCAAGATTCCATAGTTTCTCCATATGTTTTCAATTATATCTTAGAATAAAAGGAGATTTATATAGAAGAAGAACCAATTTTCATAGTTCAAACTAAGAAGAAGAAGAACAAAAGCAAGAAGTCTTATAGTTATAAGAGGATTCCAATGGTTATTAAGGAAATGTGGGCCACTCTTGGATTCACTTTGTTTTAGAAAATTATGATGCAAAGTATTTCTCTATTTATGCTTCTTAAGAGACTCCTTTTAGTGGAGAATCAAGTGTTGTTGTGGTATTCTTAAGATGGTCATAGAAGACTAGAGTTGAGTATTCTTAGTTGGAATAGGTATGTCCAGGTGGAAAATATGTTGAGGTGATGTCATGTTGTTGATAACTATATATGGAGAAATTTTTAGGGTCAGATTGAAGGTTCCCAAATGGAAAAGGAGGATTTGTGATTTGTTAAGATGATATTTTTAAATAAAAAGGTTTGTTGACCTTATTTTAGCATGATTTAGGTTGTTTTATGATTTGAAGGTCCTAAAATAGGTTATATAAGGTCAAGGTTCCTAGTGATTTTGAATCTCAAATATTGGTCTAGAAGTGTGTAATGGTTGTCTCTAGGTGTACAAGAAATTTCAAAGATGGACATTGGCTGGAAGGTGTTGTGTTGACCTTGTTTGTTTTGAGATTCTAGGGTTTTGAGCTCTACTATAAAAGTTGTCTACCTTATCAGTTGAAGTCTAAGGCTTATTAATATGTTTAATGGGCCAAATGGTTTTTCAAATCAAGCTTCACATAGATTTGAAGGCTTTTAGTTCTCAAGTTATTCAAGTTTTTATCGAATTAGAGGCCTAATTTGGTAGCAGGTTTGTGAAGTATGTTTTAGAGGATGATCTAGTTGTTTCAAATTAGTGTGTTCAAGGGGGCATATGATATTTCTCTAGATATGAAGTTTCAGGTCTTGAAAATGTGTCTATTGAAAGTTGTGGGCTATGCAAGTTCTAGGTAGGGCTACAAAGAGTCTAGACAAGCCTAATCTTGAAGATGTGCTTTTTATTTAGTTTATCCTAAAAGAGCAAGGTATGTGTGTTTTAATAAGATTTTTTAGGTTTTTTTTAGCATGTTTTTTATTTGGTAAGTGGCATGAAGTTATATAATCTTGGAAGTGTCTTAAGAAATAAGGTTAGTAAGCATATGTTGTGATTCCTCATGGTGTGTGGAGATTTGAAGATGCTCAAGTGATGCAATTTATTAGAGATCTTAGGGGGAGTCTATATTAGATATTTCTTGAAGAGTTCCATCAATTTTTAGTGCATGGTTGAGAATTACAAGGTGGTATGCATAGAGTTAGGAGGAGCTGACTCAGGTAGCTTGAATGACTTGAGGAGCTTTGCATGATGTAAGGGGAAGAATATGTGGGATGTTTCAGTCATATTGAATATGTAGAGATATCATCTACATATAATATTTTGATAAGGTTTGTATGATGACTTGATCAAACCTAGTCATATTTGTGTTTTTTTTTCCATTGATTATAGTGTTTGGTTAAAGAAGAGAATATTGACATGGAGCAAGAGGATGTTAACCAGACAAGATGAGGTTGGATCAAGGTAAGGTGGATTTTGTATTATATTTTTAAGATGGTCCTATCTTTATTGGTTGTATTTTTAGGTCCTCAATATTATATTATCCCCACTTTGTCATTATGTCAAAGGGGGAGAAAGTTCCTATTGTTTGTTGACATCAATGACAAAGGGGGATATTTTTTGAGATTTTTTAGTGATGTAATTATGATGTCATGAATGTGTCCTAATGAGTGGATTAAGTCCTTTAATAGTTTATGTGGCAATGACAAAGTGTGTAATGTTCTTGTTTTAGTATGCTTAAAGTATGATTGGTTGATCTTCATTTTTAGTATGATTAGATATGTCAAAGGATGAGTATGGTTATTTTAGCATGTGAAAAAGGTCACTAATACATTTTATAAGCTTTTATTACTTGTGTGCATAAATGGAATTCATTTGGTTGTCCATAGTTTTCATCTAGACACTTTGGGACCAGTGGCAAAAACTCTGAGTAGGCAATTTGATGATGTCACCATTACCATGTGGGAATGAGTCAAGGGGAGTTGGTCATATGGTCATGATCACATTAGTTCCTAGTTACTATGTGCTAAATCTCAAGTCATTCACCTAAGCATAGTTAAAGATGTGTGGGTGCAAAGTTGGGCTCCCTGGCATTTTGATAGTGTTTTCCCATATTTAGACAAATTTGTGTAAGGCAAAAAAGAGTTGAGTAGGCATTTTTTGGTAGCATATATCACATGTGTGTATATTTTAGGAGAAGGTGATCATATGGGTTTTTTTTAGTTTTTTTAACTAGTTTATTTTTACTAATTTTTAGGTCATGTGATGAAGCACATCAAAAGATATGCATGTGCAAAGTTGACCTTCCATGTAGGTCTTGACATAGTTGGCTCTATGGCAGAAAAATTTGAGTGAGTAGATTAATGGAATTATATATTTCACATACAAAATTTACAAGAGTATTTTGTTATATGGATGGATTTTACTATGTAAAGAGATCATATGGTCCAAATTTGAGATCATGCATCTAAGCAAAAAATAAGTTATTAATGTTCAAAATTGGCTACTCAAATAAATTATAATGGTCCCCATAGCTAATTTTGCACAAGGTAATGTTAAAGCATCTCTCAAAGAGATCAATGATGCACGCTTTCTCTAAGATGTCAAGAAGAAGTGAGATGGGAGAAAATTATCTATGTTTAATGATGAGTAGAGATAAAGATCAAGCTTCTTCCAAGGATCAATAGTGAGTAAGAGATCATAAAAATAGAGATCAATAGTGCTTATTAAAATTCAAGAGGTTAAAGTGACAACTATTTAGCTTTGTTAAAGACTGAGCTACATACAAAATATCTATGGAGTGAATTGAGTCAAACTTTCCAAATTGCATGAGATGAGGTCAACTTTTAGATGTTTAATATTTAAGCATTGGTGCATATGTGTTAAAGTTTGGAAGATATAAATGGTGCATATTTGATATGAGTAGTGAGGACATGAGATACGAGCATAGTGTTTGAATTTTAACTATGATTGTTTGCATTTGAATATTTGAATTTTGTAAAGGAAAATACCAGTGTCTAGTTTTCATGCCATATCTTTATATATATGCATAATTTCTATGATGTAAAAATAAAAGATGTAGAGG
Organism: Torreya grandis; assembly: GCA_037957365.1. Taxonomy (NCBI): domain Eukaryota; kingdom Viridiplantae; phylum Streptophyta; class Pinopsida; order Cupressales; family Taxaceae; genus Torreya; species Torreya grandis. Next base: position 2,830,427 of record JARHVA010001582.1, read on the forward strand.
AATACAAGGTACATTTTTTAGTATATATTTAAAGATATTAAAGTTTGTATAAACATATTTATGAAGGTTAAAAGTTGACTATGTTTTTGTATATGTTTTACAAGTTACCTGAGAAGAGTAATTGAGCTTATGTAGATGCTATTTTGATGTTTTATGGTGAATTAGATATTGGGGAGTAGTGTAAACTCCATAAGTATTCTTTGTGTGAATTATGAAATATTTACCAATCATATGATATATGAACAAAGGCTTAAAAGGTCATTGTTTATTCACTCATAATGACTTTGTGTACGAAATATTATTTTAAACATTTTATGCTTAAGCAGAAGGGTACTGTGATGGATATGGACACTTCAAGGGGACCTATAGATCATGTAAAATTGGTCTATGATTTTGGAAAGTGTTCCTATGTTCTTTGTTTACTTAGAGAAGTGTCAAAGATATGAATGGGTCTCCATAGGATCTAAAAGTGACATAGGCCTATTTGAAAGTGGATTTTTCTTAAGTGTGACCCATGTGAGATGCCTTAAGGCTGAAGGCATGTATTGTGTCGAATAGGAAATATTGTGACCTTTTTAATTCATGATATCTCTATATATAGTTAAATAAAAGATGGTGATTTCTAGATGTGTGGAAATAGACTTGATTGAGGAGATTTTGAGATAGTCTTATGCAAGGTGGATGTGAGAGTTGTGAAACAAAGGAGAGGTAGAGTGACTATTTGATGAGTTTATGAGTAGAGAATATTGATAACTATGTTTATATCCTATATTTCATATTTTTGATGTCAAAAAAGTGCTCTTGTAGTTTGAAGATATGTGAAAAGGTCTAAGTGTGTTTATGAGGACATTTTGAGTAAAGAAAGAGAGAGATATTATGACATACCTATGTGAGATGCCTATTTGAGAGAGAGAGAGTTTGTGTAAGGTTTATAAAAAAAATATCCATCATCAAGTTTTGAATACATCAATACTAAGGTGGTTGTGTTTAAGAAGGGTCTAAAGGACCTAATCTTCCTTAGGGGTAGTTGCTCCTTGTGAAATAAGTTTTTAAATCAATACCTTTGGTTAGGAGGACATGATCAAGGTTTGATGGTATAAATTAGTCAATTATTATCTTATTTGTAATTTATTATAGGACATCAGTCCTTGTATTTTATACTTGAGAGTGGATTTTGTTCCCCATGAGGGGTTTCCCACATGAACTATGTGTTATGTGTTTGATCTTGTGTATGCATTGAATAAATTATCTCTATAGTTAATATTGATTGATCAAGTTGATATTTTATTATTGATTAATAGTTTAAAATTAGTTCAATTTTAATTAAAATATCTAGGCTCACTGATTCACCCCCCTCTAAATGATTATACCTTTAACATTTCCTTGGCTAGTTGATGTTATTAAATGAGACCTTGGATGTAGAGGTGTGGTAGATAGAAGCTAATTAAATATTTGTTGACCTAATTGAAGGTGTGATAATTCCAAATTGGTCAATCACCCCTTATTTTATAAGTTACAATGGTAGGATGTGGTCCATCTTGGCCTTAATAAAGCCTCAACTAGTGAATCTCTCTTTTGCATGTCAATAAGGCTTGAGAAACTACCCCATCCTCAATAATGGAAATTAAATTTTCCTAATTTACTCTATAAAGAAGTTAAAATGATGTTTATGACCCTACATTTAATCCCTTATTATCCCTCTACGCCAATAAACATCTCCCTTAGTTGACTAAATAGACATATTAGGCAATTAGGCCTAGTCACTCAGTGCTAGTTGCTTGGATGGGAATGAGAATTTCATAGAACCTTAATAATGGATATTTTATCATGTTTTAGGTATATAAAATAATATTAAACCATGACCTATGCATTTAAAATAGTGCACATCTTCAATTCTTTCTCATTTAGATGACTAGGTCACCTTCACTAGTACCTCTATGTCATCTCTTTTTTCTACACCTATAATATAATTTACAAGAATAATTTAGAGTATTTTGTGGCCTAGGAGGGTGGAATACACTTCATACCATCCTATTTAATGATATGTAATTGTTTATTTAGATTTTTACCTTAGATTCATCATTAAATCTTTCAAAAATAGGTTTTTTGTTGTATCCATATAGTTGTCTATACAAACCAATGCCATGAATAGGACCTTATCAAAGTGAATAATGTGTTTTAGGTGTTTCCCAATCCAAACTAGGGCATTTGGAAGTATTTCTCTCTAGTTTTCCTCCTTTGATTTCTTATCAAGGTTTAGGGAGGGTTTTAGTGGCCTACCATCTTAATGATGGTTCATAGAGGATAGAAATTAGATTGAAAACTTAATGTAGTAGATTTTGAGCTCATAGGCCCACTCAAATCTCCCTAATAACTCCTGGTACAATGCACCTTGTATTGTGAGCTCTAACTAAAATTTAGTATCCTTCAAGTCTTCACCAAACATTATGGGTATGCTGATGGTGTTAAGGATCTTTCATAGAGTTGATATCCTAAATGTAACTATATCTAACATGGATATTAAGTGAGTATGGTTCCAAAACTTCCCTTAATATCACTAGGCCCCATGTATTATGCCATGTGAAATGTGAGCATTTGAATTGGAAGTTTGAAATGGTAGATAAGGGTGATAGAGCTTGATATGTGTAGTTAGGACAAATTGACCATTACCTTATCATCCTATACCCAAAAAATTTTCCTCAAGACCTAAATTGTCATCATATATCTCTTCATGACCTTAAGTCTACCTAGGGAGTTTGAATATGTCACAAGGATGAAGATTGGGTTTTGAGGGCTTAGAGGGGTTTTAGGGATAAACTAAAACTTAAGAATTTAGACCACCTATAGGTGCATTAGTGGCTTCAAGTTAATATTATCACCCTTTTACATCTAATTTCAACCTTTTGTACTTTCCATCAGTTACTCAAACTCTTGTCTCTATCTTTTTTCTCTTCTAGGGCTACCATGGCCATCCTTGGCCCAATTTGAGTATTTGGATTAGTTGGTGTTAGAGAATTGGGTGGTTTGTGTCTCTATTTTATTTAATTTTTATATATTTTGGGTCTCATATAATTTTATCTCAAATTTTGACAACACCTCTTAAATTGGGTCTCCCTCAACTCTACTATCAGAACTCACTCTATAGTGATACACACATGCTTGTGTTTCATAGATGCTTAATCAGGCCCAGGAAACTTTATTAAACTTGATTCTATTTTAGAGATACTAATGATTATACATATTTCATATACGTCACCCTTACATTTTTTTTCCATTGTCATTCAAATTAGTTAGACCCTCCAACTGACTAGGCAAAGTTGTATGCACTAAGCTAATTGTATGTGCCTGAGTTAGCTTGTTTAGTTATCCCTTCATGTGTATATGATTTATAAAAACATAACCCCTATTTTGTTCCTTTTATTTATCTCTCTCCTTCATGTGCATATGGCATTTCATTCCCAATGTTGGAGATAACCTCCTTGTGGTATTGTAGGTGATGATTAGGGGAATTTGAATACCAAGGGAGTCCTTCTATGGGTCCATGAGAAAGAGGAGGGTTTTTATACCATGATGGATGCCCAATTGAAATTTTATAAACCTCAATAACAATCTTAAGGTATTCATATTCATAAATATATAGCCCTTTCTTATATCTTTTTAGTTTTAGTTGTAGATGATCGTTTGGGGAAAATATTTGAAGGATGGGCCTAAAGTTGATCTTTTAAGATTTATCATGGATTAGTAACATTATACACACTTGAATGGGTCTCTTTTCTCACAATCCCATTGGCCCTTCATGGTATTATGTATACTTTTGGTTTCACTCCACCATTAGGCTTGTGCAGGAGGACTTAGACTTGTAGGTGCTTTCATATAGTCCTATGAAGTTTTGAATTTGGAAATAAAATCCTATTATGAGGTTGAAATAGCTTGATAAAGTCATTACATAGTAGATTCATTTTGAGAGATCTCATAAGGACTATTACTCCATATTCAAGACCATAAATTGGGACCATAGACATCCTTATCTATATACTCAACAAATCAAAGAATTTCAATATGGGTAATCAGTCATCTTGAGGGAGAAAATGAAACCTAGGATTTCACATAAATATTAAACAATGATAATAAACCTTAAACCCTAATAAAAGGCTTATGAAAGAATTGGAATCTAGTTCATGGTTTTTTGGTCCTGAGAGTCATAATGAGGCTTGTTAATTCTAAGAGAGGGGATCCTCCATATGTCTATAACTCCTATAAAACCTAAATAAGAAACCATTCACATTTTATTTAGCTTGAAGATATATTTCCATGAGAGTAACTAGATCATATTTGGAACCTTATTTCCTTCCTTCACATGGTAAGTGTTGAAGAGATTGAAGGGGTCTATTCTAACTAAATGGTAACCAAGTGAGTCACATTAGGGACTTGAAGGAGGACATGGAGACTTGAATTGATCACTTAAATGATTTTCTATTTCATTAAAATAAAGGAGACTTGTAAATGACTATAATTTTCCAACCAAATGGAAACATATGTTGTTATAACCCTACAATTACTATGAGAACATGCTTACATGGGTCTAAAACATTAAACCAGCCTTTATATACCATTATCCATTCTCATGTTATCATAAAATTCACAAAATTTTGATGAATCTTCCTATAGATGAGCTTATGGGGTTTACAAAGGGCTTAAGACCACTTAGAGGTCTTAGTGATTGTTCATAAAGCTTAGGGACCTGATTTACAAACCAATAACACTAATTAAAATCCCACTAGGGACCCCACCTCTATCTAAGAGCTTGGGATTCAAATCCTCTTGTATAGACCATACCATTCATCTCAAACTAGACCTCATGTGCTTTCCAAAGGCTTGATGGAGATATTTCTACCACTTCTACCTTTACCTACACATATAAAGCATGAATCTCTCTCTCTAATGTGTCTAAAATAAACCTCTAGAAATTATCTAACATTATCCTAACCTTGATCGCTCTGTATGGGTCTATACATACTTGAAAACACCTAAAAAACATCACTTTCTTGCATTTTATTAGGTTTTAGATATTGAAATGCTATTGGTGGGAAAGAGGATGGAAATGAGGATTCAAAAATGATTTCAAAATATGGAATATAGGTAAGGTAAAAAGTCTCTTTTTCACATGTGTGGGCCCCCTTGGTGGTGAATAATAGCGTTTGACTTCTAAAAGAATACCCTTTTGCATATGAAACTAATCTATAATGTAATTATGATGGTAATGAGCCCCTTTAAATTCATTTTTCCTTTGATAATGATTTAATTGTGTCCTAGGGATCACAGTAATACTATTCACATGGTGTGAATACACTTTGAAGGCAATATGCATGATCTCAAGTGACATATCAATTTAAAGTTACCTTAACATTTGATAAAAGACATTAAAACATACTAAGTATTTAAACAAGGTTATGACATTCCCTTCATACCATCTCTAATCCTATGATTTTGCTATATTTTGTAGGTTCTAAACATGCTTAGATGGATTCACAATTAGCCATGAGATTCTTTGGCTATCAAGACACTTCAAAAGACACAATAAGGTGACCAAAGCTGAGCTCAAGTGTTCATTGGGCATATATTTACCCTTTCTAAGCCTAAGGGTAGAAATAAGTCAACACTTCCATAACACTTGTGTACCCTAATTCAATAGAAGAGATAGAGATAATAGGTTGATTCTTACTGATATAAGTGACATTATAGACACCAAACTTAAACACATATCCAAAATTAGATTTGTTTATCATGGTATTGAGATGCATTTTTTTTCATTGATATCAAGGTGATGTTAGTACATAATGTATTAATGACAAAGAGATAGGTTCCAGGTGGATTTGAGATTGCATATCATGTATGCAGGCCTTTAAGGTGATTGACCATGTTTTAGGGGTCATATGGGGTGTAATTAATGCTTGGTATAATTTTGGAAGTGAAAATAATTCATCTAAGTAGTCTTCTGAAGGTCTAGGTTATCCTAGTCATCTTGACAGAACTTCTTGAGTAAGCAAATTGATGATATCATAATTCACACATGAAAAGGTGTCAAAAGAATGTGGTCACATGGATTTTTTAATATTTATTCCTATATCATGTGTTTCAAATTTTAGGTCTTGACATGATGTCTATCAAAATTTATGGTAGGGCAAATTTGGTCTCCTAGGTAAATTTCACTAGTTTCCATAGTCAAATTTGCACTAAAAAGTGACCATTGGACTTCAAATATTTGAATTTACAAAGGAAAACTAGTCTATAGTATTTTTTTATAAATTTTTATAATGGATGAATTTGATGGTGGTGTAAAAATAAAAGTGGTATATGACTTCATGGAAAATCTAGTAAAATTGATTAGGAGGTTTGTCTAGTCATACAATTGCATTTATTACATGTGAGAGTTGACTATTGTTGACTATGTTTTTTATGAATAAACTAAAATGAAAATAAATGATTATAGATGTCAAAATATTGATAAAAAATTATTGGTATAAAAATAAAAAATGAATTTTACTACATTTATATCATCCTCAAAGTGATTTGGAATTTTTACTATCCGTACAGGTGTAGTTATTGCAAGTCAAACTTGACTTTTATTGACTATAATTATTGTAGGTCTGAGTAGGCTTCTTACAGTGGTGTTTATAAGCCTTTGGAGGCTAAATTAAGGTGTCTTATGTATTAGATTATATTACTAAGGTATTGATATTTACATCCATATGTGTATTGTGATTTTAAAATTTATATACATATAGTTTGAGCCTCATTTGTGAAGACAATGTTTCTAGGCTACTTAAGCCTAATAGGTCTTTAAGACCTAATGGAGGTTTCAGAATATGATCGAATGATTTAATGTTTATTAAGCATGAAAAAGACTCATATATTATTTAATTAATTTTATAGAAGTGGTTTTGGTTATTAGTAAGGGCCATCTGGACCATAGTGGATTAAATTGTTTCGTGAAGGTGAATTAGGTCTCCATGGGACCTATTGAAGGCTTGAGGGCTAAAAGAGGTTTCATAATGTGAGTGAGTATCTTAGAGTGTTGTATGAATTTTTAAACACAAATAATGATTGGAGGACCTTGTGTTAAATTTTTAAAAAAGGTTCTATCTTTATTTAAGGGCTATTGTTATCTATGTGTAATGTGTGGCTTAATGGAGGGCTAATTTCTTAAGTCTAGCTTAAAGCCTAGTGTGTTGGTTTGATCCATTTGAAGCATGGACGGCCTAATGAGGTGATTTATGTTGTATGTAAAATTTTAAAATATATATTTTTATGTTTATCTAAGCATGTAATTTTTTTTGGCTAACTAATATTGGTTGGAGAAATAATCATGTATAACTAGAAGTCTATTTTGGCCTAATTGTGCTAGTTAGACAATTGGGAAGTGAAACGAATGGTATGAGATTTTTAAAAAGTGTGTGAGAGAACAAAAATAATAAAAATAACATTTTGAACATGTCATGAAGATCTAATAGTGCTGCTAAAGGTAATCAGTAAGTTTTTGTATTGATCCAAGGCATAATTAGGCCTAGTATGTTTATATGACCTAGAGTGAAGAAGTGCATTGAATATATGCTAGAAGAGTAATGTAGAGGTTGTGTATGACTGATATTCATAATGTTTCAAGGATATATTTACATATAATAATATCAGAGTGTAAGGAGGAATGGCCTCAAGGTCATGATCATGTGTATGATGAGTGTTTGAGCAAAGAAGAGAAAGAGTTGTATGCCTATATAAGAGGCAAATTTGTGTTTATATGAACTACCATCAGTTGTATGAGGTAGAGAGGTAGGATTATAGGTAGGATTAATAAGAAGGTTATGAGAATATAGCCAATCTTAAAAAATGATGTGGAATGCTTAAATAAGATATTTCAAATATTTGACTTAGTTTATCCTTATATTTATAAATTAAACTAGATATATTTCCAATAATAAAGCAATCATCAACATATAATATAATTAGAATAAAATGATCATTTTAAACTTTAACAAAGAAATAATTATCAGAGTATCAATTAGAGAAACCTAATGCTTTGAAAAAAGAATTATTTTTTGAATACCAAGCTTGAGGAGCTTATTTTACACCATACAAAGATTTATTTAACTTGCATACAAAATATTTTTTATTAGGGTTAGTGAAACCTTTAGGTTGAGTCTTTTAAATTTCTTCTTCTAAATCACAATTTATAAATGAATTCATGACATCCATTTGGTGGATAATCTAGCCATTTTGGGCTGTAAAAGTAATGAGTCTAACAGTACTCATTTTTGCCATAGGAACAAAAGTTTCAACATAGTCAATCTTAAGTTTTTAAGTAAACCTGTGAGTAACTAATCTAGCCTTAAATTTATCAATTTTACTAATTGAATTATATTTGATCTTATAAATCCACCTATAAATGACAATATGCCTTTTAATCTGAGGAGAGACAAGATCCCAAGTCTAATTTTTAATTTAAGCATTATATTCAAATTACATAGGAACATTCCATCTATCATCTTGAGTGTCTTTCTTAAATTATTGAGGTTCACATTCACACATAGTCATTAATGCATCATAAGAGTGTTGACTTCTAGTTAATTTATTAAGGTTATCAACATTAAAATATTGAATTAGGGATTCTACCCATTTAGGTCTTATATATTGAACTTAAAACTCAAGGGGTTCCTCAAACTCTAACTTATCAAAAACTAGATCAAGTTCCTCCAGGGCATCTATTTCATCATCAGGAGAAATATGAGAGTTATGTTCATCAATAGAAGAACACTGAGGAGATTCCACATAGGGCTCATAAAAGGGTTTTTTGATAATAATAATAAAATTCTTATGTTCGATGATCTGACATTTAGAAAGATCATACACTCTTAAACCTTTTGTCTTACCTCCATAACCTACAAAAATTCAAGAATATGAAGTGTTATCGAGCTTCTTTTTTTTAACTTTAGGAATAAAGATAGAAGCAGGACTACCAAAGATCTTAAGATGAGCCACAAAAGTTTATTTTTAGTCCACATTTATAAAGGGGTATAAATATGCAGGGATTTGATAGGGAATCTATTTAGAACATGCACAATAGTATTCATGGCTTGAACCCATAGAAACATAAGAATATTTGTAGATTGTAACATTATTCTAGCCATTTCTATGATGGTGTAGTTTTTCCTTTTGGAAATACCATTTTGCTAAGGGAAATAAGGATATTTTAGTTCTCTTTTAATACCATAAGGAATGCAACAATAATCAAACTTTTTATTAACATATTCACCATATTAATCAGTTCTTAATCTCTTAATATAAAAAATAGATGCATTTTCAACACTAACTTTAAATTCCTTGAATTTAGACAACACATCAAATTCATTTTTAATAAAAGAAGATCAGATCATTCTAGTGTAATCATCAATAAAAGTAACAAAATATAAATAACCATTAAGAGATAAAAATTCATGAGGTCTTAAAACATCAATATGAATCAATTCTAAAGGATTTCAGGAATTTACATCATGATTCTTGTGAAAGGGGTTAGTATGTTGCTTACCATATAAGAAATCCTCACAAGTTTCATGATGAGAGGGGATAAAAGAAAGTCTAATAAAAATATTATTTCTAGACATATCATGTAAAATTATTAAATTAACATGTCCTAATATTTAATGCCATGATTGAGATTCATTCTTACTATGTGATGAAAGAAAACATGTAGAAAGAGAATATATATATAAACCATTCTTTTGAACACCTTCAACAATCAAAGTACCAGATTGATTTCTAATGGACAAACTATTTTTAAGTAATGTTACAATGAATTTATCATTTGTAATTTGAGAACAAGATATCAAATTATTTTTAAGCTTAGGTACATAGAAAACATCATTTATAATAACATTTGAAAACATTGCTTTTCCCTATTTAGTTGTTTCTAAAAAAGAACTATCTCTTAAGTAAATTATTTTAGAGATATCTCTAGATTAAAATAATATATTAGATAAGGAATTCATATGGTATGATGCACCACTATCTAAAATCCACTAATTTTCATTTAAAAAAAATAAAGTACCATATAAAGTAATAACATTTGAATCTTGATTGTTACTCTGATTAGGGTTTTGATTCTTATATTTGTTTTGATTAGATTTATTACTTTTGTTATTTTTAGAAGTTTGATTATTATTTTTATCCTTATTTTTATAATATGTTTCCCTCTTATGACTAAATTTATCACACAATTGAATTTTCTATTAAATTTAGGTTTATGATTCTTATTACCAGATTTCTTATTCTCGTATTTGCCTTTAGAAGAATTAGGATTAGATTTATAATTTGTAATGTTATAAAAAACATTATTTAATGTGAAAAGTGCCTACGTGGAATTATATTTAGAATAAAAATTATTGTAACTTGATCTTCTTGAATTAGGAGAGTAGACAAGGTGGTAAGGTCAGAGATATCTTGCTTAGTTTGATACTTAGAATTCAAAATTGAATTTTTTTTTAAAAAAATTTCATGAATATTTAATTGACTAATAAAATAAAGTATTTGATCCTGAATCAAATTATAATTACATACATATAAATGAGCTTTAATTTTTTTAATATTATAAATAAAAATCACAACTTTATCATCACCTTTCATATGTGTAATTAGCAATTCAAGGACTAACTTAATAATCTTTGAGAGATGAGTTCCCTCATACATGGATTCAAAAAGTTTTCAAGCATAACTAGGAAACTCCTAATTACCAATGTGGAGAATTAATTCATCATTAACACTCTAAAATATAATGGACATAACATATTTTGATTTATATTGAAATGCATTGACAAGCTCAGGGGTTAGAATCTTGAGTTTCAATGCCATATTGAGGAGTTAATAGACTTGCACAGGTTTTTTAAAGTCAATTACAAGTGAAAAGAGTTTCATAATTTACCTTGAGATTATATATGTTATAAAAAATAATGGGAATAACTTTGAGAACCAAAAGTTTCAAAAATTTCTCTCTCCTCTATTGTTTTATTCACAAGCTCTTGAAGGCCATTTTAATATGCATAATATCGGTCATACATGTAGAGTTGGAAGATAATATTTTATCTAGATTTTTATATCCCTTTGGGATTACAATTTTTTACATTGTTCATTGTATTGAGCCCCTTATATTTATGAACAATCACTAAGGAGCTAGACTGCTTTTTGAAGAGTGAAATCCCCATAGGCTAGGTTTGGTGCAAATTCAATGCAAAGTATAAGCTCATGGCTACACTAAACTAATTTGAGTGAGTTATTATAGGTTTTTATATGTATAATACACATCTAGTCACCATGTTGGCATGTGTGGATGGTATTTTAGCAAGAAAAGCTTTTTTGTGCATAGTTTGCAAGTGACTATCAAATTTTCTATGTTTCAAAGTTCTCAAGGTAGTATAATGAATCTAAGTGTTAATTAATTTTAATATAATATAATATAAATCTATAAATGGATTTTTTATCAATAAAATTTTATGTACAAGTTTTAAATGGCCACTTCTTTTATTCGCCTCTTAAACTATGTTCTATGTGTCTACATATCAAGTTAATTTGAGAAGATTTGAGTATATATTTAAAGGAGATTAAAGTTTTGTTTCCTAGTATAATGTGTTGATGAAAAAAAAATGATATTTCAGTCCTAAAAATCATGTTTGCAATCTTCAACTTCTAAAGCACAAGGTTAAAGTCTACATCTTCTATAGGGTTATAGGTTTGCAACTTTAAAAAACTTAATTGTTTCAATGTTCAGAGTTGTACACTCAGGCATGATACCATTTTAATAATTTAAATTAAAAAAATTCATGGATCAATGAATATCTCCAATGTAACTGAAACCAAGTGGTGACTAAATTATAAACTAATAGCTTAAGACACACCTACAGGACTATGTGTAGGGAGATAATGAAGGTAGAGATGGTTAAATATGTTTTTAAAGTACTAATTGAACCTTTTTTCCAATATGAACTAGAATTAAATTATGTTTTTACAATGTAATATATTATGGTGTAGTGAGAAATTCCAAATCCTTAACCACATTCTCAAACTTCCCTAACAGTTACTTATAACCATTATTGAAAGATGCATTAGACAATGATGTTGGCAAGGTTTGGAGTTTCAGGGCATTGATAAGGGTGTCAATATAAAAAAAATATGAAACAAATACATTAAAATTTTTTGGGATTGGTTTCTAAGGGTCTCAAGATTAGATTAAAGATGTAAGAGAACCTGATATGACCATCAAGAAGGCCACTTGTCCTTCAACATGCTAAGGTAAAGGACAGTTTCAAGAAGCTAGTCAAGGTGTCAAGCAAGCATTCTAATTCTTATGCCACATGGAGGGTTAGATAATATTCATAAGAGTTACACATGGAATTTTAGGCCTATTTAGATAGTTAAATAACACCTATCATGTTTTTAACTCATGGGATACTTGTCTACTCTCTCTCTCTCTCCCTTATGTAATTCTCTTCTTCTCTCTCACTTGTGCTATATATTAATCCTTAATTGGATAAATTTGTATCCTCCACTTGAGTATAGTGAATCACTACTCATTTTCATCTTTTTATAAATAAATAATAACCTAATTTACCTTCTCTGTGGACTATTTAATGTGTATGTTAGACTAGTTGATGTTATTAAGTGATAGGTTCACTTCTTTGGCATGTTGTCCTTGTTAGGATTCATATTATATTTTTAAAGTATTTTTTAGGTCCCATGAAGTATTTAAATGAAGTGTGTATGATTTTAGTGATTTTTATCTTCACTAAGATCGTTGTCATGACCTCTTGTTATAGTCCTCCTAGCTCAAGCTTTCTTCACAAAACTCCATGAGAAATACCAATGTGGAAAGGTAGATTTAGATTAGTGTCATGTAAAATTTAGGATCTTGTTTTAAGTGCAATTTAATTTGGATGGTAGTGAACAATTTACATTTTATGCATCACCTCATTAGGATAGTTTTACTTCATGTTTTCTCTCTCTCTCTTGTCTAAATAGGTTAGTAGTATAGGAGATGAGCTTGAATAGACATATCAAGGGAGTTATCCCTTAAATATAGAGGTTTACCTCTACTATGGGCACCCCACAAGCCTAGGGGTAATCCCATGTTCCACTCAATTTGGAGTAGGCTTGAACTACCTATCCAAGGGTGTAAAATTAAGTGACAACAATAACCTTTATAATGAGTTTTTATTATTTGATTTTAAAATAAATTAAATAAAAAGTACAACTATACTTAATCACATAATTTATATGCTAAATAATACAAAAAACTTGATTTATAATTACACAAAACTAGGTGTTGAAAGAGTTGCACTTAGAATGACCACCCATACACTATTATTAAAAAAGTTATTAAATTAATAGTAGTAGGTTTAAAAGTATAAAATAGACCACATAGATATGTCTATAAGGTGCCAAAACCTAGAGATCAACTCATTACATGACTATGTTTATCAAAAATTTCACAAGATTTAATGTCAAAATAAGGTCAACCGATCAACTAGGGTTTTACACGTGATAAAAATTGGCACATAAACCAAAAAATGAAATTAAAAAATAGTTAAAATTGAAAAAGTAACTTGACCAAATCAAATAATAGTTAATTTATGGGGTTTTGAACTTGAGACCTCCTTAGTTGTAAGTTCTAGAAAAAGAAAGTTTACCAACTCGTCTAAGAGACTAGTTAAGCTTTAACATGCGTTAATTGATATTTATACATTTTTTATTTGATTTTCATGTGTGTGTGTGTGTGTGTGTGTGTGTGTGTGTGTGTGTGTGTGTGTGTGTGTGTGTGTGTGTGTGTGTGTTTATTGTGCATGTAAAATACTAGTAAATAATAATTACTTTATTTTTAACTTTTAGATCAAAAGATAAAGAAAGTTGGGGCCACAGGTCTATGTAGATAATTATAAGTTTAAATAAATAATTTATAAAACTATGTGGCATAAGTTACATACCTATAGCTTAAAAATGGAATCTCTATAGAATTTCAAGAGCTCAGATCTCCTTGTACATGTCTTGGAATTGCTTGAAAATTTATCAACCCTCCTATTTTTGTTTGATAAACACAACTAAATCTTAAAAATAGAATCTTTGATGAAAAATTCAATATTTTGAATTACCCAGGATAAAGTATGGCACTTGGCACCCTTGTAGATCCTTGAGAGAGCCTATAAACTTGTATAGGCACTCAAAAAAATTGAAATTTGTTCCAATCTTATGGAATTTTTTCTAATGATGAAGGAATTTACAAAATTGAATTTTGACTAAAAAATCAATTCTTTGAGTTTTCCCAAGCTGGTTATGGTGACTTTGTAAAAATGGTGCCAAAGGGAGGTTTGAGGTTGATTTATGGTTGCTTTATATTCTTAATGGAGGTATTATAAGACCCAATGCTAACATACAGAGCTCCACAAAGCAAAGAATGATCTAGAAAAAAATATAGTATGCCTCCAAAGCCATAAAAAATATCATACCAGACTGAGATAAATAAAAAGTTTGTTTGACAAAGCTTTTCACATGGCCTGAATCTTCCCAAAAATAAAATCTTTCCAATCACCCAATCATCTCATGGCTATGATTCCATGATAAAATCAATAGAATATGAAATATATATATATTGGATCTAGATGAATAAATGATGGCAAAGAGCACAGAGAATTGACATAGTACACAAGAATTTAAAGTGGGAAAACCTTCAATATGTAAAAAAATGACAAAGATGATATTAAATTAATTGAGAAACTCCATAGCCCAATACAAATCCTTCCCTTCTCACGTCTTCACATAAGCCTTCACAAAACCTTTATAAATATTTGTCACACACAAATATAAAATTCATCAGGTGTGTTCACAGTGAATAATACAATAGGGGTAAAAACCTATTTATAATAAATGTGAGAAGTGACCATTATAAAAAATGGGTCCATCCTTCCTAAGAATCATTTAATTTAATTGGTAAATAATAAACCACAATATTTATTATTTATTTACACGAGGTTTTCACCTCATGTTTAACATATAATAAATCATTACTATTTAATAATACACCAAAGTATGATAAGGGTCTAAGTTATCCCACTTATACATTAAATGTTATAAAAAATGTAAATTCATGAAATGATTCATAAATTTTCAAATAATATAAATGAAATTCCATATTTTTTTAAATGTGAACTCACAAGGCAATATTGTGAATTCTCCACTGTGAAATGCGAGTTCATAATAATGAACAAGTTATGATGTTGAAAAAGTTGCAATGCAATTTTAACATTGGAAAAGGTGAGTTTATTAAAATAAAATAAAATTTAAAACAAGGAATAGTGAATGGGAAGTTGGATAATTGTTGGGAGAATAAAATAAACTTAAACATGTTAGATAGATAATTAGCTATGTTAATGAATGAATAAACTGATAGTCTAACTTGTGTGTGATTATAGGAGGAGATACCCATTATGGAATCATGGGGATGATGGTTGGTGTTATTTTAATGATTATATGAGATAACATAATTGGAATTTTAGAGATGGTAAACCTCTAATATGTAGTATATATGCCCTAGATCTAGACTGATAGTGCCTTAATCTCAGAACTAATGGAGAGATAGTACAACAAGACCAATACCTTTCATTTCATTACTAGAGAGATGATAGTGACACTTGAGTATGTATGGAGGATATATAATAACCCCATCAAAATTGATAAATTAAATTGGCATTCTAGGTAACATATCACCATAGTGATGTGTTTGGTAAGTCACTTATAGTTTAGTTTATAAATAAGGTGGTTGGATGTGGACTGATGATATCATAGAAGTATGATGGATCAGTTGACCCTGACTCTTATGTATCTTATTAGTGGCATTATACTACATGATAAGAGAGGGTGATTTTTCCCTATCAACTTAGGGGACATGATGGCTAACATGATAGAGCATGGATGGGTGTTTTCATGGGATTTGGCACTACCAGTAAAGTTATATCAAAACCTACATCTAGTGACTTATATATCTTTGGTGAGCATTGGTGTAATAACACTACTTTATATCTAGGCCTGGGGGCATGTGGTGATCAAGATACCTATGGGGACCCACCAATTAAGGGCACCTAATGATTTTATGGTATATAATTGGAAGTTAGTGATGGGTAGACACAGGGGCCATGTAAGAGATTTAGTTTTTGAGAGGTAGGTGCTAGATGATTTTATGATGGATCAAGTGACATGGATTTCCTACATATGTATTCAATGGGGATAGTTAGAGGATGTTGATTTTATATATTATATCATTCTATATCATAGAGAGATATGATACTATGGTGGAGTGTTATTGGCTGGATAGGGTCCTCCCACAATTTGGGTGACAACAGGACATACCATAGGTCCTACATGTTTTTGATTGGGTGATGAAGAAGAGGATATTATGGATGACTTCTATATCTAGGTTCATAGTAAATATAGATTTTTATAACTTATCATAAATAGCCTAGGATTATAAGATATTCATGGTATATCTTAGTGTGATAATAGATTATGATGGGTGGTGGGCACAATAATCACCTCTAAGATTAACTTAGCTAGTAGGGTGTGTTGCTATACTATGAAGTAAGATTCATCAGGTGATGTATGGATTTAGACATAGACAATGGTTAAGATCACTACTAAACTTACCACTGAGATAGAAAAGGAGGAGATGGAGATGGAGGGGTGGATATGGATAGGGAGGATGACCCCATGCATATATGGCATAGGTTTCCCAATTGATGGTTGGGGAGGAGACCAAATCCTTATTTATTAGATATCATAACTCAAAGGAGGGGATTAGGTAGGTTTGTCATCACTAAAGATATTAACCAAGGATTAATCTTTGATTCACAACCTACACATAGAGATTCGAGTGAGTATATTTGATATTTCTAGTTTAGAGAGATGAGAAGCATATTTATAGGTTCATATGGTTAGTACTCAGGGATAGGTGGCAATTTTGCTAACACAAATGACCACACATTTAATAAAGATTTATATAGTGAGAGGATAGGTGACCCATATAACCTATATTCATATTCATCGCACTTAGTGTGATACACAAATTAATACCTTGAAAGGGTAGATTACTTAGTGTGGTACTCAAATTACTATCATGAAATTTTAGATTATGAAAATACAAGCTACCCAAGACTAGTTTCCACAAATATAAACATAGTTTAATAACATGGACCAAGAGGCTTGGGCATTATATATGGAGAGATATTTTTCACATATACTACTAGGGGCATAGGGAATGGGTGAGGTAGTGACTTAAGTGTCGAGGATAGATTAAGAGGCACAATATTTGAGGTAATTATATGAGTAGGTTGTAATAGGGAACCTTATTATAAAGATCAGTTAATCTAGGGCCTCTTTTATGTCAAAGATATCCACACATTCAATCCACCCACCACTAAGGCCACCACCACTGGACAACTAGAGTTAGATGTGACCCATTGGTATACTGTGTATTTTTTATTTTTTACACATGGATGTCCATGATGTGATTGTATCTACCATTTTTTATGTATTCATGGACATTAAATTATATGCATATGATGTTTCATTTTTTTATTTATGTAGACGTATAATATATATGATGGATGGACTTGGTTTATATGTATGATATTATGGATTTTTATTATGTATGATGGTTATGGATTCATTGATGAGATGTGATGTATTTGATGTGATGATTAAATTATGATGTGTTGTTGTTATTTATTCATGATGACCTAGATGATTATTAATGTGAGGTTAATGATTTGATGCCATATATTTATGTTTGTGCATTTATATTTTTCATGTCATCCTCTTCATGATGTATATGGATATGATGATGTTAGTGTGTATGATATTGTTAGATGGATTATAAAGTATGTGATGTGTTTATATGGATGATTGATTATGATATGGTATTTAGATGATTTATGATGCTAGATTAGGTAATGATTGATATGTTCATGATGATATAGATGATGATGGGTATAATTATTGATGTGAGATGATAATATTATGATTTAGGTAATAAATGATACATCTTGAATCTATTTATGTTTCAACAATTTTTTTAATGTAACATTAGGTAATATGAACCATGATATATGTATTACCGTGATGTCTATTTACCATAATTTATAGTGGAATGACAATAAAATATAAATAAAATGTGCAAGTAGCATTAAGTGTGATGCACCATTAATATTTTGAGGAACCAAGATGACATCATTACTTCATGCCACTACACAAAATATAAGACAAGACATGAAAACAAAGGATAAATAACAAACAATATGACATTAACTATATACAAATAAAATAAAAAAACACATAATGTCACACATGCAATGAAAACACATAGAAAAAAAATGAGAGACATATAGACATATGTACATGCACAATGATGAAGGTGACTATGATTTTTCCTTTATCACATCAATGATCTCAGAGATAAGGGATAAGAAAATCATCATTTAGTTCTGACCATATTGGATTCTTGCCCCTAGGCTATGGTGTATGCCATAAGGTAAGATGTGAAAATAAGAACCATGAGTTTATAAATACCTAGCATGGGATGGTGTCATGAGGGATGTAGAATTACATAGTTTAGGACATCATGACATAAAAGAGGCATAAATTATATATGCATGTCTTGTTGAGGGGGAATATACACAAGAAAGAATCTTGGCAAAACAAAATCTAGACTCAGTAGTCAAGATGACGAGAATTGATAAGAGAAGAGGTGACATAATGATGAAATAAAAATGAAAAGGAAGGAAAAAAAATGGAAACTATGGATAACTCTCCAAGGATATTATATTCTTGCCCCTATTAATCTAATAAATGTCTTTTTCAAAAGAGTTTCTATCATGCCAAAATATTTCCCCATAATGTTTTTATCTCCACAATCTAGGAGCAACATTGGATGGGATGCATGAAATGATGGATATGATAGAACAATCAAAATCAGATGGAGGATAAATATCATGAGTGACACTAGGAACTAGTTTCATCACCACTTATCCAAGGTGCCAAAGAACCAGTTTTCAACATTGGACAATTTTTTTGAAATTTTTTAATTTTTGGCTTTTTTTAGAATAAGACTGTAAAATAATGTAAAAGGATTGGGAATTGATTCATTAATTTATTTTTTGAATCATGATAGATGTGATGCTAAAATTTTTTATCTATAAGTGACATTGGACTTAAGGAAAATCATGGCCTTCCTTGATGTTTGATTTTTATTTATCTGGACATTTCAATCGGGTATATTTATAGCCTCTATGAAAGATGACATTATTGAGGGATAAGTTGATTTTAGGTTATGTTATGTGAATGTGATAGGTTAATTGGATTTGGGAATAGTAATCACACACACTATTTCAAATTATGGATGCCTTATTTTAAATTTATGCCACATGGCAAGAGTTTGAAATGGATCTAGGATTTTTGAAATATTTTTTATTATATTCGAGTACTTGAATGACTATTGGCCATATGATATTTTATGATGATTTTTTGGAAATAGTTGTGGAATATTTATGATTTATTAATTTTATTGGACTTTAATTTCCCATAGTATATTGAGGAGGTATTATCCAAGGGGAGTTGATTTTTGACTTTGTTGATTATTATTTTAACTTTGATTGTCCCATAGTGCCTCAAGGAGGTTTTTGCTAGGGACTAGTGATTTTTGATTTGGTTTATTTCCTGACTTATCCTAAAATTGAAGCATTGTTATATCATAAATAATTTTAGCATTATGATTTATTATTTTAATGTTTTCTTAGATCCTTACAAATTTGGCATATAATAAAGGGGAATCCAACAATGCATGATTTTATTTATTCCCATTTAGGAGTGTTATGAAGTGATTGTTGATGGGAAGAAAAAGATTGATGAGGGATGAAGGTGATGGATTAATGATATCAATGAGTGGATTTTTGAGAGTATGATTCTCATAAAATATACTAAGAAACATAGTGTCAATGTCAGCAAAAGTATCCTCAAGATTCACAAAAGGATCACTAAGGATCTCTATAGGATCTGCATCAAAATCCAAATCAAAACCATTATGATAATATTCAATTGATAAATCATCTTAAAGTCTTATGAACTTTGTTATGAATTTATCATTATGAAATGGATCCAAAGTCACCTCTTGTTGTTAGTGAATGTCATGATTAATAGTACATATAACTACATCAATAAAGAATTTGGTAACGACAAGATCCTCATAATGGTTACAAATTAATCTTGTTTCATCATCTTTATTAGATAATCAATCTTTATAGACTAAGGAGGTATCATAGATGACATCATATGAATAATCACCTAGGGGTTTATATCCTAGCCCAAGATATATCAAATGATACTTGGCAAAGACATGTTCTAGAATACCCTATTTATGATGACCAAGTATTTTTCCTTTATAATTCATGTTTTTACACATTTTATTGGCCTTCTAATATTATGGATGTTGAAATCATGATGTAAGGCCTTCTTATAACATCCAAGAGTCATCAGATATTTTAGGTTATTGTTTTGATAAGATCCCAAACCTTTCAAATTTTGTTTTGAAAAATTGATGAGAGGTCAACCTAGCTTCCTTCATGGTGGGGAACTTATAGCTGTGGGGTGACCAAAGGATTTCATCAACATTTAATTTGTGGTATTCATATTCCCTGTATCCTTTGAAAATGATTTGATTGGTGATGTTTTTGACAAATTTGAAGTGAAAGGCAAGCCATCTAGATGCATATACTTCATGGACTTTTGATATTTGTAGGGAGAACTCTCAATACTAGGACAATTATTTTATTTTGATCAAGTCCTTCCAATTTTTGATGTATTGAAAATAATGTGGATCACCAAGGATGGTGACCTTCATTATGAAATGGGATTATTTTAGATTTTAATGGAGGGTAGAGGGTACAATCTACATTTCAAGTCTATGTAGATGGCCCAAAAGGGTATTATAAGGTATCTCACAATATACAAAATGGATGAGATTTTTATGTGTGATATATCCCACCATGATATAAAGGTATATATAATTGTATGATTACTATTCATTATAATCATAGGCTATTATTGTGACTATTTGTGGCCTAAGAGAAGATTCTAAATATCCCAATATCTTGATTAAATTAATATTATAAATGTTAACACTCAACCCACCATTTACAAAAAATATTTATGATCATATTATTTACAATAAACACCTCAATATATAAGGGGTTATTATGGTTAGGGTAAATAGGAAGCATATCATATAGATCAAAGGTAATTTTATGGGAAGATTATAGATGACCTACAAGGGCTTAGAATTAATGAGGGTCATTTTTTGTTAGCACTCTTAAATCTTGAAGGGTCTTATTTAGAATTTTATAATGGATTGAATATTACTTGAGAATATCGATGATCGAGATATGGGTGGCGGTCTTCTCAACTTGTTGGAAAATGTTGTATTCACCCTTAAAAGTAGTCAAAGAAGGATTTTTTAAACTAACCTTTGGAGGAACCCTTTAAGGTGGTACTTTGGTGGGGCCCCTAGTATAATAATTTTAATTCATTAAGTGGTAGCATCATAATCAAGTGATGTATCTTTTATCTTAATTATAGTATAGTTTTGGATATGTAGATGATTAGGGAATGTATCCCTAATATTGATGGTGGTGATTCAATGTTTATAGTGTCTATGTGTAAAATGAGTGTATCATATTGATGAGGATTTATTCTATAGTAAACATTATCATAGGTAGAATCTTTATCTTAGTCCCATTGTGTACCCTTACACTTTTTATCATGCTTGGGGAAAAGGTCCTGATATATTCCTAGCTACTAATTATTTGAAGATGACTCTTCTCCTTCAACTTAAATTTCACCTTTTGTAATTATATATTTGTTGGGAGTATAATATGGCTAGAAAATCATATAGTGTAATTAGTGGACTCATGCCTTTTGTATTTTATGTCTCTTTTTGTATGTATTCTTCTCTTGAAAGCATAACAATAATCTAGAGAATGTGAAGACTCTTTTCTTTGGATGTAGCAAAATGTTAGACTATGAAGGGAAATTTTTTTATAAAAACACTTTATAAATCACTCACTTGTATTTTGAAATGGTTGTGATGTGATAAAGATTAATATACAATTCTAAAATGGTTTTCCCTATGTCTTTTATGGTTTTTTGTGTACATTGAATGCTCTATTTTCTAAATATATTATTCATGTAGATTGTACTCAATGTTCTATAGCTAATGAGTCTTTCATTTTTTTACTTATCTATTTATATTTTAGTTAATAAATTGATAATTTTAGTCTAAATTGTAGTCTATTGTATATTTTTATCACTTATCACACAATTATCCTTGTATTAACATGTTCTGATGGGTTTTCCAAGAACTTTGCTAATAATGGTAAAATTGGTAAATGACACTTTGAGTGATCACCAAAACTTTTATTTATATTTAGTTTCTTAGTGTATTCAAAGTTTTTAGCTTTAGCTTAGGGCACCTTTGTTGTGACTTTGCCTCAAGACAAGATAACTGTTTAAGTTTGAAAAAATGTTGGGCATAGAACAATGCTATAAAATCATAGAATTTAATTGCTGGATAAATGTGTGACTCAGACTTTTTTTAAATCTTTTGTATCTCTTTTTGTATGTATTCATATCTTGAAAACATAACAATAGTCTATAAAATGTGAAGAGTATTTCCTTTGGATGTAGTGAAAGGTTTGAATATGAATTAAAAAAACTTTATAAAAACTTTATATAGCACTTAGTTGTATTGTGAAATGATTCTAATTTGATTGAGATTAATATATAGTTCTAAAATGGTTTTTCCTACATGTATTTTATGGTTCTTCGATGCATAGTGAATGCTCTATTTTCTAAATTTGTTAGTCATGTAGATGTTGGAAAATTTTGCCACCATTGGTCAAGGGTATGTAAAAAACTAATTTGAGGTCATTTAGTTTTGGTTTGTGGTCTATAACATTTTTTTGAGAAATTAAGATAAATTTTCAAAATTTAAGGCAAAGTGAGTCTAACTTGCTTCTTGTAAAGTCTATCAAAACATTTGGAAATGTCTTGTCAAGTGAGTCAAGTTCATTGTATTAAAGGTAATTTTAAGTCATTTAACATGATAATGGATAAATTATACATTTTATTTAGTATATTAAATTTAATTTTAATATTACCATATTGTTTTTTTATTTATCTTAAACATATTCAAAGAAGGAACAAGTGTAAATGAGGTTCAAAGTGCAAAAAGACATCTTGACACGTCTAGTTACTAATGTGCAGGTCTTTTAAAAGATTAGATTCATGGATTGAGGATTAAATAATATATATAAAAAATAACATATCATTAATAAATCCAAAACAATTCTTAGGAACATCTCACAAGTCCAAAAATGGTAGAAGTTTCCTTCATTTCGCCATCAAGCAAGTTATAAGCTAATACGGGTTATTTTCAAATGTTCAGTTCATGAAGGAGAAGAAGATTTGGTTAAAATTATATTATGTTAATATATGGTCCCATATTCCATAAATATTATATGCATTAATTTATGGTTACATGGGCTTAAATTTATGAACCATCATTAAGAAGAAGAAATGCTCTAAACCCCTAATAACATAGCTTCAAGAAATATGATTATATTTTTTAGTTTTTTAATTAAAAATTAAAAGTTTTTTGTGATATTATGTGGCATATAAAAAAATATTACACATTATTAAATAAAATTTTCAATTCAAATAGTGGTGAAAGGTGTAGGTACAGGTTGCATGGTTTCAAGAATGCAAGGGATATAGTCAGAAAAGGGTGTTTTAGAAGTTTAAGTGATTTATTGATGGAATACAATGGTTTGAATGGTTATATGTGATAATAAAGTTTAAAATTAAAATTTAATTATGTCTTTATGTCTCATAAACTAAATAAAATTCCAAAACTCAGATCTATAGTCATGTAGAAATGAAAAATGCAAGCTAGAAAGCATTAAAAAGTGCATATTTTAAGTTTTACTTAATGAAATATCATGAAGATGGAAATGGAGGTTTTTATTTATTTAATTTAATGTATAAATTTAATTTTATTTTTTTATTATAGCTTATTATATATAAAATGGAAAAATATAGGTCTGCACCATGTAGGAAATCAAGGTTTTTGACTAATTTATTCATGGATGGAGTGTGAAAAGAGTGTTGTAGAATTTTGTAAGGAAATATAATGATATTATATGGTTTATAATTATATTTAATACCTTAATAAATTATTATAAAATTAAAACTAATTCAAAATAGGCTCACATCATTGAAAAACATCTCCAGGCAACCCTGCGGGCAACAAGCAAACACTTTTTATTGAATTTTTGTTTGAGAGTTTGGTGAATATTTTTATAGATTTTAAAAATTATAAATTTATACCTATAAAATTATATTATTTTCAATGTATATATATACTTATAACTCATTTTATACCCCTAAATCTGAATCAGGGTTTCTTGAGGCCTATAAAACATAAAAAGGGCATTTTTTTGAAGTTGTATGTAGAGTTTGGAGCTATAAATTCATTTGAAAATATGTAAAATTTTTTTTATAATTTTAAAATAATCATTATACCCATACTCTATTAAAATAATTAAAATTCATCAAGTTACATGTTCTCATTGTGCATTTGGCAAGCTTATCAAGATGGAGAAGATGGACATATCCAAGAAAGAATTGTATAGAGAGTTGTAATTATTAATCATAAAATGAAATATAATAAATTTTATTTCATGAATACATAAAAAAATAATACATTTATACACTCACTTCTATTCCAAGTTAGAGGAAGAGGATTTCAAACTTATCACCAATATCCATCAATTCTTAGAAATCTTCAACAAACCTTGCCAAGTCAATCACTTGTGTTCTTTTCCATTTGGAGAATAATAAGAGTTAAAGAGTTTGTGTTAAAAAATTATTTAATGGTGTAATTAGTATTAAAAAAATCTCAATAATACATTTTATCTTTCTCCTATGCCAAGATCATGAAGAAAAAGTCAAATCAACATAAGGAAGCCTTTAAAAATCCCTATCAAGGTGGAGAAGAATCATGCTAGAATGGAGGGGTTATTTGAATAATTTAAAACATATTTAAGGCCTATGTTCATGGAATATACTTATTCATAAATAAAAACATGAAAACATCTTTGTTTTATGCTACCTTGGAGCTATTTGAGGAAGTTGAGAGAGAGAAACATGCAAACAAGAATATAGATGCATAATTGGGTCAATCTCAAAGAGACAAGGAAGATAGTTAAATTAACTCAATAAAAATATGTATATTCTCAAGGAGGTTGAATTATATATTAAAAATCAGTAAATTAATATGATCAATACCTTTTCAAGCATTGACTACCATCAAGGCATGCAAGGAGACCAATTCCCTTCAATTTAGGTCATGAATGACGACCTATGACTTCTTCAATGCATTAAAAAAAGAATAAATCTCCCTCTTACACCATTTTACAAGAGGATGAGTTTAAAATCTAGCATTTACTATGTAATATTTTAGTAGACCATAGCTTGTCTATAAAACTAGCAAAAAAGGAAAGTATGGTTTTAGAAAATTTAGACTAACAAGATAAGAAATAATTAAAATAGGTATATAAAGGGTTAAAGGTCACTAAATATAATGTAAAAATAATTAATACACCTCATTTATATCTTTCCTTGATTTTTGGAAACACATTAGCTCATAATTACATGGTTGACAGTGGGACAAGTAGCACAATGATGCCAAAATAGATTACATATATATTATAGATAAGTTTAGTTTAGTGTATGAGCCAAAAAATAAGGGTATATTGAAAATATATTAATATCCAACAAATAAAATTAATATAATCAAGAATATAAAAACTAACACTTCATGCATGCCGAAATGCAACCAATTAGCAAGATGTGGTGGTGGTGAATCTTCCTACATACTTTGTTATGTGTTTATCATGTGAATTCAGTTCAAATATAGGTGGGTATATTTTAGCTGATTTTAAATACCTCGTGATTATGATAAGGTATGAAAATAAAATTACAATTCATTCAGAGCCTATTTCTCATTTCCATCTAGAACAATATATGCCTAGTGTTATTAGTGTTGATTGTGTCATCTTGGATGAAGTAAAGCAAACTAGTGAGGTTGAAGAAAACTCATCTCTTAATGGAATTCCTTATTTTTTTATTTATGAATTTTATAATAATATTTATGATCATGATACCTAAAATATAATAGATGAATAAGGACTTGGATTTTATTATTTACATGAAGATGGTGCATATATTCCATCTCTAGAGAAAGAAGGTGAGCTAAATGATGGTTTATGAAAAAATTATTTCAATGGCTCAAACAACAAACATGGTAAAGTGGATGGTATGATTCTAATTTCACCCTCCAAACAAAGGTACTATGATACTATAAAATTTCAGTTTGGATGCTCTAATAATGTAATAGAATATGAGGCCTTAATTCATGGTTTGCAATGGGTAAGAAATATGGGACCTAACCTAGTATGGGTGTTTGGAGATAGTGATCTTGTGGTACATCAAATAATAGGGTTAAATGGGTGTAAGAAACCATTGTTAAAATAATATAGCATAGGGTATGGGATATTTTATAATATTTTGATGTATTTAAGATAAAATTGGTGTCAAGAGAGAGTAATAAACATGTGGATAGGTTGGTTGTAATAGGAGCCCAATTTGATATTCCAGTTGATGTAAATAATGATAAAACTCAATCACACATAAATATTTTGGAAAGACCCTCCATTTTATATAATAATATTATTTGAAAAGTATTTTAGGGTGATGATCAAATTGTTCATTTCCTATAAGAAGATGTTGAATTCTCTTCTATAAATTAATCAAAACTTTTGAAGCAATATAGTGATCAAATAATTCAGCTCAAGTTTAACAAGTTACCTAAGGGTATTTTCACACTTTAGAATAATTTTAGTAGGGATGATGAGGTAAGAAGGGAAAAATATTATTTTTATACAAAAATAAGAACATTATGCAAGCATTGCCATAGTCAATGGGAAAACTCTCAATATTGGTAAAGTATGCTCTCACTTTCAAAAAAAAATCATTTGTTAACTTATATAGAGAGTTTGCTGATGTGTTTTCATGAGAGTATAGTTATTTAAAAGGATTTGATCCTAGATGGTTAAACACCATTGAAATAGAAGTAGATACAAAACTGGTGAGGCAAAGACAAACACCAATCAATCCAAAGGTGGAACTTTTGATGAGAATAGAACTTCAAAAACTGATTGAATCAACTATCATATTTACCATAAATAATTCAACTTGGGTGTATAACCTTGTTCCCCTAAAGAAGAAGAATGGATAAATCATATTTTTTTTGAACTTGACTTGAATAAGGACTCACTCAAGGACCATTATTCCTTGCCATCAATGGAATAAATATTTCATTTAGTGGATGGTTCAAAAAAAAATTCATTGTTATATGGTTATAGTGGGTATAACCAAATGAAAGAAGAGGATCAGTTCAAAATAGAATTCACCACCAAGTTGAGTACCTTTTCATACTAAAAAATTCCAATTGAGTTATCTAATACAAGAAAAACATTCCAAAGAGCCATGGGTATGGCCTTTAAAGGTTTGATCAATAGGTTTGTTCTTATATATTTGGATGATGTTAATTTTTTTAAAAATAAATAAAGTGATCACATGCTTCATCTTAGAGAGGTATTTGAGAGATGTAGGAAATATGAGGTGTCACTTAACCCCAAAAAGTGTGTGTTTTTGATGTGTGAAGGTAAACTCCCTGGTCATGTTATTTCTAAGCATGGTTTAAGTTTTGATCTAAAAAAATAGAATATATTATTGCATTGTCCTTGCCTAAACATAAAAAAGCATTAAAAAGTTTCCTTGGCAAGATTAACTTTATAATAAGGTATATATCTAATATTTCAAGTTTTTCAAGGCATTTTACAGCTATGCTAGTAAAAATTATAATTTTACTTGGACCAAGGAAGACATGATTTTTTTTGAATAAATCAATCAAGCCATAGCTAGTTCTCCCACTCTTATCAATACTAATTTTTAAAAGAATTTTCTGTTGTATGTATTTACTAATGTTGATCCAATTTCAAGAATATTGACATAAAAAAATTATCAAGGTTTTGAGTATCCCATAGCATTTTTAGTCAAGGCTTGGAAGAGTATGAAACAAGTTACACATTGTTAGAGAAACATGTGCTTTCCATAATCAGAAGTTTCAAAACTTTTAAGCACCTACTATCTATAAACAAGATCCAAGTGATGGTTGGCCATCCTAACTTTAAAATTTTCTTAATGAATAAGGATATAAGTGAAAAGAGATCATGGTATTTAACAAGGGTCATGAAATATGATATGGAAATAAAGGTAACTAAGTTGATTAAAGACAAAGGGTTGTGTGATCATTTGGCTCAAGAATTATAGGAAAGTAAAGAGGCAGTTCTGGTCTTGAATGATGAAGATATTATAACTAATCATACACTTTCAGAAAGATGGTTTCAAGATATGATAAGGTACCTAAAATTGGTATGTATCCTCCAAACTTAACTGGTTGAAATATAAGGTATTTTAGGCTGAAATCTATTCCTTTTATGCTTATGATGGTGTTTTATTTGAAAAGGATATTAATGGTATGTTGTTGAGATGTGTAGATCCAAGTCAAGTTGAAAGATTACTTAAAGAATTTCATGATGGAAAAGATGGATGCCCCTTTTTTTCAATGAAAAAACCCTAAAAACCATGAGGGGAATATATTATTTCTCAAACAATTTTAGAGATTATCATGCTTGGGTAAGGAAGTATAATAAGTGTGCATTGTTTATAGGAAAGCAAAAGCTTTTTGCCTTACCTCTTCAACCTATTTTAGTAGATAAACCCTTTATCCAATAGAGTTTGGAATCAATTGGTCTCATCAATCCTCCTTCTAGCTAGGTCCATAAGTGGATTTTCACAACCAAAAATTACTTACCAAGTTTACAGAAGTAGTGGATTTGAAGGAAGTAAATGAATCTAGTGGCTTAGAATTCTATTAAGGTTTGCTCATAAAGTTTCATGTTCCTTCCATTATAATTTCAGACAATGCTATGACATGTTTAGGGAATAAAATAATTCAATGGGGTATTTAAAATGGTGTCTATCTCATCACTTATTCTCATTATTATCCACAAGGCAATGGCCTTATCAAGTCTACTTTTTGAGTCTACTAACAAAAACTTATTGAATATCATTAGGAGAATCATTGAATAAAATTAAAGGATTTAGAATTTGAAGTTAAAGTTAGCTTTATGGGCTAATAGGATCACCTTCAAGAGGTACATTTCCAATTCATCATACAAATTAGTGTATGGGAGAGAATCTAGATTGCCAATCTCAATTGAGCTCCCTACTTTAGAGCTCATGTATCAACTAGAATTGTTGGAGAGTGAGCCTATAGAAATGAGCTATGTTGAACTTATGGAGTTAGAAGAAATAAAAAATAAGTCCATGTTAGACATGGAAATATATCAAGCACAAGTAAATAAAACATTTGATATAATACCATATTCAAGGATATTTAAGGAAGGTGACATGGTTCTCAAATAGGATGAGGATGAGGCTAGACTAGGAAGACACATAAAATTCGACTCACTTTGGATTGGTGCTTACATGGTTTCCAGTTACAAGCCTCACAACACCTTCCAACTAGCCAAATTGGATGGTGAAGAGATCCCAATCCAAGTCAATAGGATTCATCTTAAGAATTGTTTTTGAATATAGGTTCTTCCTTGTACATAGTAGTTTTATATTTTCACTTTCTTCTAAGTTTTATCTTACACATTTTCAATTAGTAGTTGTATTAGTTTTCAATTCCCTAAGTGATTCTACACAAATGTTTTTGTTACTTGTATAAGTCATTTTAAATTCTAAATTTTCATGAAAAGATACATCAAGGTTTATCATGTTCAAATAATATTTGGTGATAATTTTGATTACTCCATATCCTGATAGATAAGGCTACTAGTCTTGAGTGCTTAGTAGGCAAACATCCCAACAAAGTCACTAAGAATTTTGAAAACTTTTACCACCATTAGTCAAGGGTATGTACAAAACTAATTTTATGTCATTTATTTTTGGTTAGTGGTCTATGACATGTTTTATATAAATTAAGACAACTTTTAAAAAGTTAATGTAAAGTGAATCTAACTTGTTTCTTGCAAATTATATCAAAACCTTTGGAAATGTCTTGTCAAGTGAGTCAAGTTCATTATATTATAGGTCATTTTAAATATTTTAACATGATATGGGATCAAAATAAGATTTTAATAATTATATTAAAGTTAATTTTAAGATTACCACATTGTTTTTTTATTTCTCTCAAACATCTTCAAAGAAGGAATAAGTGCAAATGAGGTTCAAAGTGCAAAAAGACATATTGGCACATCTAGTTGCTTATATATAGGGTTTTTGGAAGAATACATTCATGGAATTAGGATTAAAAAATATCATAAAAACATTATATATCCTTCATCAATCCAAAATCATGCTCATGAATATCTCACAGGTCCAAAAATGGTAGAAGTTTCCTCCATTTCTCCATCAAGATAGTTGCAAGCTAGTAATGACTATTTTCAAAAGTTTTGTTCATGAAGGAGAATAATATTTGGTTAAAATTATATTAATTTAATATATATTAACCTATTTTATAAATATTAAATGCATTATCTTTTAGGTTACATGGGCTTAACTTTATGAACCATCGTTAAGAAGGAAAAGTACTCTAAAATCTTAATAGCTCAGTTTCAAGAAATATGATTACATTTTTGAGTTATTTGTTGAAAATTAATTTTTAATTGATATATAAAAGGTAATAAATAACCATAATACACCTTTATCAAAATTTATATGCAAATAATGGTGAAAGGTGCAGATACAGTTTGTAGGGTTTCAAGAATGCAAGGGAGATTGTTAACAAAAGGGTTTTTAAGAGGTAAAAGTGATTGATTGAGGGTATCCAATGTTTGTAATAATTATAGGTTATAATAAAATTTACAATAAAAAAATAACAAGGTTTTTATGCCTCATAAAACTCTATAAAATTTTAAAATGCAAACCTACTTTCATGTAGAAATGAAAAAATACAAGCTAGAAAACACTAAAAAGTGCATATTTTGAGTTTTACTACATAAAATCTCATGAAAATTGAAAAAAAGTTTTTTATGATGTATTTGAATATTTAAATCTAGATTTATATTTTTAATTTACCTGATGAGATATAAAATGGAAAAATATATGTTTTTACCATGTAGGAAATCAAGGTTCTTAACTAATTTGCTCATGGATAGAGTGTGAAATGAGTGTTGCAAACCTTTTCAATGGAATATAATGATATGAGAGGGTGTATAATTATTTTTTAAGTATTAATACATGCTTATAAAATGAAAAATAATGCAAAATAGGATCAAATCATTGAAAAACATCTCTAAGCAACACTGCAGGCAACAAGTAGGCACTTTTTGTGAATTTTTGTTTGAGATTTTGGTGTTTTTTTTTCTGATATTTTAAAAAATTTATAGTTATAAAACATTTTTAACTATAAAATTATAATAGGGGGAGTGTTTATATAGACCTATAACTCATTTTAGACCCCCAAATCCAAATTAGGGTTTTTTATGGCCTAGAAAGTATAAATAGGCATTATTAGAAGTTATATGTGGATTTTAGAGATAAAAAATAGTTTTAAAGTATGTAACACCATGGTTACTATTTTAAAATACTCCTTATACCTATACTATATTCAAATAATTCAAACTCATCAAGTTATAGGTTCTCATTGTTCATTTGGCAAGCTTGTCAAGATGGAGAAGATGGACATATCCAATAAAGATCATTATAGAGATTTGTGATTATTAATCATAAAATTTACTCTCATAAATTATATTTAATGAATAAATAAATAAAAAATACATGCATCCAATCACTTATACACCAATTTAGAGTAAGAGGAGTCCAAACCTATCAATAAGCTCCATCAATGCATATAAATCTTCAACAAACCTTACAAAGTCAATCACTTATGTTATTTTCCATTTGTAGAACAAGATGAGTCAAGAGTTTTTGTTAAAAAATAATTCAAGGGTGTAATTATTATTACAAAATATAAATAATATATTTTATCTCTCTCTTATGCTAAGGCCAAGAAGAAAAAGTCAAATCAACATAAGGAAGCCTTCAAATAACCCTATCAAGGTGGAGAAGCATCATGCCAGAATGGATGGGTTAGTTAAAGATTTGAAAAATAATTTAAGGTATATATTCATGGAGGAGACATATTAATTAATAAAAACATGAAAACCTCTCCCTCTATGCCACCTTCGAGCTATTTGAGGAAGTTGAGAGAGAGAAACATGAAAGCAAGAATATAGATGCATAGTTGGGTCAAACTCCAAGAGACAAGGAGGATAGTTAGAGTCACTAAATACAAAGATATATAGTCTCAAGGAGGTTTAATTATATTTTAAATAATATTAAATGAATATTATCAAGATGCCTTTAAGCATTGAAGACCATCAAGGCATGCAAGGAGACCAATTCCCTTCAAGATTGATCATGAATAAGTTCCTATGACTTATTCAATACATTCAAAAAATCCTAACTCTCCCTCATATGAAATTTTACAAGATAATGAGGTTAAAATATAGTGTGCACTACTTAGGAGTTTAGTGGTTTATAAAGGAAGAGATAAGGATGACAAGGCATGATGACTCATCCCTAGTTTGGGGTTGTTTTATCTCCTCTCTGCTAAGTTCCTTTTCTATATGTATGTTTAATTTTTGAAATAAGAGAAGGATTATAATTTTTTATATGGATAAAATCTCCCAATTTTTTTTATTAAAACACCTCTAAGTCAATAAGAATCTATTTTTTCCTCCATTTCCAAGCTTTTTATGAAGTGTGTGCTTTGTGTTCATTGATGCAACTTAGTGAATGATTGATTTTCTTATGTTTATGTCTAGATTTATCACCTTTATGAAATATATAAGAATTATTTAGGTCATATAAATTGTATAATTCTGATTTATACCTAATTTTGAAGTGAATTCATCCAATGTTCATTCCTTCCATGCTAGTGTGAATGTTTATCAAGACCTTTGTATGAAATATTGATGTAAGAGTCATTATATGAAGATGGAGTGAATGTGTGAAAGTTATTTAGCTTCCAAAGTGTGTAAATTATAGGAATAATTGACTATAACATTGGTTCATCACCCCACATTTTTAATTTTCATGTTCAATTTCAATTTGAGTATTTATACTTTTACCCTTTTCCTAGTCAATAAATCACTAAATTAGAGAGTTTTGAGCAAAGTAGGTGAGTGTACCAAAGAGAACCAGCCTTTTATTTATCTATTATATAAAATATAAGGACAACCACACATTTTAGATTTTCCATTGTGTCAACATGATTTATAACAAGCACACATTCTCAAAAGTGTGCGCTCCTGAGTGATAACAAGATATTCTACCAAATGTTTTGTAACTAATGGGTCTTGCATTTTTTACATATCTATTTCTATTTTAGTTAATAATTTAAAATTTTTAGTTTAAATTTTAGTGTTTTTCTATACTTTTGTCACTTATCACAAAATGATCCCTGTATTAGCATGTTTTGATGTGTTTTCTAGGAACCTATGCTAACAACCTTGGATGTATTTGTGAAGTTTCATACACATTATAGTATCATGTACTTTGACTCTATGGTATCTACATTAGTCATTTTATTTATACCATGTTATCCTACATTGAACTTCATAAGGAGGTTTAATTTTAGGAAAAGTGATCATATTTGTAACTATAATAGTTTTCTTAACATTTTCAATAGGTTGTCCAAGATTGGTATAATTTCTTCTTCTGGACTCAGCTCTTAGATTTCCTCTAGGCAGAGTGATGTTTACTGCATTTTGAGATGTACAAGGAAAATAGGCCTAGATAGTTTGAACATGATTATAATCTGACACACCATAACCCATGACATTCTTATTTTTGTTAAATAAATCTAGCTTTTTAGGTGGGGTATTTTTTTAGTTCTGATCATTTATTGAGAATATTTTGATCACCCCTTTCAAAATTAGGGATTTTTAAATTTGCATACCCTTATCAAAAATCTCATCAAAGGTGTTAACATAATGTAGTTTTGATTGGAAAAATACTTTTGAATTCATTTTTTCATGTAAATAGTATTAATTAATTTTATGGGTTTGAGCATGGGAATCTACTTGTAATAATTTTACATATTATTAAGAAAGACAAGAAAATTTATCCATTTATTTGTTTTATATTATGTAGATAAAGTATTATGATTTCATGTTATACATTTTAGGAGAAATGTTTGATGATTTTTTCTTTTATATCCTCAAATGATGTGATAGATCTATTGGGTAGATGCATGAACCATTCCACAATTAGTCTTTTAAGGATTCATGGAAATAACCTGAGTATATAGGAGTCATGATAAGCGATCTGCTAGCATGAAATGAAAAACTCTTTGACATGTTTGCATAGGTCTCCTTCCCATTATATTTGTTTAATTTAAGTGATTCAAAGTGAGGAAGGAAGAGAACCCGTAATAAGTCCTTGTCCAATGTATAGGGCTAAATGCCTTCAATTTTTTACTTCTTGTTATGTGACTCTAATTTTATCCTCTATAGGTATCCTTCATTGCTTTCCATTCTTGGGAAAACATAGGATCAAAAAGTGGGGCAGATGATTTGAAATGAATATAAATTTTGTTTTGATTATTAATGATGGAAGGTAGATTGGTATTAGTTGGGCCTTTAGGAGTTTGAGGCTTATCGATCTCTCAATTTAATTGGGAGTCAATAAAGGCCATTTTTTGGTAAATTTGGTTAAGTTATTCAAGTAGGATTTATTTGTGGTCTTATTTTGATTGGTATCCCAAAAGTGATATCCCTTTTCCAAACTTAATATAGTTAATATTTACATACTTAGGTTGAGTTTATTATTCCTTTTATACAAAAATATTTTGGCTATGACTAACCCCTAGTCATTCATGTTCAAGACTTTAGATAATGTTCTTTAAGTTGTCTCAGTCATAGTCAAAAGTAAGTTTAGATCCTAATTTGATATGCTAGGCTAATAACTCATCCTATTCACACACACACACACACACACACACACACACACACACACACACACACACACACACACACACACACACACACACACACACACACACACACACACACACACACACACACACACACACACACACACACACACACACACACACACACACACACACACACACACACACACACATCATTTTATTTGTGTTAATCTATGATCAGTATTCAATAAGTGATATTTCACATCTTGATTATGTGTATCTCCATTGATAATGTTGTATCCATAATTATGATGTTATTTACCCACTAGGATATTATCAAGGTCATTCTTATTATTATTTTTGCTTCACCTTGATTCTTTGGCAAGTTAGGAATTACATGATGTTGATGTGTGGATGGACTAAGTTAAGTTTAGAATAGATGATATAAGGTGAATGGGTAGATATTGACAAGATTGTTTAGACCAAGTTGATTTGAATGAGTTATGTAGTATGAAAATATGATTAAGGATAAGGTGTGTGTTTGAGAAAATTTTAAATTTGGACCATTGAGCTAGTTTAGTTAAGATGGGTAGGGTATATTAACCCTAGATTTTAACTAAGATAATGAGCTAAGAATGGATTATGGTTTGATTTGACTTCATGAGCTATAGGTTCAAACTAGTAAGGATGTGATATGATTAGGTTTTGACTAGGTTTCACTTTTTCCTAACCAAGGTTGATTTGATAATACTAGATTAAATATATAATTCAACAAGACTTGCTTAAATATGGATGTGTTTAAAATGATAGGTTTTGACTAGGTGTGTTGATGAAGGGTGGGTTGTGACTATGTAAGAGTGTTGGTTATGTTTTTATCTTTTAGATAGCCTATAATTTTGATAATGGGTGAGTGATGAGGGTGTTTATGGGTTAGGATAGGTTAAATGTGTAAGAGATGATGCCAAAAGGGTGTTTGATACATGAGTGTGGAAGGTTTTGATTAATGTAGGGTTGATTAACAGGGTTAATTTATAGACCTTGTGTTTTATTTGGATAGGGTGAATTGTTTAGTATAGTTGTAGTTTTTCAAATAACACTAGTATTGACAACACATAAAAAATAGCATGCAATATGGTAATCCTACGCTAGTAGATTAGGGTGTGCAATGTAACAACTAGCTCATGAATCTACTCATATAGAATATTGTCTAGGTTAGTCTCATAACCTTCACCCTCAATCTATATATGGTGATTATTGGAGTGTTGCCTTTTCACTTCAAATAATTTTATATGGATAGTTTAAATTAGCATAGAAATAATTGTCCTTGATATTTATACTCTGTCAAAACATGGAGTTTGGTCTTGTGCATGGTGTTGAAATCTACATCATAATCACCATTATGATTATGAAAAATGCATGGGGATGGATTCCATGTATATGTATTTAATGATATGCATATGGATTTAACGATATGTATGAGTGATATTTAGGACATACATGCTATGCATAATACATGTATTCATATATTTAGGGCATTCATATACCCAAGGCCATATCAATGTTGGGGGTATCTCATTCCATAGGTTATATTGTTATAGGTTATATATTTCTATGAAAATTTTAATTTATCATGTTAAGATACACTTATTTATGAAGCATTCCTTGTATTTGATTATATAATTTATAGTGATACATTTCATGGATATGATATTTTTAATATGTTGTAACATTGACATAGATTGATATAGACAATTTTGACTTGTATGCTTCTTTGATGCTATTTAATTTCATATAATATAATAATTGATTATGTTTTATTTCTTTATTTACTTGTGTATGAATTTATTTTATTGAATATGTCATCATATGCCTCTTTCTTTGGCCCTTGCCTTCTTTTATTACTTTATATTTTTAAGTGTATCATTATTTGCCTCTTTGGGCACTTACTTTTTTATGTGATTTTTTCTTGATTGAGTTTTTTATTCTATGACTCTTTCTTTGGGATCTTTCCTTATATAATTTTTTATTTCTATATCCCTTACCTTGTGTGAAATTGTGTTCTCCATTATGTGGCTCTTGGTTTATTATGTGACATTTTATTGTTCATTATGTGTGGATCTTGCCTTGTGTGATATTGAGTGTTATTATGTGTACTTTATTTTGTGTGTTTTGGCCATGATATTTGTGTGCTTATAATTGGATAAACCTAGGATTGTCTTTTGATTTTCAGGTTTTGTTATCCATATCATGTACATTCCTTATTATGTGTGATGTCATGATCCATATAATGCACCTTCCTACATATGTTACTATTTATTGGTTATATCCTTGATGATTACTACTAGGTTCTAAATTATTATATCTACCTATACATGAAACTTGTTTTCATTATGCTTCATGTTTCATAAATGATTTAATGGTATATTCATATTGTGATGACATATTCTCCACATGTTTTCAAATTCTTAAAAATTATTACATCTTTCTATACAACATGATATAATTAAATCTTTTATTTTCAAATGAGTAAATAATAGGTTGAATTTCTCATCTCAAAATGGGGGAGTATTAGTGGGATTGTCATAGAGATTCAAACCTCCATTTACATAAAATTCAGCTTTTTGAATTGGTTACATGATTCATAATTTTTTGATTGATTTAGATAATCAGTTTAGTTCAGATTAGGAGATAGACGTTTATAGATTGAGATAAATTTGAAGTCACATGCACACATTTTATAGGAGCATAACCTACATGTTTTTATTTATATTTGTGAAAAATATAATATAGATATATAAAAATTTTATATCATTTTGTCACTAACTAAATCATATTATGGGGCACGAATATTATTCATATACAGACACTATTAATTTTTTTTAAAATTTTTAGAGCATGGTATTGATTTGAAATTGATAGTACCAAAGGTAATGTATTGAATCTAAAACTAAATATATAGTGATTAATTCACTCTACATGAGCTTAATATATAATTACTCTTTCATCTTTGGGTTCAAGATTAGTTATATGTGTAGTGTGGTTGAGGTTCAACATCAATCAACATCCTCACATCAATCCATCATCATGAGGGTTTGGGTATTTATTTTCCCAACCCATGGCCCTTTCCTTAGTATATTTATCCATTTGGGCATGATCACCCTTAATATCTAAACCTTCATTAGGAATCTCAATTCTCCAATACTTCATAAGGAAGCATTATCTCCAATGCATCATAGGGAAACATGGTTCACCCACTTACAAGTGTATTCTTTCCTTTTTATTCAATTTTCAAAACTTCATTTATCATTTCATATTTCATTTCACATATGGACATTGATTGATACATGTTCATTGCATATTTTCATGAAAAAATTTGCACACTTAGAGTCTTATCCAAAATACAAAGTGTGTTTACACACTCATGCACATTTATTTATCTTGTTACTCTACCTTTATTTTTTATTTAAATACTATAATAAAAGGGAATAATTTACAAACACTAAAATTTGGTATTATACATTTGGTAATGTCAATATTTACCTAGATTCACCTTCCATGATGTGTGTGTATATATGGTTATTTCACACCCTTATTTTCTATCCATGTGATTTTTATGGGGTCAAATTTCTCTATTTTATATCAAACACCTATATGAATTCCCTAATATTTGTCTAACATGTTCATTATCATATCCAAATTATCCCTTTATCATCATATTAGTACTACATTTATAATTAATACATTAAAATTATATGACTCTATAATTATGGAGGTGTCCAACTCTAACAAACCTATCTTCATGCCAATAAATGGTTAATTTTGAAATTTAAATTATCTGTATGAGTCAACCTATATGTTTTGCATGTTAGTGTCATAATAAATTACCTAAAGTGTTGCATATAAATACATAATAGTTCTAATCCTATTTGGATCATCTAGCACTCCTTAAAGAAACATATATACAAATTTGCATATTCAAATGGACTACACTAAACTTCCCAATTCTAAAATTAGTCATAAGTAATAGGCTCTAACTAAGTCTGAGGAACCTAAAATAAGACAAGTTTTCCATTATCAAGTGTTTAAATCTAGATTACATATTGATTTCATAAAAAAGAACACCATTTCATGTATACACTTAATGCGAATAAGTATGTGTAGTTTGACTTCCTTTTTCTAAGTATTGGATATGTAGGAAACACTTGGCCAATCATTAGAAAGTGGTTGAGGTTAGATCAATTGACCTCTCTTCCCATTTTATAGAACTAAACCTAATTTCAAAAGTGGAGCTAGGTTTTTTAATTTATGGATAAAGTTTTTTTTGTATTTACACACATAGAGAGCACCTAATATTACATAGAAAAACATATTTAAAGCAAGCATAATGACATGTGTCAAAATAGTGAGGCATAGGTTTACAATATGAATCCAAAAATATCATACACTTGTAGCATAAAATAGCATTCAAAGGATGATTGACTCATATAGGTAGATCTAGACATTCATGTTCCTAATTCAAGCAATTTATAATCCATTTTATAGTTTTTTCATACATCTATATTCAATGTATGATCTACATATAATAGTAACATGATAATTTTTTAAATACCTTAGTACTTTCCATTTATATTAATTTGTAATTTTTTAAACATATTTTTATTTAACATTTACATCATGATTTTATTATAATATATCATAATTTAAATAGTTCAAAATTCATATCTCATTGTATCACATTAATAAAAAAATAAGGTAAAATAGGTTTATCACATATTTTTAACCCTAATGCTAAAATATAGATGTAGCAACAAAGTTATATCAATTCTATATTAGAAACTTTTAGACTTTGACTATGGAAAATTCAATAGGTTTTTAGAGATAATCTACATTTTAAGTTTGGAAGAGACAACACAAGGATATGGAAGTCTTTGGACTTTCACTATGGAATATTCTACCTATTTTTATTTCTTCCCTCCTTCACATGATTCATTCTAGTGCTTATTGTTTTACTATTGGGATTTTTTCAAATTTTTACTCTTTTAAAACCATTAGAACATCTACTATTATTCTCATAATTAAAGTTGGTGCACTCATTTTTGGAGGTAAGAAATAAAACTTGAATTGAAGGCAATAAACTTCCATATTTCCCCTGGAATTTCTCATAAGTTAACATGGGATGTACCCCCAATCTATAATATGAAGCCGTAGTTATGATTTTATAATTGATTGAACATAAATCATGCAACTATCATGATAGTGGCATTATAATCATATATATAAATAAAAACTTAAATATAACCTCTATCTATAAGTAGATAATTGTGAACATATAATGTGTACTCTAGTATAGTCATAATTTACTAATATTTTTTAATCATTTGAGAAAACATAAGGAAAAATCATAGAATAGTACACTAAAAAAACATTAGTTGAATATATCACCGATAATGAATACTTATAAAAATCACTAGAAATGTAATTAAATTTATAAAAAACCACCTATAATATCCTTAAATTAATGGGATTGGTTAGAAAAGATAACTAATAATGTCTAGGGATCCATGATAATTTTCATAAGATATATAAGATGAGGCACTACAATAATTTGAAGCATGTACATGGTGTTGAGATGTTTATGGAAATAAAGAGAGTAAATAATCATTTAAGTAACCATTCTTATGACTAACATCTTACACATATTGATTTTTTTAGGCTCTTTTATTTTTCTAGAAGTTATAGGATGTGACAAAATCACCCTTTATGGGGTAAATTTATGCACTTGTACTTTATTCATTTTTTTCTTAGGTGTAAATCTTGGTATTTCATTTGTTTTTTCTTTGCACACAAGTTCATATTATTTTATTTTTATTTTTGGAAACTAATATCTATTTTAATTTTAACCACTTGAACCTTATGTAGGAATTTTAAATATTGATATATACTAGAGGGAATTTCTTTCATTTGATGTATCCATGGTCTACCAAGTAAAACATAATATGATCCATTATTGGGTAACACATGAAAAAATCTTTGAGTTATTTTTGGACCCACTATAGTAGTAAAGATAAAACACCTAAGAAGATTTATATTAATACTATTTAATCCTAAAATAGCCATTAGGTGTATGCTAAATCATAAATATTAAGTCTAATGCTCTATGCATATGTTTAAGATTGATCAAATAATAACCATTATTCCATATTTTTCCTTACATTATATGAATTATCTTATAAATAAATGTCTATCATATATATATATAAAGTGAGTTATTGTTCACATCAAACATAATATGGATATATGTCTTTCTTTTATTAA
Source organism: Torreya grandis (assembly GCA_037957365.1). Lineage (NCBI taxonomy): Eukaryota > Viridiplantae > Streptophyta > Pinopsida > Cupressales > Taxaceae > Torreya > Torreya grandis. Next base: position 2,872,008 of record JARHVA010001582.1, read on the forward strand.
TTGAAATATCTACTCCAATCAAACCATTGAGTGGGTGTGTTTCATGGTCCATTGACACATTATTATACTTTCTCTTATCTACCATATGGATTTTTTCATTATCATTTTATTTATCTTTGTGACTAAATGGGTTTATTGATGTACTTTAATTGATACTTGTTCCATTGCATTTGATGTTTGAAATCCATTCAATAATTTTTTAATGTACTTGAAATCTATGATAGTGATAAAATGTAATAGATTGATAAGATTGAGGCAAGGGTATTAAATAGTCACCTAAATTTGGAACATTCCTTTTTTTTAATATATTTTAATTACTTTATTATATAGGTATTATTTTATGAATAAACACTTAATGGTGCACATTTCTTACATTTTCCCCTTTTCAATTTATGTCTTTTCTTATATTCTTCACCTTTTTATTTTATTTTATTATATTTACCCTTTTGATTTATGGGCCTTTAATACTCTACAAACCCTTTCTTAAGTCTTTTTAATTTTATTAATCCCTTCTTAAGTATTTAAGTGTCTTAACCCATTTTCAAGTATTTTTTATTATTTTGAGCCAACCCATTATGAGGACTACTAATTTTAATTCAATGCTAAGAATACATATAAAAAAACATATTATTAGAAAAAAATAATTAACAAACATTCTAATATTTTACAATCATGTTGATGCCTCTAAATGTATCACAGGTTTCCTTAGTGTTCAAAGAACACTTCTCATTTTAAAATTTTGGGAATTAAGAACATGAGTATCAGGTTTTGGCAACTTATGTTACATGTGGTGAAATATCGATAAAGAAATATTTAATTTCTCCACAAAATTTATATTAATTGGTGGTTGGGAGCCATCATGGACCAAATATTTGAAAAGTGTAAGTATTTATGCTAACTAGTGAATTATGACCAAAGCTTAAACTACAGACTAATCTAAATGGACATTTATAATGAAATCTAAACTAAAGTGACCTGGTTAAAAAAAGATGTAAAAGAGAAGGGTAAGGTAGAAAGAGAATAAGTGATTAATAATCTTAGCCTCAAACATTGTGACAAAGTTTCAATTACAACTGAGTATGCATTTAACTAGTATATAGTGAAAAATAGCATAAGCTCAGATATGACTACACACCAAGAAAACATCCAAGGATGATATAAATAAATATAGGTAAAACTAAATTTACTTTAAAGATTTTCTACCACATTCAAATAGAATTTTCACATTCTAATGTAGAGTAAATAAAACAAAGAAAATTCAAGATCACTCAACTAATCTATCATAAACACAAATTAGCAACCCTATAATTAAATATACAACTCATAATTCATAGAAACTATTCAAATTTAAGACTTAAGACTAGAAATTGAGAAAAAAACCATGTAATAATTGACACAAACAAACTTAGACAATCTTTTAGAATTATTTGATTATATTAACTACTCAAAGTATACAAATTTTTCTCAAAATCCTCTCTTTACAAAATGGTAGTACTACCTTTTATAGAAGGACAAGGCAATATACTGGTTAGTTTCAAGATAAAAATAAATAAGAAGGACAAATATCCTTTTTCTAAAAAGTTCTAGAATACACTTGCCTTTCCAAAATAGACTGACCTAGAGGCAAATATATTGAAAGACTAACATATGCCTTTACAATGGAATATTCCATTTTCAAAATGTTACAATGCTTTTACAAAATGAAATATTAATTAATTAATGGGCCTTATGCCTAAGAACTTTCTTGCTACTATTGGAGGATGATCATAACTTTTTGGTGTTGCTTATTGACTAGCTCTAAGTCTGTAGCTGGTCTTAAAAGATACTCCTCCTCATTATCATCCACAACATCCAATTCTCTATCATTTTTTATAATGACCTCTTTGATGATCTTGGCCTCAGCTATCTTTTCTCCTTCATTAAGGATCATATTAAGGATCCTACTATTGTCTACCCTAGACTGGCCTTGACTTTTACTTTTTATTTCCTAAGTCACCAAAGTATCCCTATGTTTGAAATCATCATACTTGATTATGCCTAGGATAGTGGGTTGTGTAGGGTATTTGACAATTGTTCGAAGGAGATTTTCAATCCTTTCCATTAGCTCCTCATCATCTTTCAGGAGTCTCTCTATATCCTTGGACCAAGCACATAAACTTTTGACCTTATTAATAACAATTCCTAGAATTGCATTCATGTGTCCCAAACTAATTATTTTGAAACTAGGAATTTTCTTTCCAACCTGAATGTTGATCAACCCTATTATCTAATCTTTTGAAGTTTGACATTGGGTTATTATAACCTTAGCCACTATATGATGCTATGCCAACACACTTTGCCTTAGATTCATTGATTTCAATTCCTTAAACATATTATAGAAAGATTCATCAATAATTTTAATCATTACCTTAGGTAATGAGAAGATATCTTGTGTCTTTAAATCCTCATTTTCCTTTTATAGGTTAGATATTCTTTGTTTTATCCCCCTGATGATAGCTATGACTTGAGCTGAGTGAGCCTCAGTCAATTCTTCAATATCCTCTACATGGATGGGATGCTGACCAAGTTGTTAACCTCTAATTGGAGTTAAGCCCATAAATGGCCCAACCTTTTGAAATGTGAATTCCTCAATCCCCACCATGTATTTTCTAGGTGTCACTCTCTCTAATCCTTATGTCTCAGGATTGAATTAGACCTTGGTAATTGGTTATGTGTACTTTGGAGGTTGAGGGACCTTGATTCTTGGGCTAATTGATGCTCCTAGAGCATCTAATTTCTTATTATCTGACCATATAATGGTCACTATTCTTCTCTCTTCCTCCTGCTTCATCAACCCCTTATCCATGGCTTGATGTCATCATGCACATCAATGTTGATAGTTTGAGTCAGGGCCCATGACTGGGATAAGGATGGTATCTTTTGAATTTTACCATAGATGAACCAATTAGGGATGCTTGGTCCATGGATGGGTTATTCCTCACTAAAAAAGTTGACTTCACTCATGGGGTGAGTGAAATCAAACTAGGACAATTTCCAATTTTCTCTTCCTCTTATTTAATGGTGTGACTGGGACTAGGTCCATGGTAACTTATTTCCTTTTTATTTATTATCCTCCTCTATTTGGGCTTGTGATTAATCAACATGATCTTCCTCTTCATTAGAGCCATATGCCTTAATAAGAACCTTAAGGGCATCCTCCACTATCTCATCAGGATCTAGGGCAAACATGTCTAGGTATTCAACTAGAAATGTTGATCTTTGGGGAGGGACTGAGGATGATGGGCCCTCACTAGATCTTTCTTCTAACTTCTCCTTCCCATGACCCTATGTAACCTATTCTTGTGGTTGTATCACTTCCATCTATGGTTTCTCTTAAGGTGGCCTAGAAGGTCTAAGAAACAAATGGTATTAAAGAGGTCCCATTTGTTATATGTCCCTTGGTAGATTTTCATTAACAATTAGTTTATGTTTAAGTCTAAAATTATGTTTCTTGAACCTAGATATTACTTCTTCAAAATTATTGGCCCTAATGTGTAGAGTGTCATAGGGACCAAGATGATGTTCATAAATGAGTTTGGGTAGTTTCTTTCTCTTCATATGATTGGCCACCCTGTCATAAGGATCCCAATGCCTTGGTAATCTAGCTGAAATCCAAAAGAGTCTCTATGCTTAGAAATTGTGTCTACATGTTTCCAATATTGAAAAATAGTTCTATTAACTATCAAAGGAAAGGGATGGAGGAGCCCTTTCCTTTTCTCCATGCACACTCCATCAACACCATGAAGAATTTGACATACAATTTTCTACTCTTCTATCTTGGTGGGAACATAGATAGGTAATTTATAAGGTTGGATCAGAATCCCTTCAATTTTAATCATATTACAATCTAGGTATAACCAGATGTCTCCCATTAGCTCTATAAATTTCTTGATTAGAGGATTAATCTTAGGCATAGGGAACCCTATAATGGATTATACTAAATAAGGATATACATAATCACAAATGAACTATATGTGGTGTCTATATTTGAAAATATGTAATTTTGAATAATGGTGGGAGACTATGAATCTACCCTTAGGTGACCAATTTTTGATGTGAGGGATCTTAGTAGAGGATAATAGGGCATCCAATAAATAAGACATCATAAAGAACTAGTTATTGGTATTATTCTTGATAGATGTAAATTATCTCACTAGGTGGATGTTGATCGTCTCTCTAATTAGAGGAGTGAGCTCCTTTTCTACCATGAAGTAGACATAAGAAACCTAACTCTTATTGACATATGTCGTTGAAGGGGCTCTAGATATTATATTCAATAGGGTCATAATTACCCTAACTCCTCTAAACTAGGAAATAGGGATTCTTCCCTCAACGTCCTAGACTACATGGTTCCCTCAAACCAAAGCCTAAGGATGGTGTCTAAGTTTTTCTTGTCAATCCATTCCTTTATAGTGGGTAGGTCCACATGGGGGTTTCATAATTTATAGTAGGGGAGATATATGTAATTCTCTTAGAGATTCCCTCATGAATGATCTAGTCATGTTTAATTCTATAATCCATAAAAATGGGAGCGAGGATTTCAATACAATGGAGTACCTCTAGTTTAGTAACAGCATGATGGAGACTATCCATTTGGACTATAACTAGGTTGTAATACCTCCTTCTGAGTATGACAATCCTTTGTTCTTCCTTGTGATGGCCTCCATCTCCTCAATGGTTTAGAAGAGCTGAGACCAATTCCTATTGCCCATGCTCAAGAATGTAGTATCCATGTCAATGTCTTTGAATACCCTCTATTCATTGTCGATAGATAGATATAATTTTATCTCATCCCTCAATTATTGCCTCTGAGCTACCATGGCTATCAAATTTGTGAATTGATCACAATTGGATTGCAAATGGTTTTTGGGTTATTTATTTTGTGCTCAAATCATGATTGAACTTGTTTTATATTTATTGTGATCAATTTAAATTCACTTAAGGCCTTTTATACAAGTTTTATGGCTTTTAAATCTTTAATGGTGATGCCTTATTTGGACTTCAGCTCATACGTGCCTTAGATTTGATTTTGACCTTTGCCTTTATATGTTTACATTTTTTTGCACACAAGATGTTTATTTTTGTCTTTTTGTGATTTCATGGCACTTATTTGGAATTTATCTATCACTTTCATGACATTTTTTCATAAATGCCTTTGAAACACTAGCTATTGGTATTTAAAAATTGCATTTAGCTTTGTACCATCTGATCAAGATCCAAGGATCAATATGGGTCATTGATCATGATCCAAGCCTTCACATGTCATTAGCCATCTTTACATTGATCCTTATGGTTGTGCCACTTGGCACCTCTATGGTATTTTTGATCTATGCTTCTTATATCATTGTACATCAAACAAGCATCTACCATGTGTTGAGATTGTGGGATCTTAGAGATTTGTTGAAAGGTCATCGACAATTTCATGCTATCAAATCATTTGGGCCTAAAAAAGTGTGATTTACTAATCTTTCAAGGTGCAAGGAATTTAATTAGTGTATATCTATACAAAGGACTTAGGTTAAAATTCTTTTAGCTAAGTCTATTTTATATTAATAAACACAAAAAGACTTAGGTTAAAGCATTTTATGCTAAGTTTTTAAATCATAATATCAAAGTGGCCCCTTCAAATGATACAAACACATGTTCCTTTTGTCTAAGTAAAATGTTTAAAGAAATTTAATTTTATGGCCTCATGGATGTCAAATATGGCCTCATAGACATTAAATGATGGTAATGTGAATGTCAAATTTAAGCTCATGAAATTCTTAATTTTGGCGGTTTTAAAGTTGATGGTCATGCAGATGTCAATGAAAACATCGTGGACATTAAATGATAGTCATGAGAATTTCAAATTTAACTCATAAAATTATTGCATTTGAATGTACGAGTGTCGCATGGTGACTTTACAGGGATTTCTAAGCCTTTTGACTTTTTAATGTCGTTTTCATTCCATCTGATTAAAAGCTATGAGTGATCATGAATTATGGATCATGATCTAGGCACTTTTACATGATTGGTTCCTTTGATTAATTAAAGTTGAAAACCTAAGTTTTAAACTAAGGTCTTATTGTATTAAAATATACAAAAAGGATTTATGATATAACTTAGGCTTAAGATTATATTTAATACTAGGGCCCATCCAACCTTTGGGCTTCCCTCGTGTTATCTGATCTTTGGTTCTGCTTAAATGTGGGTCATTAGATCTACAAAGAAGTGAGGTTTTTAAGTTAGGACTTGGGTAGATAGAAACTTAGGATAAAGAATTAAGGATAAGGTCTTTTTTATGTTGATAAACATGAATTGGGCCTTAGAATTAAGACTCTAAGCTAAATAGATACAAAAGACCATCTTAGAAAAATTAAAAGTGACCCTACCAATATGAACATTAAACTTGGTTAGAAATATAAGAAACAAAGGGGGAAAATAAAAGTGACCAATTAGGACTTTCAAGTTAAGTTTTGGTCATGCTAATAAATATGACTAAGCCTTAACATGAAAATTAAACTTAAATCCAAAGTAATTTGAAATGTTCATGCTAATTTGCTCTTGCCAAATGTAAATTTGAACCAAGGGCTTGAGCTAGGGTTTTTTGAGGGAGAGATTTCAGAAAATGAAGCTCAAATAGAGTTAATCTATAAAATCTAAGCATTATCCATCAGCAAGAGATCCATGAAACCTGTAACTATAAGACATGAAGACCAATTATTAGCAACATTAGGCAAGCCCACAATAAAACCATAAACTTAGTAGGTTAATTGTATCATAGTGGATGATATTTAAATTCTAATAATGTTCAAATCATGTTATGGTTTCAAGGTTAAGGTTAAAATCATCTCAAGGGTCCCAATTTTAAAAAAATGGGGGTATGTTAACCTCAACAAAGCATTCACACATTTTCATGAGCATATTCAAAGTTATATATATGCTTACACAAATTGATAGAGCTATATTTTGAAGTATTACATTTTCATGGTCATGCCAAAGGTGAAATAGGAGAATAAGAATCTATATTCTAATGATATATACATCATCCTGAAGCCCCTTGGATATATGTAGGAAGCACTCATAGTACATGGAGTTTTCTTAGGATAACTCGGCCATTTCCACTACCCCCATTTTTTGCCCCATTTATTATTTGATGTCTATCTAGTGTATGTTTAATAAATTAGGGTTTGTATATTGTAGGTTTGTGTGAATGTAAAATATATATTTCAAATAAGGAAACCAATAATACTAAATTAGTATCACCTCTCAAGTAAGTTTTAGATCTTTGTTGTAAAAGGATAGAATCAACCAATAAGCTAAGATCAACTATCATACTTGCCTATGTTTGTTGATCTTATCCTAAGATAAAAATAGTCACCAGTGCTAAATAAAGTATGTTACATTCAATTCACACAATATTTATCCAACATGTCATTCTATAAAAATTTAAGATGAGTCTCTCTATCCCTTTACTTTCCTTAGTGTTCTTATCAAATTTGCATATCAAGAAATGTGCTTGTCAAAATTGTGCTATATTGTTTATTTTAGTCAATTTATATGAAAATTAACATTATATCAGTTTATATAATTTAGGATTAATCACCCCATTAATTCAAATTTAGATAAAACATTTGGTGAACTTGTGTTTTATTTGAACACTGTCAAAACCCTAGGTTTCCCTTAGGGTGTCAGCCTTCTTTTTCAAATTTATAAATTTTTCCATAGGGTTTTGGATTTTATCTTTGATTTCCCCTCTATTTTGGTGCAAAAAATATAATTCCTTTACTTCTTACCCTAGGTTTTCAACCTCATTTTTTACTTGGGTTTCATGTTCATATACCTACAATTTATTTTTTCTTGATCAACTCATTTTTTATTCATTAAAGCTCAAATTTTAAATCCCTCAAAGGTTTTTCATAATCCTATTGAAAAGCTAGAAACCTCTTTTTTCATTAAAATTTTGTATGGATTTTTTTAGATTTGCAATTTACTATTTTTATTAAATCTTGATGTGCAAGTTGAAAGGTGTATCTATTTTCTAATCAAATTTTGAATTTATCTAATTTTACTTAAAAAATCTTAAATTTCTAATATTCATCCTGATTTATCACAATTTTTATTCTTTATTTAGAATATTTTAAGATTTTGCTTGTAAAACATTCCACATTATTTGGCTTATTTATTCTTCATGAAATATCATATTTTAAATTTATTGGAGGTTTTTCATACTCAATCAGATATAATTAGAAACTTCATTTTGTTCACCAAATTTTTATACAATTTTTTTAGATTTTTTAATTTACTATTTTTAGTAAATATTTACATATAGGGTGAAATGTATACCTATTTTTCCATAAATTTAAGGGTTTCATCTATTTTCTAATTTTACTAAAAAACCTTTCTTATATTTCAAAAATACTTAGCCAATTTCTTGAAATTGATAAATATTTATTGTGCACATCTTTGTATTTAAGATGGCATCCTCTAGTCTTCATAATCCCTTGGATTTTTGAATTTTCCCATTGATATTCCTTATGATTATTCTAATGTAAATAATTCAAAATCTCATAATCCTCATTCTCTAGATGTTCTACTTTATGTAAATGTTATAGCACATAATTATTCTCAAGGATGGACTAATGATTAGTATTGTATAAATATATGAGGAAAATGATTATGAATATGATTATCATGAATAATAGGTACAATGATATGATATTTTTTACACATAAAGGCAAATCTCCATTACATCACAATCTTATTTTGATTGCCTTGATGATCAAGAGGATAATAATGCTAAGGTACACATTTATACTCCTCTTATATTGCAAGATTTATGATCTAAAGATGTATTAATTGTTAATAAACGTAATTTTTCTTTACCATTTGATAATTAAATTCATCACATTCAAAGTTATAAAACAAACATGCATGAGAACAAAAAATAATGCATAATTCTATAAATTCTACTCTTACATACGTAAAAGTTTCTCATTTTGATGCAAATGTGCTAAAATACTAATGTACTTCTTCCTTATAATGATGCAAAAAGTGAATCTATTTCCCCTTTACTATAATATGCACATTTTGAATTAATTCTCTCTATCTTTTCTTAGATGATGAAAATATTACCAAAATGGAAAATTCTTCTTGTTTATTACAAAATGCAAGTGTGAAAATGCTTCTCCTTCACTTTCTATAAATTATGTCAACACTAAATGATGAAAACGTGACAAAATTTGAAAATCATTCCTCTTTAAATGATGATGCAAGTAAAAAAATAACTTGAGTTTGATTCTCATTCTGATATAAATGTTCCAAAAATTGAAAGTCTTTCTTTTTACCTTCTCTTGATCATTAAAGTTTTAAATTTGATTCTTCCATTCTCTCTCTATAAACATAATTAGATGCACATATGAAAAATAATCCTTTATCTTCCTATAAAAATTTCTGCAATGGATATACAAATCTTCATCATATTCAAAGTGATATAATTATTTCTTTAAATACATCATGTAATATGAATGTTCCTTCAAGTAATGACTCTAAATTAAGCAATGTTTTTAAACATGCAATTATGTCAACTTAGAATGCAATTATAGGTTTAATGAGTCCATTAACCCTATGTTTAGAACCGATTGTAATTACAACCCATAAGTGCATCATACCAAACTTCAAACATTCTTATTATTCATATTATATCCATGATTAATTCTATAGGAGATATTCAAAATAAAATGTCAATTCCCAGGTTACAATTATTATCATGTAATGTTAATATTAATGATAACATTATAAAAAATTAACCTCTTACACAATATGTCTTTGAGTATCCTTACCCAACCAAATTTGTCATGCCTATGTTACATCTATTGGATGATCAAGGAGACCCTTCTAGCCAATTGACATAATATGTACATTATTTTTGTTATTGGGATAAATATGGATGTTTATTGTTAAAATAATTTTATAGAAGTTTAAAAAGAGCATCTTGGGATTGGTTCTATATTATTACCAATGGTTCCAAAACCATTTTAAAGAAAATATAATACATATTTTTATCATATTTCCATAAGGATGAAATGCCTAAGTTAATATTGGAAATTTTATAAAGCTTAAGGAAACATCACAATGAGTATATTTGAGATTATGCTATAATATTCAAGAATGGATTACATTATTTTACATATAGACCCTTAGATTTATAAGTAAAATTCATATCTAGTAGGGATATTCTTTCTCCACTTCAATAAATAGCATTACATAAGCCTTACACTTCATTTGATAACTTATATAAGGATGTACACAAGTCTTCTTGTGATCTAGTGAAGAATAACATAGAATTAAATGCATCTTCACTAAAAATAAAAAATTTCATTAAATATTATTACAAATTAAAAAAACAACCAAAAAGGTTCATAGTTCATCTCCAATACCCTATTCTAAACCAATAGTTCATAGTAAGGAATAAGTATTCAAGGTTTCACATAAACAAAAGGAATGATTATGCATAATACCTCCTATAATTAAAAAATATTCTCTTATTGCAAAATAACAACTTTATTTCAATCATCTCAAAGACAAACCACATGATATTTTTCATACAATATTGGATAAGAAGTTGATTGCTCTTACCCCAAACTACTATCATCCACCACACATATTTGAAAAGATCAAAGGATAACCATTTTAAATTTCTCATATTATTAATGGGAATTGTTAGTTCTTAGTTATACACCCCCCTAATCTAGATTTGCATACTTTGAAATAAATGGAAAATAGTGATGAGAAATCCACTAGAGTGTCATTATAGTTAGGGGAGGGTTTGGCATCAAGAATGGACTAGACTAGAGAAAATGACTGACGAGCACCTAAAAAGGGCATGGTCAATTCCTTGTTGCTTTTGGCTCTGCCTGAACTAAGGTGAGAGGACATATGGGGTAGTTACATCACATAGAGAGATTATACAATTTAGCATCCATGGGGGTTATTGGCACAAAGGAACACAAATATGACCAAAACACAACCAAACTTGCTCACTCCAGCTAGGAAGGGTTATCACATGGAATAGGAAAATTTTCTAAGCTAGGCACAAGGTGATAAAGACAGATATGAATATGTGATTGCAAATTTCATCCAAAAATAATTTTCATAATACAGGGGCTAAATAAGAGATTACAATACTAGGATTTAAAGCACAAAGATAAAACACATGATAAATACACAATGTTTAAGCATCTACATGAAAATAACATTTTAGATATGCAAAGGGTATGTTATATGCAGGGAAAGATGGGGCAAAACCAAGTTAATCTAAAATATGGATAAGGATGTGGATGATTAGCAAATGAGTATGGAGATGTTAACGGCTATGTTATCTTCACTTAACAAATGTTTTTCATTTCAAAATCGATAAGATGAAATCATGCATAAATGGTCCTTAAGAATTTATCTGTAACTCTATAAATAACTATTCAAAAGCTCCTACCAGTTGAATTCATAAACCCATGACCACCCTTAAGAAGGTTATCAATTCCCTATTTTTGCATATCAAAATGAAAAGGATTTTATATTCTAGATTCAAACCCTAAATGACTACCATTAAGAGGCATAGATCAGATAACCAATCCACTATGCATGTAAAAAAGAAAATTGTATTTTAAAAACAAGAATAAACAATAAACCATGAGTGGATTTCATATATTAACTGATTCAAAGCTGATTACAATGTATCTTGAAATTTACATATCAAAACACCATGAAAAACATTTGTGTAACAAGGGAGACATTTTTAATGCTCTCAAAGCTTGCTAATGATTTTATAAGAGAAATTAATTTGGCATAAAAAAATTAGATGGGGAGAACTCTCTGAAGCTATAACTATGTACCTAAAAATTAACCAACCTATGTAAAGGGAAAGACCCCCTTTACTTATAAAATTTCATATCCACACTTTTTATATTATATAAAGATACCCCAATTAGAATATTCCTTCATGGGCCTAGAATTGGTTGCAATGAATTTGATTTCTCAAACTTGCAGTTGTGCCTTTGTGATGATGAAAGGTATGATTCCCCACTACAAAAGAATATTTATATTTATGTACACATAAAATAAATTTGTAAGGGACAATTTTTTTTTTATCCACTTATGTAAAGAAATAAAGACATCCCTTTCTTAAACAAAACAAACTTTGAAAAGGACATGCCACTATTAGGTAAAGTACAATGGTTTATCAATGGGAATAGAGAAAAAGGGACAAAAAGGGAGAAAATGACAAGAAGAGGAGGGGAGGTATAAAATGATTCTATTTTGGGAAAGAAGTTAGGGGCATCCAATCATGATGCAAAATCCACATTGATTATTGTGTCCTTTACCAACTTGTTCTTATATGTCATGTATCCCTTGATCATGGCAGTAAGAATATTTTGGTCTGGACCCACCTGATATTTGAACTTAATGTTATATTTTTCATTATAATTGGTAATCTTCTAGATTACCACCTACTTATTTTTGAACAACACATTGAGTTGATCATAATCTTTCTCCAATGTAACTAGTTCCCTGATCTTCTAGATATCAAAAGTTCCTTGGGGTGCATTGATGAGGTTTGTAGGGCATTATCCAATGCCTCCTCCATCATGTTGCTTACACCATCCAAGTTCACCATCTTTGTAAGGGAGGAATCTATCTCCTTATTTGAATTCTTGAGAGATTGTTATTTTCCTTTTAGATCAAAGATGCCTTCCTTGAGAATCAAGATTCAATATTTTATTACCAACTGGTACTCTCTAGGATTTTTATGATCATTTTGGGAGATTATGATTTTTATAATTAATTTATCCAATCCCAAGTTGCATATTTCATCCAACCTTAGCCTAAGTTTCTCCTAGATTTTGAGATATACCTCATACATGAATAGCTATGAGTCACACTCTCCTTGTTTATCTAAGATGTCATCCAAACATTCTAGTGCTGACCTAATTACTTCCTTGGCCTGGATGGTCAAAATTTTCTACCACTCCTCAGTGGCACATCCTTTGGCTTTCAATTCATCTCCATGAGTGAGTTCTAATGATTCAAGGGGGATAATGGAAGGGTCATGGGCCTAGATAGTAGTTGGAATCACTACCTGAGGCTCACTCAATAACTTTTATAAGTACTGGATCATAGTTTGGTTATCTACCTTTAGATCTTCCATGGTGGCTTTATTTTTGTCCATTCTACATGCCACCATGTCAACTAGGACTTGTGAACTATGTTTCAATTCCTTCCTTGATGGCTCCTAAATATTGTAACTGTAGATGGAGTAACTCTCTAGGGGAGCATTTTTTTGCAGTACATTAGGAGGAGGAATGGTTACTTTAACACTCCTTTCCCACTTGTTGGTGAATTTCATTTGAGCATCCATTCTAGACTTATTTGGGGGCTTAGCTTTTTATTTTTAAATAATTTGTGTTATGTAAATATCCCCTATCTTACTCATCACATCTTTCTTTTCCTTCACCAAGTCTATAACCCAAATAAGGGGCTTGGTCTAGAAACCTATCAAAGTTTTAGTTGTTGAGGATTGCCTTATGGTAGTGATGAGTGGTGCCAATGAATAAATATATACTGAGAGTGCCACTAGCTAAGGGAGGAGAACTCAAAACAAACTATTATGTGTCCTCATCACTTAATTTTTCTTTTCTTCCTCTGAGACTAGTTCTACTCACTCCAAAATTTTAAAATCAGACCCAAAATGATGGGACTTCATGTAAAATTTGTTAATGGAGCTCACCTTTTCCATGGGTTGGATGGAGGATACAAAAATGGCTTCCCCTTCCTTATTACTTTGGGTTGTTGGGTCTATAAAGGCTATGGTGACTTATTTATTGCATTTGGGTGACTCTTCATTGATCATGGCCTTGGAACCTTTATTTTTATTTGGGTCATGCACCTTGATAGTGGGGAGGACCCCTTGAGGAACTTGAATTAAACCATCACCCTTTGGGGAACCCTCCTTGACACCTTTATTAACCTCTAAAATTATGGAGATTCACATTTGCTAGCTTGATCCCTCATCTCCTCCTTTATCCTTTTCCTTCTCTCCCACCTCTGCACTATTGGTGGTGGACTAAATGTCATTCCTAGGTTCACCTTGATCCCTTTCATATAGCTGTCTTTGACTTCACTAGTTTTGTCTTGCCTAGGTGACTAAAAAATAACATTCTAGACAAATTCCTCTATCTTTGAGGAGTGGGGCTCCTTTTCAATAGGGGCCTCTACTGGGGTAGCTGCCTCAGCTCTAACCCTCATAACATCATCAAAAAATAAAGGATCATCTAGAGCCTTGACCCCTTCATCATCACCTTCACCTTCTTCTATTGTAGGTTCCCCCTCTATAGATGTTCCCTCTGTTGGGATCCTTGATAGGGTATGATGCTTCTCACTATGGGTTATTTACCCAATTCTTACCTTAGGGGGAGTGAAGGCATGTTGCTTCTTCATTAATTTTTTTATCAACCTTTTTTCATCTGAGTCCTCCCCTTCACCCATATCCCTAACTCTCTACGTGTAAGAAGCTTGATCTTCTCTTTTCTTTAGTGGGAACTCCTTGGTAATTGGTTCTTTTAAAACAAATATACTTAGTTAGAGACTTGATTGAAGGTTGGAGGGCCTTCTTAAATCTCTTTTGATTTGGTGCTTCCTCTTGTTCCTCACCTCCCATCTTCCTTGAATATATTTTTGGAGAAGCTTTGACTATAGCCTTATGTGTAGGTAGAATAGTTGGGATTGATGCTTGATTGGCCATAGGGGAGCTATTGAGATGGCTAACACCACCGAAGCTTCTCTCCATAAAATTGATATGGGAGTGTCACTAGCTAGTGTGACCTACCCCATGATAATTTTATCCCAATTCTTAGCCAATCTCATTATTTTTTAGAAAGACAACTTGACCTTAGATTGTGATGCAGTCATATTCTTGATGTCCACCAATTTGGTGAAGTCAGTGTCCTTGAGCTTTCTTTTCCCTTTGCCTACTACAAATGATGATGGGGCTAGAGGGTTTCCACTATATGTAAGGAGGAAGGCATTCAATTATTTTACCTTTTTTAACTCTTGGAGGGAAAGGGTGTCATATGCCCTAAGGTTAATTCCATGTTCCTTTAACCATCTAAAGGTTCTCCTCATTATTCACATCATTCATCTAGGGATGGAGTCATTTTATTGCATAGTGAATTCTAACTAAGTGATGGACTGGGATTCAATATTATTTATATTATATGTTAAGGAGAGTGTCATCTTTTCATCTACCATGTCTTTGGGGATAGGAGCAATGTTTTAGGCTATGACCTCCTATACTGTTAGCCTCATATAGTCTTACTTTTGGACATCTTCCTTAGTGATGTAGTCAGAGAAAAGATCTTCATGGTGAGACTGATGCAATATTACATTTTTCACCATGTTCACCAACCACTTGATGTCATAATTAGGTCAGGGTGTCATCTTATTAAGTGCATACAAACTCATTTATTGTTCCAACCCCTTTGCCTTGGCCATAAGGATATGAATAGAATCTTATCACCATAGGAAATTTGAAAGGATTGTTTATCTTTTTTTCTATAATCTTTTCATGTGTTGGCACCATCTACCAGCTCAACTCCATTACTACCAACTTATCATCTTGGTATCTGGGCAATTTGAGTGGGCATCTAGAATAGCCATTAACCTTGATATACGTGAATGTTTTAAAATTTATATAGGCAACACTAAATTTATTAATTACCTTATTGGCCATCACAAACATTTTATTCAGGCTCCTTAAGGGGTAAATTATGCTCATCATGGGGTTGAAAAAGTAGTTATGTACCTTGAAAAAACTATTCTTAGATCCTTCCAAGGTTACCTTAGTATATATCTCATAGATTCTCATCCCTGTGAGGTTCCTAGTAAGTCCTTGGAAAACCCTATTATGCACCAAGATATACATTAGGTAGGAAGACATATCAAATGTACCTTTAAATTCCTCCTTGGAGAGGTTTCCACTTAAAGGTACATCATTTGTGTGTGCAAATTTTCACTGAGGATGGTGGCCTAGTTAATCCTCTTCTTCCCTTCCATCATGTAGAGCATGATCAAAAACATCCATGTATCAAACTCCTCAATAGTGGGTATCCCATAAATTATAGTGGCCATGGATATAACATACTAAGGTAGATCATTAAATTCTACCAATTTCAAGTTCTTTTACATCCTTGAGATGTTTTATCTCTTCTTGGCTAGCCAACATAAGTTCATGACTTCCCATATGTCTCTCTCATCTTTCTCAACATATTGTTGGTATTCCTCGACACTAAGTATGATAGTTTTTGATTGAGGGGGAATGTCAAGCATGGTATTTAGGGATTCAATATTAAAATATCATACCACTAAATGAATTCCATTGATGACAATTCTGGTATCTAGCTGATATGATTGAGCATATATTATAATGAGCCTTGGGTATGGAGAAACTAGGGAGAACACTATTGTTGGTGCAATGTAGCTCATGCCAACATTAGCAACTACTTGTGGGGGGATTGGGTTATTTTAAGACATTCAATAGGGCCCTAAAATCTAAATCCATGACATCAATGTCCTTGATTGAGTCCAACACTTATACAATGTTTCCCTTGGATGTTGTTAAAGAAATTACCATCTTTTTAAGTCTTTTGCTACTATATTGACTTAGAAATAACCTATTTTCACTAAAATACTTCTCAAATGATCTCTTAATTACCTCTTTAAACACTATAAAATAAGGTCTCCAAACACTTACTGGTGTTAGCAAAGACTACACACAAGTGGAAATGGAGATCTTTTGAGACTCATACTTTGATTCACTATATTCACATTGTTCTTTGCTCTAGCACACTTAATCACTTGGAAGAACACATATTTAGCTCTAAATTTGAAGGGTGATTTCAAATGAAATAAAACACTTAATTATAATCCCTTGCATTTTAGAATTAGGGTTACCATTAATGCTCCAAGATGAGGTGGATAATCAACACCTACTCCATTAATTACTTGAGCCTCATTTGAAAAAATAGAGGGAAAATGTAAGGCCTTCCGTTATGTACCAAGTGATATTCCTTTTATAATATGTGGTGAAATATGAGTGAATCATTTATTTAAAACATTCTTTACAAGATTTTGGGGACTTTTGCAACTTTTCACTTGTTATGATCCTCTGGTATTATGGGGTAAGAAGTCCCAAGTCCCCATTGATACCAAGGACACCACTTGAAATGATCCTTATTTTTTAAAAGCCCAAGTGTTTAGGCCTTCAAGGACCCTTTGGAAAATGTCTATAAAAGTAAGTGAGGCAATTTCCAAAAATGTCTCAAAGCTAACAAACGCTTGAGCACCTCCACATGGCACAAATATTCTTTATAAAATTAGATATCTGGGCCCTAGGGATTTTAAGCACCATTCCCACCAAAAGGTAAGTGGGGAAATTCTTTAAAGAGTCCCAAAATGTTTGAGGGATCAAAACATTGCCATGTGTCCAACTCAAAAATGAAACTAGGGTCACGACTACTTATACCATGTGCACCAACTTACTTAAAATGGGAGAAGTGAAAAATATTTCCATCCCTCAAACCTTACTCCTGGAGGTCCCTCGAGTTAAATACATATCTTTCATTCAGTTCATTATACTAATCCTCACCTTAATCACCAAAACACATAAGTATAGCTTGTTACTTTTATCTGGGATACTGACATATCTCTTCTCTTGAGTGTGAAGGATCTAACTTTACAAAAATACTAGGTTACACCCTCATTTATTCACTGTAGATTCTCATGCCATAGGATATTTTCTCTACATGTTGTAACTCTTCAATATCTCCCAAGCCTTTCTTGGGTATTTTCCATCTTTGATAGATGTCCCTCTAGACTCATATAATCAATATGATAGACATGATTTATCAAAATACATGTCCCAACCTCTTCTCCTAACGAGGGAAGGTAGGAAACTAAAAAATTAAAACTCGCTTATCTCAAACACAAATAATTCATCATACAAATACCCAAATTGCTCTATCACAATTTTGGGCACTAACAGGAATCATGATAATGACTACTATTCTTTAAGATAAAAGATTACACAACTTGAAAATAGAGGATTCATTTCATTTGAGAATAAGACAACAAGGTCTTATCCCACTTATTATAGTAGTTATTATAAGAAGTCTAAGACATTCCTACCAAGGAACAAATGGTCTATTAGCCTTTTCAGAATCAAATGAGTAAAATAATTACTTACTCTAGTTCACATTCTACAAAAACCAAAAAATCCTAAGATACTCCTATTCCAAAACCATTGGTCAATTGAGGTCTCAATAAAAGTGATAATAGAACAAGCTTAGTTTCTACTACTCCAAAGTTATATGTTTCAAGTACATCTATAACAACTTCAAAGACCACATGGAATAAAAAATAACATTATAAATCCATAAAATAGTCAAATTACATGTTAACATCATAACACAATAGTCATAAGTGGAACCATTTTGAATTATTCATCAAAGGGGTAGTTAGAGAGATTATAATAAATTTCATCTTTGGAAAGCTATTTTTCACATCAAATATTAAGTGATAATGTTTCACATACATATATTAAAATTTGACACATATCATCAATAAATCATACATTCATCATAATAATTTCTTTAAATAATCATTAAATTGCACAAAATCATCAAATGCATAAAATTCAAACATATCATCTATGAATTCCAAATATAAAATGCTCTTATATATATATATATATATCAAAATCATGTGTATAATATGTAGATCAATCAATGATGGAGACATCCCCCTCATTCAAAATTTCATTTCTCAATGTATCTCTAGATAGTAAAGTCAAATATTCATAATATCCTCATGATTTTTACCTATATCATCTAACTTGTCTCTATATTTTCTCTTTTTCAATAAACATGCAGCTCAAACTGCAACTCACAAAACTAAGTAAATCTCTAGACAAATTTGAATCTTGACTAGGTGCAAGATGTATATAAAGCTTTACATGTATCTCATTATTATCATAATAAAACATATTATATGTTGTAGCACTAACTTCATAAGGATTAAATAAATAATCATGTTCACCAGCTATCTGATCAACTATCTCTATCAATACACTACCTACCATATCATATGACACAATCTACATTACTGTATGGATAGTTTCATCTATCATCATGGACCAATAATTATTTACTATAATATCACATTATGTGAGTAGATTATAAAAAAATATAAAATTAATATAAAACAAATATAAATAGTAAACCAATTTAAATATCCTCATGTTCAACTATGGCTTCTATAACCTAAGCATATTCATTAACCATATGTGCTCCAGGCTATGGTGTGGGTGGCACATCCATTTTATCTCCATCCCTCCACCTTATGTTGGGGGAATAATAACATGATCACATAATGATAGAAATCTTATCAATTTTTAGACATTATCCTAGATTACTCACATTGTTATCCATTTAAGCACATTTGTATTACACTGATTCTGACTTGTATCGATTTCATACTATCTTCATGTAATTTATTCCTATCTTTGATTATATCCTTTATTAAATTTAAAATTCAAATGAATTTATTATTCCTTGAAGGATAATTATTCTTTGTCTCTAATTTCTTCAATCTATACTCAAAGTATACTACTTATTACTCTTACTCAATAATGTTCCATACTCTTCAAACCACACATGTGTGTGTGTGTGTGTGTGTGTGTGTGTGTGTGTGTGTGTGTGTGTGTGTGTGTGTGTGTGTGTGTGTGTGTGTGTGTGTGTGTGTGTGTGTGTGTGTGTGTGTGTGTGTGTGTGTGTGTGTGTGTGTGTGTGTGTGTGTGTGTGTGTGTGTGTGCGCGCCCTTCGAATTAAGATTGTGTTATAAAATCTTTGTATATAGAATTATGTAGGATTGAATAATAATTTAAAATTGACACATAATGAACTTACACACCCAATAAAATCTTAGAGTCTCTCTTAAAAATAATCCTTCATTATTCATCTCTTATGAAAATATAAACTTTATCCATAAACTTACAGCATGAGAGTATTTATATCTCAAACATTATTATTCATTTTCTTCACTAAGACCTTAAAATTTTGTGGCATTATTTTTTTGACCTTGCCATAATTAACGTAAATTCCAAAACTAATTCCTTCTATTTAAGAACAAATCAGGTTGTGCCATCTTTAAATTATGCATGAAAATACTTGTCTTCGGATCATGTTCTCAAATGGAATAATGGAATGACATCATAATCATTGTGACTTTAACATTTCAGTTTGTATTAGATTAAGTAATGGTATTTTATAATACTAATTTGAGAAGGTAGATGACACATGACATTACTAACTGACAACTCAGAGACCCAATCAATATAAAATTGCTCGATTACCTCTGTGTAAACTCTCAATATTCGTTTAGATAAATATAAGTAACATGTTATTTGAAATATAATCATAAATCATTCACATTATTCTCTCTATCCAAATCCAAGTAACATTTTATTCTCTTCATTGAGGAATATACTTAAATTATATTCCTTTCCTTTTCAAAATTCTATCATGCAAGGTAGGTAACTAAAGAGACACAAGCACCATTATATTTTTCAAATATCATAATTAAAATTCCATTTATAGATTTAAAGCATTTGAAAAGGATAAAATTCAAGTTTAAACACTATTTAATACTTCTTCACTATGCGTGTAAGACTTTCACACATTTATCTAGGCTTTCCAATGACACTTATAATCTGAACAATCTTCATTGGCCGTATTACTGGACTATCATATAATTTTGGCTTGGCAAACCTGAATTCTTTAGATTTAGAAAAAATCATAACATATTATAATTATTGAATCTCTTTGTCTTTAATTATCACAACCAATAATGGATATTAGACTTTAGAATATACATACAAGGATATATAACTCTCATGCAATAAGAACCCCATGATAATTGACCTTTTTATTAGACCATGTCATCAATACAAAACTCACAGATCTTAAAAAATTTATTATTTATCTCAAGAATGTATAATTGAGACAAAAATCATAAATAAAAACATAATTACTCCTTCATTATATCTAAGAAATTCCTTCAATGTATAACATCCTTCCTTTTATTTATTAGTCTTCAATCTTTACATATAACCCTATTGTCTCCATACATAAACATACAAGCCTAAAGGCCTTATTCACTCCTCTCATATGATATGCCATTTTTATTATGTCCAAATTATTTTTATTACATCTCATGGATATGTTCAAGACTTATCAAAATTCTTTATTTGGTTCTGGTCTCAAAGTTATCTCCCCTTGTTTCTAAGCTTATCCTTATCTCTTTTCCTTCTTTAAACTCCTTCCAATGTAGAAGATCACCTTTTTAGAAGGTGATAAGGTGTTGGTCATATTCACATGAGTAAATAATCCTTTTACAACATATTAATTACCTTCTAAAGTCATTATATATGTCTATGCCATTAACAAGGGATTACAAACTTCCATAATTCAAATATGATTTTGGAGAGAAACTCTAAATTAACCTATTCTATGATAAATGCATCACTTAAAGACACCCTAGGACTTGAAAAGACTTATTAAATAATAAATGTACTTATTTACATCATTACATTGAGATATTCTTGATGCTCCTGCATCAGACTCCCATGGTGGGAAAGTATTTGAGTTCCTGCTCAAATGAGATTATACTATCTTCTTCTGCCTTTTCCAATCTTTTGGTATTATATATTCATTTTCATGCTTTATTGTACCTTTTTCTTTATTCTCTTGCTTGCCTTCAACCTTCATGATACCACTTGTCTCAACCTTCACTTCTTTAGTGAATTCCATTATTTAGGACTCCATCTCCCTATCAAAAAAATATTTCACACCTGCACACACAAAACTAAAAACAAAATCAAATTTCAAAATTTGAGACATTGTTATCTCTCCACTTATTTTTATCTTACTTGGAGATGCTACTTTAATTGCTAATTCATCTTCTTTTCTTAGAATATTCAAGAACTCTAATTTATCTACCTTAATTTCTATTTCATTTCCAATTTGATTCAAATATTTTGACTCCTCCATGATTTTATTCCAAATAAATTCTCCTCTTCAGTATACTTTGCCATGCTTTGTTCAAAAACTTGTTTGTCTTCATCTTGAGACACCTTAGCTTACTACAACTCATATTTCATAGGAACTCTATCAAGTGTTTCATCATTGCCTACTATTTCAATTAAAGTTAAAAATATTTTTATAACTTCATCTTCATTTTTCTTGAGTGTACACATTGACTCACCTCCTCTTTCATCTTTTATGAGTTCGCATAAGAACTCATCATCTTCTTCCTGTAATGTACCATCAACACCTTGCAATTCTGCATTAATGTCTATAATGATATTAGATGTAAAAAATTTATGTTCTTTTTGGTCTAATTTTTATATTTACATGCCTTCAATGAGGCATTGATTTACTTGAAAACATTCTTTTTCTATCATCTCTTCAAGCATTTCTCCTTGCTCTAGGTAACATATCTTTGCACCCTCAAATTTTGCTTCCCAATCAATTTATTCATAATCATTTTACTCATGCTTGATTTACTTCATGCTCTTAATTTTCATTCCATTAGAGTGGGCTTCTCCTTCACCAATCTCTACACCTATATTCACACATGATAAGAAAATATTAGATTTAAAAAGTTGAGGCTTGCTTGCCTCTTTTTTGTTCCCTTTTAGGTTAATTTCTTAACAATTTCATTTGTCTTCTTAATTAGATGAGTTCCTTCTACCTTTTCCTTTCCTCAATAATAGCTTTGAGAGGCTACTTGAGTACTTTCCTTTTTAATCATGAAGAATATTTGTCTTGATTCTTCCAATATTTATGTCATAATTGCCAAGACTATCTTCATTTCAACTATCTCCTTTTCTATATCTATCTCTCTCATCTTATGGAAACTTAATTTTTCTAATCTCTCCATTTTTATCTTTTCACTTTTCATCTTATCTCAATTCTTCACTAAATCTATATCCTCTTAGCAAGTTTATCTTTCTTTCGATCTCTACACTAGCACCTCACCTAGGTTTTTTGCACCCTAGTCTTTTGGTACCCATCTAGTCCTTACCTTAGACTTATTCACTTATCAATCTCTCCTTGAGCTTAATTTGAGCTTTCAACAACTCTATTATTTTAAGCCTTAATGGCTATATGGATTTTCCACTGAAACCTCTAACTTAAGGTTTCCAACAATATCTTCCCTATCAATTTTCTCAAACACTTATAACTTTTCACTATTAGATAACTAAAAAATTCATAACTACTATACTAATAATGCTTCATACATTTTTCAAGAATTTTCTTCTTTTTATCTTTTTCCACTAAAACCTTTTCTTATCAACATCTAATCTTTGACCAATACCTATAACTTATCATCCATACCCCAAGAGATTATTTCTATAATACCAAAAATGATAGAAATCTTATCAATTTTTATACATTATCCCAAATTACTCACATTTATTTTTCTATCCATTCAAGCACATTTTTATTACACTAATTCTAACTTGTATCCATTTCATACTATCTTCATGTATTTTATTTATATCTTTGATTCTAGCCTTTATTAAAATACAACTTCAAATGAATCTATTGTTCCTTAAAGGATAATTATTCTTGGTCTCTAATTTATTTAATATATACTCAAATTTTACTACTTATTACTCTTACTCAATAATGTTCCATACTCTTAAAACCACATATATATGTGTGTGTGCCCTTCAAATTAGGACTGTGTTCTAAAATATTTGTACACAAAATTCTATAGGCTTGAATAATAATTTAAAATTGACACATAATGAACTTACACACCCAAGAAAATATGAGAGTCTCTCTTAAAAAAATCCTTCTTTATTTATCTCTTATGAAAATACAAACTTTGTCCATAAAATTACAAGCTGAGAGTATTCATATCTCAAGCATTCTTATTCCTTTTCTTTGTTGAGCCCTTCAAAGTTTGAGGCATTATTTTTTTGACCTTTTCATGATTCACCTAAATGCCAAAATTAATTCCTTCTATTTAATAACAAATCGGGATGTGCCATCTCTAAATTAATTCCTTCTATTATGTTTAAGACTTATCAAAATTATTTATTTGGTTTTGGTCTTAAGATTCTCTTCCCTTGTTTAAAGCTTATCCTTATCTCTTTTCCTTATTTAAACTCTTTCCAACGTAGAAGATCACTTTTTTAGAAGGTGATAAGGTGTTGGTCATATTTACATGAGTAAATAAGCCTTTTAAAACATATTAATGACCTTCTAAAGTCATTACGTAGGTCTATGCCATTAACAAGGGCTTACAAACTTTCATAATTCAAATATGATTTTGGAGAGAAACTCTCAATTAACCTATTATATGACAAATGAAGAACTTTAGGACACCCTTAAGACTTAAAAGATTTATTATATAATAAATGTAATTATTTACATATTTACATTGAGATATTCTTAATGCTCTTGCATCACTTATTTAAAAAGGAAGTAATAACACCCATCATGAATTATTCCACCACTATGTATAGTCTCATGTGCATCCTACATCCTCACAATATACTAAAGGAATAATAAGATCTCACTTGATCACTAGATGGGGAGTCAAATATACACATATAGGCCCTAGCCTAGATCCAAATCTAATAGTATTTCTAACACTTTATGTCCATGGATAAGGATCTAGGGTCTCATATTGAGTCAACACAAATTTAGGGGTCACTTGCTCATAAAGAAACCTCTCATACACATCTATAAATTGATATTGTATCCACATGATAACTCTCACACACCTCAACTCTTAAGCATCCTTATTCCATGATCCATATACCAAATAATGTCTCCATATAATCATATCAAGTGTTAATCTAACTAAACCACTCCATACTCCATAGTATTTAGTATTCTCTATCACGGTAGAACTGATCAAGTTGTAAATATGTCTAGATGTGTTCAATCCTTGAGAGGGACACCAAGTGAACATATAATATTAATATGATCATAGGCCTATATGTGTAATAATACAATAGTGTTAGAGGTATAATCACTAAGAGGGGGGTTGAATCAATGATACTAGATAATCCAATTCAATTCCTAACTCTTAAATAATAAGCATATTTCAACCTGATCAAGCAGCATGAACATGAAAGCACATACATCCAAAGCATACATAATATAACACATCACATGAACACATCATTTATGTGGGAAACCCTCTAGGGGATAAAATCCACTAACCTTGTAAGATGGACTATAGTCCTATAAAATAAGATCCAACATTTAGACCAGCACTCATTGATCAAATAACACCCATATTTTAGTTTAGTGAGACACCCATCCCATAAGGAATAACCAACCCCCTAAGTAACCATTCACCCACTTAGATAACTTAAATATTATATCCACCTTTGATATGATGTCTTTTATACCTTATGATGGACTTTTATTACTTTCACTCTTTCCATTTTACACTCTCACAAACTTGCACACATAAGCAGTGCATCCAAAACACCCTTTTGGATCACTCTTCACTTCTAGGAACACACACAAATAGAAAACATGCAATAACTCTATCACAAAAACAAAAACATGACATGTATGTCATGTACACACTCCTCGACCTATTTAGATCTTCAATCCATGCATTAATCACACTCACTCAATCATCCTCTAGGGCTTACTCGCTCAATCTGCCTCTTTTAGGCTTATTATGTCCAATGACATATATGTTCACATTCATCAATTTAATTAGATAAACATGACGATTTCTCTTTTCTCTTTGATGGTATTTAATAACATGTACCTTATATTTTAAAGGTTATTTCACTCAATTTCACATCTTTTCTTCTCTTCACTTACAAGTTTAGAAACCATTGCATTAATCTCCACTATTTATAGAGTCTTCATAAATATTATCCTTTTAGTCAGCCATAAGACTTGACTTAACCATTAAGACATATAACATACCATCTTCACAGGTTGACCATAGCATCTATGGGTCACACATAAGTAATTATGCCTTTCAATTAGGTCTTAGTATCCTTTATAGGTCTCATGGAGACTTATTCGCTCATTTAGCATTCCATCAAGCAAATTAAGAACATACAATCAATTTCAACTATATGGGTCCACTCCATATAAACATCATGACAACTTTAAGTGATTTTTCCCACCAAAAAACTCTTTTTCTAAAGCACAAATTGATAAAACATTATTATATACATAAGAACAACATGAAGGAACAAATATTAAACTTATAATCTCCATAACTTTGACTATACAAACATTCAGACCTTCTAACTAGATTTAATGGATGCACCTTGAAGTCCTCTACAACTTTACTTTTTACTACATCAATAAATTCGTTCTGGATAAAAATTTATATCCTAAACATTAAGCATTGGTTTTCTTTGAAAATTTTAATATTTGAATTCTAACGATCATTATACAGACGTTAAACATCAAGTGCTTTAACCTTATCTCATAAATCCTAGAAACTATAGACAAATACACACTATCAATATTTTCTGAGTAGCTCAATATTTATATTGTAATGCTCACCATTGATCTTAGATCAGAACTCCCATGATTATTCCACTTGGTAAATTTATTTTCCTTCTACACATTAGAGTTTTGACTCAACCTGCACCATCGATCTCTGTTAGTATGAACATCCATGAACCATTGATCTACTGTAAACTCAATGAGATAGTGACACTTATCACTAGCACATTTAATATTAAATTATTTAACATTTTGACTAAATATGCACCATTAAATCAATATTTAGATGATGAAAGCTCATTGTTAGATCAAATAACTAGTGACCTCAGACTTCTATGAAGTTAAACTTGATGGTCTCTAGCCCATCACAGTCTATAATATCAACTTTTAAGGTTTATAACTTGAGCTAGAAAACACTTCAAGATTCCAAATTTTCAAGGGACCTTCTTGGAACTATAGAGAACATTTATATGAAATAATTTGACCTTAGTTGACTTCTTGAGTACCAAAAATAAATGCACAAATTTATTGGTTCATCCATATCTGCATGATATGTAGTGATGGTCTGGCTTCTCTTAAGCTAGAAGATGCATGTTTCTCATTCCAAATGATCAAGTGACATACTAGAAATTAACCAATATATCTATGGATTCTTCACAACTTCTTTATCCTTATAGACCTACAAATGTGCCATATCTCTCTAAACCATTAATCTGATCACTTTGTCATTAATTCATTATTACAACACACTCTTTTTAACATTAATGACAACCAAACATCAATGACTATGCTCAATAAATAGTACCAAGGCTATCTTCACTAACCTTCAAGATAAATTTGTACATTTTTTGATATAAATAGGATAGCATATTATGCCCCCACAAATATTTGGTGTGACTATCCTCAATATCTTAAAAATTGTGATACATGTGATAAGATAGCGTTATAGATTCTCCATCCATAACTACAAAAGATGATAGCATATTACATATAAATTCTCACAATCATAGAACATTCGATCACACAATATGATCCAATAAAATTTTACCACCTTTAATGGCACCTTCATGTCTACCTAGCATATACATGTGTGTTCACAAAATATACTCTAGACCCACATAATCCATCCCTATTGATATTTATCCAATAATATTTAGTCATAATATACACCACACATCCTCCAAGGTGATAGTCATCTCACTTGTTGATAATCAAAAGCTTAAATTATCATGAATCCATCATTAATCTAAAGTCATGATTAAGTGCATATTGTGTGATTTTTTTCCAAATTGGATATCATGTGCCAAACCAACCTCCTTCAATGCTTGTCAATCAACATAATCCAAACCCTAATCTAAAAAATTACTCATATGTCTACAAAAGTGAAACTCGTGAATGTAAGTCATGATGCAAATAGTCAAACACACAATGTTAAATTGATCTCTAATCTCAAAAAATTTAGTATACATATGTAAATAAAATTAAAAATCAGTCAAAATTTAATATGGATAATATCATGTAACATAAGATAGTAACATAAATAATAATATGTAAAATAATAATAAAAAAAGGATAATACCATCTAAAACTAAAGGGTACTATCTCCAAAGGAAAAAAACATAAAATTCCAATTTCCTAAGACAAAAAACTCAAAATGAAAAAAATCAAATTTATATCAAAAATGGACTATTAAACATCTTTATTGCATTAAAACGGAATGATTAGGATCATACCAAATCACCGGTCATATATATCTCAATCATAGTTTAAAATAACTCAAATAATAATGATAATGCATCTATTCAAATCAACATATCTAAACACTCAAACCTAAAAATTAAATCAAAAAATAGTTCAAATTAAATTAAAAACTAATTTTCATCCTAATATCTATTTGCGAATTGACATTTTTTCCTATCTCACTTACTATGTTTTATGTGCAATTAATTCTATTAAAAATTATAACTTTAGAAAATTATTTTTGACCAAATTTGACCCCAATTAAAATTTGGGTCAATCCATACTATTTTTAACTTTTATATAAAGTTTCATATGTCCTATGGGATCATCTAATGTCTTACATGTCTCACTTACCCTTTCCCTAGTCCTTGCTGAAACCCATCCTCCTTGTACTGGTATAGTCAACCAAATTCAACATTATTAAAACCCATTAAAAGTGTCAAATTGTATTTAAAATGTCCTAAAATGATTTTTTAATTGTTTCAAGGTGTCTTCAAGTCATAAATTGGCCATTTTGCTAGGGTTCATGTGGTAAAAGGGTCATTTGGCCACTTTTCTAGCTAATCAATTGACTTGTATGGATGGTGGGAGTTAAAAAAATATGTCATAAAGGTGGATATAAATGTGGAAAAGGTCAAATAAAGTCATAATTAGTCAGGTGACAGTTTAAAAAAAATTATGATCAAGAAATGGCATTTCCCCCCTTAAAAATAGGAGTTTTTTGGCACTTGTATGGACTTCTCAAGTCCACCATCAGTTAAAAACGTGGTGGAGTGACTCTTCACCTCCCCAAAAATAATTTAAATGTTTTTATTGATAATATTTCATAAAAAATTTTATTTCTAAATTCTTTTCCTTCTTTTTCCATTGGCAAACCAAGGAAGGGCAAGTTCAAGCACTCACTATGAAAGCTACAGTTAGAGTTAGGAGGAATGCTTCTATATGTGGATATTAATCTAAGTTAAATTCACATACATAATAAGAAGTCTCAAATTTGTGGATCCTCCTTCATGAACAATCACTTGCACTCCGAACAACTTTTTATGGAATTGCATCCAAGAGGGGTATAAGTTTGTATCTTTTTCTTATTTTCAGAGATCCATTGAGTTATGTGAGTTTGATGAAGTGTTTTTAGGTGGGAATAATACCATATATAATGGTTTTTCATCATCCAATTTCTCCTCTCTCAATGTCCTTGAAGGAGATTTCCCAATTGTGCTTGTTTCTCAAGATTGCAACCATATATGGGTAACCTGAGTTTTGCAACATAGAAAGAGCTCCCAAAGATTTATAATATTCTTGGAATCATGTTTGAAAGGTTATTTCATTTAATTTCATTGTGAGATATTATATTAACCACCACTTTAAAGTAAATTGTTTAATTGTCCTTGTTCACTGACTTATTAGCAGAGTGTACTTATAGTCATTCATTGAATTTCATTATGAGAGATTATATTAACCACCACTTTAAAGTAAATTGTTTAATTTTCCTTGTTCACTACCTTATTAGTAGAGTGCACTTATAGTCACCTTGCATAGGAGCTTCAAGAGGTTGGTACAGAGGTGTCAATGGTGAAAACATGATGTAATTCATTTTGAGGATCTATCATACCCAAAATATCATAGTATTCATGTTATGAAGATTAGATGCTATGACAAGGTAAGGTTTTCCTTTAAAAGAATGATCAAACTGAGTTTAGGGCTCACAATCCTTAAATGGACAAAACATAACTCCTAAGTGTTTTTGAAGTTTTCATACAATGATATCATGGTGGTTTTGAATGATCCTTATGTATTCATATTTTATTCCAATCCACATACAATTCCCATGTGAATTTTGAGGGGTAGAGGGTAAGTGGAAGATGGATTTGCAAGGCATAAAAGTGGCTAAAAACCACTATCAATAGTCAATAAAATCTAAAGGCCTAATAAGGGGGATGAATACTTCTTCCACTCAAGTTATATTTTGACCTTTCTCATCATGTTTCAAAGGTTTCCAATGGTTAAGGGGTTTTCTCAACCTAGGAGTAGGGTGAAAGGAGGTTAACTCATCAAATGTAGCTCACTTTGATCACCCTTTGTCTGTATAATGTCAAAATGTCAACCTACAATAGGGTAGGTTGATATTGAGCTAAAAATGAGTTTTTGAAAGTGTTTCAACACTTTTAAGAATAATATAAACATAAAAACGTAATTTTTTTACCTTCATGGGAAGATAAGGATCCCATATGACTCTGCCAAGGAAGTGAAACAAGCTTATAATAGGATTCACACAAATAAAACATAGTTGAATGTGTTATCTCAGTCAATACATAGTGAGATAAAGGTAATTGTTAAGTGGTTATTAGTGTGTTACAAAGATGGGTTGAATCACTTGAGACAAGTATCAAATAGACCTTGAAGAGACCACAACTAGTATGGCAAGACCCTGCTAGTATGACATTGAATTTTGTCTTTCAACATTGAATACAAGTCTGATTTTGAGTTAAGAACATGTTGTCTAAGTGTGTGAGTGATTTATAGTGGAGCTAAGTGATGGTGTCATCCTTACTCCTATTTATTCTTCATGTTTAAGCAAGATTTCTGATGTTAACAGGGTATGTGAAGTGTATGAATGTACTAGGCTCTTCTTCAAGTATGAAATTGTCTATATGGTGTGTAATCTACCCCTAGATTAGTTATCTTATTGAATATCCCATGTATACCTACCTTCACATTGAAACACTATGTTAGGATCCTTCAATGCCTAGAATTGGTATTGGAAAGTTTTTTTTCTTAGTAGGAGTGTGTTAGTTTGTGGGATATGTCTTGGTGTATCACCTCTTTAGTGTAGTTTCCTTTTCATGCAAACTCCTAACCCTTTTCCCATAAACGAGCATTAGATTAGGTGATAAGCACTTAAATATGAATCTAGGGAGGTATCCCTCATAATATATAGATTCATCTCTCCTTAAGTTTGCCCACAAATTGAGAGATGATTTCATGTTTTATCAAATTGTAGGAACCTCATAGAGTATCCTAGGGTGCACAATCTGATGACAATAGTGATATATCAAGGTACATTCATTGAAAACACATTAGATAAGTTACATCAAGACACACATCATATTATTCCACATCATAATGATAATCACTTATCATACCAATTTCGAAAATGGGTTAAATTTACACTTAGAATTATAAGTATCACTTCCTTTGGAAATTCTACTCAACAATCGAATGTGGCTATTAACTATTATATAATTCATAATCTATTTCAATTAATATAAAAATAATATTAAACTCTACTACATGATATTTTAACATTTATAATAGATCGACCATTTCTAACTCTCTATACCTTTTAAACCAATTTATTTTCTACTCTTATCATTTACCTCAAAAGGGGGGTAAACATGGGACATAAATCTACCAAATTTATACAAAATTGATATTCAATCACTTATCATGTCATAGTAAAACTATAGAGGTTTAGATATTGGTAAAATAATGGGGTAACTTCCCATGTACATACAATTAGTAACAAAAAACATAGATTACATATTTCAAAAATACTACACATTACAATTACAAAAATAATACAAATGTTCAACAATTCAATTAGTGGAAAATATTAGTTTTGGATATTACAAAATATTTAAAATTTATTTTATTTACACATATTATGGAGGAAAATACCATGGAATATGCACTCCTATTTACATTTTTAGGGAGCAAATTCATATACAGTTTCAAATTCTACAATTACAGTGGGGGTATAATATAATTTTATGCCATAGTATTTATTTCATAAACATGGTAGGAGCATGGGTGTAATTCATTATCTTTTTATCATGTTTTCATATACCATGATATATAAGGATATATCAAGACGTTTCAAATGATTTTATAATCCATATGTGATGGTTGATTAAATTTAGTTGTATAATGCATTATTTAGAGTCAATGAGCACTTCAACATTATGTGTATGAATCCATAGGATCACAACCCATTATACATCTTGGGGTTGAAAATACTAGTATAAATAAATTCAAAATTTTCATCCCTTAATTGGTGTTATATCTTTTATACAAGCATAATTCAAATTGTGTCTTGATCACCGCCAATTACCAAAATTTCAAAACAATTTATCCAAATAACATTTAATATAGTTATCACATTAAGGATTTGGCATTCCTAAAATTCCATCCATCACATTACCACTTGAACAATTATCCATTTCCTTGGCCAGTAAATGTATATATGTTATAAGTCCCTTATCTTTTCCATGGAACATCTACTTTTGTGTAACACATATAGGTGTAGTTATTTCTTGATTATTGTTTAAAGTATTTAATTTATATCTATATATTTAATTTATTTTGAACAATGACATCATTTGACATAATAAATTTAATTTTTCAAAAAAAAAATTGATCATCACCATGTGTGATACATTTACACAACATATTCACAAGAGGTTTGCATTCTCTTTTTCCCTTTTATCTAGTATTTGTAGTTTCACTAAAATTCTAGATTAAATGCGGGGGGGGGGGGGGGGGGGAATGTAGATGCCCAAATTTTTTACAACACTTATTTTTAATTAATTTATATGCATAGGTCTTAGCCTATGAATAAACACTTAATGGTGCACATTTATTAATATTTCCCCTTTTCACTTTATGGATTTTCTTATATTATTCACCTTTTATTATTATTTCATTATATTTACCCTTTTAATTTATGAGCCTTTATGACTTTAATAACCCCTCCTTAATTATTTTAATTTTTATTAACCTTTACTTAAGTCTTTTAAGTTTCTTAAGCCATTTTCAAGTCTTTTTAATTCCTTTTGAGTTGCCTGCTATGTGCACAACTAAGTTTAATTTAAATTATAAGAATATTTATATAAACAAAGTTATTATAATATAATAATATTTAAGAATTCTCATATTTGACAAGTATTCATGCACTTTCAAGAGTGTATTCAAATTTACATATTTACTTACACAATCTTCTAGAGTTATATTCTAAAGTACTATTACATCTGCATGCTCATGCTAAATGTGAACTAGGAGAAGGAGCATATATATTTTCATGATACATACATACATTGAATTGATAAATACATCATCCTAAGGCCTCTTGGATATTTAGACAACACTCAGGTTACATGAGGTTTTATGAGGATAGCTCAGCCATTACCACTACCCTCATGTTTCCCCCTTTTTCATTTGATGTACATATAGTGCATGTGTAAGAAGCCAAGGTTTGAATATTAAAGGTTTGTGCATATACAAAATAGATATTTCAGAGGTGGAAATAAATAATAATTAAGTAGTTTCACCTCTAAGGTAAGTTTCAAATATTTAATGTAAAAGGATAGATTCAACTAATAGGATAAGATTGACTATCATACATGTCTGAGTCTGTTGATATTATCTCAATTTAAAAATAATAACAAGTGTTAAATCAAGAAAGTTATAATTAGTTCACATAGTCTTTATTCAACTTGTAAGCCTATAAAAATTAAATAAGTATATCAAAATAAAATAATTATTTCTTTATCCCTTTGTTTTCCTTAGTGTGCATATCAAATTTTCTTATCAAGAATTGTGCTTGTTGAAACTATTTTATATTACTTATTTCAAACAATTTATATGTATATCATAATTCTATCACTTTATATAATTTATGATTAATCATCACAACATTAATTCAATTTTAAATAAAAAATATTTAAGGATACGTCTCCCTTATTTGAGGTAAGGTAATCACATTATGTTGCCATAAATATTTCTCTATAAAAAGGAATAAGAGCTCAAGGAATCCTTACACTAGTCAGCTCTTGGTGAAAATATATAACCCAATTCATCACTTTCACTAAAATATTTATCTACAAATTATTGCATATAAGTCTCACCCAAATTGTAAGAGACCACTAAGAAAAATGGGATAATAAATGGCATAATGAAGACAATTTATAGTTATAAAAAGCTAATAAAAACCCTAACTCTTCATCGTACACAATCACCAAATAATTATTATAACATTAATCATCTAAAAAATCATATTAATAAATTAAAAAATCATCAAAACTTTATGAAAAAGTACACAAATTTTATCATATAAAGGATCCATAAAACCATACTTCTCTTATATTAATTAAAGTACTTTTACAACCATGTCTCTTCTCACTTTATGCTATACAAAAATGAATAACACAAAGTTATAATCACTTCTACATGAAATGATTCTGCAAATCCTAGACTTCATGGAATTAACACAAACTATTTTTAATCCTTCGCTACTTCAACCTTATCCCTCATCTGAATTACCAAATGAAAAGCCCAAGCAAGGTATTTATAGGTTTCCTAGAATCCCTAGGAATTTCCACTTGGAAAAAGTATATTAGTAGATACCTTATGGATACATTTAAGAATATTAGTGTTAATTGAGATATAATTCACTTTATACATCCAAATAAAACCCCATGTGCTTCCTTGCTCACCTCGACCCCATGCCATCTACAACTATACACTTGTTGGGGACATGTGTATACTTGACTGTTATTAACTCACAACCCTAAACGATGGGAATATAGCTTAAATGAAATTAATTAAATCCATATACCATAATATTACTTAATTTTTTCCTAAATCATATGTTTATGTACTTCTATACACATGACCAATTCCAAGTCTCATACATCTCACTTATGTAGTGTGTATAGTTTGGAGCATAACATGTCAAATAAATTTGTGTATTTTAGTGGGGTCAACATATAACTATATTAAAATTATTATTTTTCCCTATAGAGGGTTTCATTTAATTTTTATGGCACTATGTGATTGTTTTCCTAAATAAATTGAGTACCTTTTATTTTAGCTCATTTGGGAAGGACTCCCACTAATCTCATGTTGTATTCACCACCACATTCAACTCTTTCATATTATTACTAATGTATTTTATTCCTTATATATCCTTGGTCTCAATAAATTAATTTAAAAATTCATATTTATTATAATTCTTTTGTAAATTTATATCTTATAGTATGGCCTTATCCTAGAAACTCTTAAATAGATCCCTTAGTTATATGTGTTTCTTGTCTAATTTCTCCTTCAAAACTATTTTGAACCCCATATCAACTAAATATTTTTGAGTCCATATTTATCCTAGTAAACATGTGAATATTCTTCCCACTATGAATTTTCTTCTACCTTAGTGCCCTTGTGTATGAACTCATCCATCTTTTAGAAGAATTCATAAACTTATACGTCTTCCTATAGATATGCCTAAAATGAGTCAAGATTTATTACTAATTATTCCACTATGTTCATCAAAATATTTCTTACCTCAACTAGTTTATTATCTTAAATATTTTATTCACTTGGTTTTTCTACAATATTTTCCTCCATAAATTGCCATATAGCTATATCCAACATATCTATCAATTTTAGTTATTTTGTGTATTCATCCTCCCATAATTGAGGCCTTTTCTTTTTTATCTTCCACAATATTTTAATTTTTTTTTCAAATTTATGAGTTATACCTTGGATTATCTTGTATCAATATTCTTCTTGGTACATTACATCCATGCTTTAATTTCCATCTTATCAACTTATGTGCATCTTATTAAAAGTTATAACACTCCCTTTACTATCATGACCTTCAAATGGCCTCTAAGTAATCATCTCATATCCACATTTATCTACTAACATATCTTATTTATACCATATCCCATTTTTTTTGGGTTTGTGGTGGCTTAAATTTCAATAGGAAATTTAAATTTGAAACTATCTATATAATATAGTGATATTTCTTTAGATGTTTTTTTTCATATTTCCATAAACCATCCACAAAATAATTTAGATCTATATATTATCTCCATTCTTAGTTTATTCTATTCTAAAAATTATACCTCAAAGATTAACATTTATTCCTTTATCTTCTTTATAAACTCTTCTTAGACCTTTTTTCATCTTTATTCGGCTCTTCATCATTTATGGAAGCTTCTGATTCTTTTGACATATCTTCACTGTGACCTTCCTCAATCATACTTATCTCACCCTCATATAAGGTGTATTCATAACTTTATATAACTATGGTAATTTCATAACTTTGATCATCATCTTCCTTTCTTATGGATGTTACATCCCTTTATAGGCCACCCTTATATTTTTCCCTTAGAATCTCTTCTACCTCCACACTTACTACAAGTATCTAGATATTTTGGGTTATGATTGGTATGCCATATTTAATAGTTTTAGTGTCTTAGAATTGCATGTCCATTTCTTTCCTTGGTTCAAATTTCAAGCTTATTTTCACACTTTTAAGAGTCCTCATTTAACCAATTGTTCCTCCCAAAATAACCCTTCTTAGCAAACTCAACTATCTCACTAGTGACTCTCTTCATGATATTTTTATGATTATAGTAACTTCCATAATAACTTTGAAATATCTTATATCCATAATTGCATTATCATAAATAAATTTCTTTACAAATGCCTTATCTACCACTTTTATTTACCTTTACCTATTGTATATATTAAAATTGAATATTCATATCATCCTAGTCTTTTAAATTTCACAAATATCAATCAGGGATCTACCTTTCAGTTCTATACCACCCTCCTATTAAAAGTCTTATATCCAACATCTCTTAGTATGATCCATATTATTTTGATGACCTAGGTCACATATATTGCATATAAATCATAAAACCTAATAAATATCATTTACTATCAATTTCATACCCATACCTATTTTCTATCCCTATAGGCACTACTAGCCACAAAGGGACATTACCACTAACAATAGTGTCCAGATCTTCATATAGTGTCCAATAGCCAAAATTCATCCAAATTATACAATCATTGAAACCCATTGGTTGGCCTGATTGTCTTATTAAACTCTACCATGAGACATTTTCAAAAGGTGTGGGATAAATATAAGTCTAAGCCTTATCCTTCCTTATATAATAAATACCAAGAAAACACCTAACAAAGATAAATCAATTAACTACACAAGAACTTTATTATTACCTATTCATCCCTATTTCCATATCAAGTATAGGAGTAGTCATATCATAGGTTTGAAGCATTTAAAGAGTATCCCATAAGTGATATTTGTCAAATCAAAGCTAGATCATGACATGCATCTTCATATAGTATATTACACCTTGTACACACACTTTCCCACATATAGGGGAGAATTACATAAGTATAAGGCCCTTATTATAGTATTTTTTATGTAGGAAACACCCATTTATAGAGGGGTATTTGGGGTAGCTTAACACTATGAGCCCACTAACCCATTTTTTAGAAAACACATTCCAAGGGTGAATAAGGGTGAAGAGATAGGGTTTTATTAATTATCAAAGAGTGACAACCTATATCCAAGATCAAAACACACCAATATAAAGATGATATAAAAACTAGAACATTGAAGTTGGTCACATCCAGATCTAGTCAATTTTCCATATTGAACATCAAAATCATAGTATGACCTAACATTGATGGTAGTGTCCACATCTGATGGTAGTTTCCATGACCATAGAATTACACTATTTATAATCTAACGACTAATCCATAACACTTATCATGCATATTTTACACATATTTCCCATATAGAAACACCTACATGCATTACAATATCTAAGTACCATTATTTATTATTTATTTCAATATCTTTAAATAGTATTACTTTACTACTTTTAGCAATCTTGATTGTATAAATTCATATTAATATTAATCTTAGTTTTCTATTTATTTTCCTATTATATATTAGTTTATCACCCTTGTGTTATAACTACTTATATATTCTTAACCTAGTCCACCCCATTTTCAAAATTTAGGGTTAATACCTACCATTAAAGGTAACTCTCTTTCCTTAAACAATATTTATTGTGCCAATTCCTTAATGATTTTGATCCCTCTAGTCAATGGCATTGTAGTCACAGTTACATTCCTTGGGGTACCTATTAGAGCTTCTTCAGGCCTTATCTTCCTTATCTTAAATACGTAGGATAAATTTATCTTGTTTTCTTCCACCACAACATCAGTTGGTGGATATATCTTCCATTTTTCATCATCTAGCTCATCATATGCATCACTTATGCTTATTTCCCCTCCTAAAAATGTTATCTTCATCAACATCAAAGCATCCATTAGCTCTGTGTGAACCTCTACATGTCTCAATAATGTAAATTGGTCCAATCACCACTTTAAATAGTCATCTATTACTACTTAAGGTAACTTAACCCATACTAAAAACTTCTCACTTCTTATAATATGTCTTGACAATGTGTAATTTTCCACCATGTTGAATATTGTAAAACATTTATACATCATAGATATATGTGTTATAATACTATACTCATCCTTAATTATCACCAACACCCATTTAAACCACCTATACATAATTGTTTTGTGATCTAGTATAGTAACCATCCCTTTTTAGATAAATCTCTTAAATGTCATTATGTCAGTAATACTTCCTACACCTAACATGAAAATCATTTCTTCTTAGAAGATCCAAATTAACAAAAAATAATCATGAAAAAATATGTTACTTAGTGAAACTCTAATCATTTGTGTGCATCATCAATTATTTAACTCATCTTTTATGCAACATCATTGGTTACGTTATATTTTACCCCTACGATGCCAATCGACCCATACAATGCTAATCGTATATACAAGGGATAGGTGTGGTGGTCAATATAAGTCCAACTTGTTTATATTTTGAATTTTATTGATTAGTAATATTTATAGTACCCTAAATTTATTATCCTTAATTTACCTAGATAATACCATGTGGCTATCCCTTCTTAGCTTCATTATCTTTATATATTTTTCTCACACCTCTTGATTCTTGAGCACTAACACTAACACCAAATCCACCCCCCCTATTTATAAATTTAGTGACTTAATTTTTATATATAACCTTAATTAATTTTCTCATCATAGTAATAATATCAACAATTTCTTGGCATCAAAATATGGTATTTCATGCACTTTTATTAACTAGGTCATTACTAGCCATTCCCCTAATTTGTCTCCATTCTTTTAAGGAAAAATTGCCTTCCTTTGCAAATTATATCTTGTATTTTCCTTGAATATGGTTTATTTACTCGATATTATAGTATTAAATCATTATATTCAACTCTTTTCATGTGTTCACCCCATCAAGATAAGGCATTACCACCATTTTTAATCTTATCTCCATTTCCTAGGCCATTCTCTGCCTTTTTTATTCCTTCTTTTTTACTTGTTCATCCTATTGAACCTTAATTTTGAATTTTTATTATTTTATTAGTGCTTATATATTATTATATTCATATAATCTCATTGTATTATCCTTTAGGTATTCCCTTAGGATGAATGTACCTGCCTCCACTTTTTTCTCAAATTTGGTTTTTTATTGCCTTGTGATCATTTCCATACTATTTCCTATGCCTGGGTTTCAACTCCTTGTCATTGTCATCATTACATAGGATTTATTTAGTTGTCCTCTTTAATTTAATGATATATTCACTATTGATCCTTGGTTCACAATACACAGTCATGCCCTTTCTCAATCTATTGTAATTCTCCTAATTTCCTCACCTAGATTTTTCCTCATTGCTTAACTTGATTTCAAAATTTTATATAAATGGATATTTAAAAAGAATTTATTTCCTTTTATAATTTTTTTAGGAACTTTCATCCCATCCACTTGTAACTTATTTATTCTCTTTGTTTGAATGTTCAAATGATGTCACACCTTTGCTTTCACAAATATTTATTCTCCTCCATTATTATACTACAAATCTACTTTTTATGTACCACATAAATCTATTTTCCCTCCTTCCAAATACCAATTTGTGTTACATCCTCATGCATGGATTTCCATTTGTATTAATTTTATCTTTGTCATATATTTTCTTATTTTTTCCTTTTCTCTTATTTTTTTCAAGACCCATTATGCCTTTCAAATGTGTAATTTTCACTTCTAGGTCTTTTCTGTATATAAGGAGTCTCCAAGGGTAGTTAGCCCAAATGTTTAGTGTTAACTCAAAACTTATATGTGTGACATGAAATTTTTTTAGGGTTCTACTCAAGTTGCCTAACTAGATTTACAAACTTATCCTAAAAATGTCATGTGCTTCACGTGTGCATAACAATTATTTTTACAACACTTTTATTTCTTATTCCTTATGTTGTATGATTTTGTGTTTTTAAAAATAATTATAAATCATAGAAACAACTCACTTATTTTTTATAAACAAAAAAAATATTAAAACCAAATAAATTTTAGGAACAAGACTACCTTATAAAGAAAAGAAATAATTTTTGTGGAAATTTCTAGTTACTAGCCTTATTCTTGTTCCCCTTTGTTATAGTGTGAAAAATTAATACTATAGTTTTTTCCACTCTGGTAGGTAGACAACCTTCTTGAATCCATTGTTTTATTTAGGATTGAA
Organism: Torreya grandis; assembly: GCA_037957365.1. Taxonomy (NCBI): domain Eukaryota; kingdom Viridiplantae; phylum Streptophyta; class Pinopsida; order Cupressales; family Taxaceae; genus Torreya; species Torreya grandis. Next base: position 2,912,833 of record JARHVA010001582.1, read on the forward strand.
ATCTACATGGTTACCCATCTAACATGCACCTTGTATAATGCATCATTGGAATTTGGTGACCCATCCCTTCATTGTTTTTTCATTGGAGATATTCACATGGTTTTTATATGATATGTTCAACCCCTCTTTTATTCCCTGTGTTTGATTAAGTTTATTCTACCTTCATCTTTACTAGACCTTCTTTTATTATTGTTTGGTCCATGGTCTTGATTCTGATTTGATTAATCTCTTTTTAATTGTAAACATATCCATAACTTCCACAAATTTAAATCTTATTTTTACTTTAAATTGCATCATTATTACTAGCAATGTGATGTCAAATTCCTGGTTTGTTTGGATCTATGCATTGTCTACTTATTTTTTTAACAAACATGTTACTCCACTAACTTTCACAGGTGTATTTTCCTTTTTGATTATTGGCACCCATGGTTATGTCTTTACCAATGTAATATCACATCTCCCCATACCAATTTTTTATATAACTTTATGTATATTTATTTTCCTTACCTGAGTATAATTTCTTACAGTCATGTCATAATATTATTGGATCCATATTACACATGCTAGAGTCAAGGACTATACTTCCTTTATTTCCTTATTGATGTCTTCTTCTTAAAAGGGTTATTTTTTCTCATCTCTATATGTAGATAAATTTTAAATATTATTATCATCTTCTCATACATCTACACTTTCCACATACATAGTGTTGAACTTTTCATCCAAGGGTATCACCACCCTATTCTCATAATTCTCAAATTTCATATACTAATATTTTAACCACGTATCTCCTAAAATGGAATAACACCATGGATGGATAAGTAAATTTGGGTATTTATCCCCTTCATCCATCTTAATGACCTCAAAGTCATCTTCAAATGGAACTCTTAGGATATCTAGTTGTGTATTCCTTAGTATTCCTATGGGTTTTTTTTTTTTCCCATGTATAATAGATTATTTAAGTAAACCAATGTTGGTATTCCCATATAAATCTACACATCTATTTTATAATATTAATGTTTTCACATATATCAACAAAAAAAAGCATTTCATAATCATTGATTCTTCTATTGATTATGGGTCATATGTAGGGATATGTGTTGTACATTTTTTAACCATAAATTATTTGATATGGGTATCTAGGGTTAAGAATATATAAATGATTAGTAAAAGGGTGATAAACATGTCTGTAGTAGGCCGATTATTATATAAAATCAAATTAATAATATTATTAATTTAAATAATAAGATGAGAAAAAAATAAAAAGTGTAGTAATTGATTGATTATTTAAATAAATTTAAAATAAGAATACTTAGTTTAGTATGTGCATGAAGATCTAGACTAAAACATGATTGAAGTAGACTGGATCAAGATCTTAGAATAGTCATCAAATTATAGAATTTTGTATCTTGTGGCCTCAAATTCTTGTGTCATATCTAGATAGTTGTGTTCTTGGTGTTTTAATTTTACATGGGTTTCATGTATGAAATAATGACTAGATCTAGATGTAACTAAATAGAGCCTTGTACATTTTATTTCACCTTTTTTTGGTATATATGGATCATGTGCATGGATCATCACTCTTTTTCAACTTATCAAACCATATATTCCTCACTCTTGGAGTGACTATGGGAAAACTATGTTAGTGGACACATCGTGTTGAACTACCCCAAGAACCCATCTGTCAATGGGAATTGCCTACGTAGACAATAATTTGAAGAGGGATTATGTGTGCATAATGATGAAATATGTGATAATTAATTACATATTATAACCAATTTTTTAACTTGGAAAATATGTCTCATGGGTTGCTCCTTCAGTACTTCAAACCTATGTAGATACTAATCCTGTGATTGATATGCAAATAAGGACAAATAGGGTAGGTTTACTCACTTTAATGCTATATTGAGTGCTTATTTATAAGTTACCTTATGAATTACTAGTAATATCTATGTGATTAATGAATGAAGGTTGATCTTTTATATATACTAATATTTTTTGGAAATATCTCACACTAAAGCACTTAGGTTGACCTTTAGGATATGTTTCATTTGAAAATTGTATATCTCTTAGGAATTGAACACTTAGATGAAAAAGGGAATCTTGTATTGATGTAGGTGTCTAGATGGGATGCAAGTGTTTGGGAAGATGAAAAATAAATATAAGTCTAAAACTATCAAATATGGATAATGATCAGTTTTTAAGAATTTAGAATAGTATAAAATTCTTGGTCATTATAATAACATATTGTTGGACTAAGAGATAAGTAATTTGGCACAAAGAGATAGTGAACATGAAAATTTTAAAAGTTGTAAGGTCTTATAACTAAAAGTTATATCCATTATAGGTATTTTCCAAGTGTACAAGACTAAGGTGCTATATAATTCAGATGTAGTATCTATATTTTCCTACCTTTAATATAGTAATGAAATTTCTAATTTAAAGGAAATAAAAGTGTACTTAGGTGTGTATAACACACCTTGTCTTTTCATGAGACCAACTTGAGTGTTATTTTGGTGACTAACATAAAACCAATAACATGTTACAATGTATAATCAGTGTATGAAATTTGAAATTGAAGGAGTTTGAAATGCATGAAAGTAAATAGAGTAAGGTTAGGAGTACACTTGTGTGTCAGTGTAACCATGTTGAATTTTATCAATTTGAATTTATTGGATGCTTAATTATTAAGAATTGAAGTTGAGATTTTGAAAATTTTAAAACATACATACATACATACATACATACATACATACATACATACATACATACATACATACATACATACATACATACATACATACATACATACATACATATATATATATATATATATATATATATATATATATATATATATATATATATATATATATATATAAGGACAACATGCCACCAACCTTGGTGAAAGGTGAGTTGCCACATGGCCATTAAACTTATCTCAATCATGCATCCCAATCATTTTTATAACTTGTCAAGTGTGAGTGATCCAATTAAATGTTATTCCCTTAACCTATGTTGTGTTTATGGATATGTGTGGTTAGTTTGTGGCTGACATACCTCTTATATTATCTTATCACATCTTGTTATGTTCTTAGTAAGGTTAACCTATGGAATAACCATGGATAAGTAGAGTATAGATAGGAGGTAGTGGTTATTATTTCATGATTATATTGTGAATTTTTCTCTTATTTCATTATTGTGTAGGTTTCCCCCTCAAAGTGGCTCATCCATATTTGTTAATCATTCTTCTCTTCTATCAATTATTATTTTAGATCTACATATTTTGTTCTTATTTATTTGATATAGTATTTTATTGTGTCAACATCTAAGTAATTTGATTGTATCAAATCACACTATATACATAGTGAGGGTGGATGATTTAATCACTCCATCCTATAAATATAATGAAATAAGTTTATTTAATCAATTCTAACTTATGAACTTGGTAATATTGAGTGAATTAATCACCTCAACCTTATAAAAACATGAACCAACTATTATAGTAGATTGGATCAATAAAAATAAACAAAATTCATCTTAGGTATTATAATATTCCATAGTAGTATTTTGAATATGGGAAATAATTTCATTTTGCAATTTTAGGTCCCCTTTGCATGTATTTGCACCTCATAAATGTATCAAGCTGAAATTTGGGTATAATAATGGTATCAATGTGTATAACACTACCACAAATATGTATTTGAATAATATAACTATGAAATTTTGTCAAGTTTGACATTTTTTCAAGTTTGGAGGACATGTTCCCATGACATATTCCCCTTGAATCTAGAAAATATGGTAACCGATGTAAGTGTGGAGAACTTGTTTTCATAACATGCCCCCACTATAATATGGAGATGTTGATTACTAAATAATTTTGGAGATAATGTTTACATAGCATACCCCTAATGTAATATGAAACTATGAAAATGTGGAATCCATGCCTCTATGACATGCCCCAAATAATATGCCCCCATTTTGAGGTGAGGGTAAGTAGAAACTGGTAGTTTCCGTACCTCAAAAGGATAAGATAAATGTACAATATGTGTATGTATAATGTAGAATATAGGAGTATCATGTCTATGTATATATAGTAATGAGGTACGTAGTATGTGATCATATCAAGTCCTAAGATGCCTGATGTAAATCATGGTAAAGTCTAGAGAGTAATAGTAAAATCTTAGCAAGTAATCAAGAACACACACAAGAGAACTCAAAATTAAATAAAAATGAAAAATGGTCCAATGAGACCTCATACAAGGGGCATGCTCAAATGCCACACAATCAAAGTTACATGACTTATTAAAATTTACACAAAGTATAGAATGACATGTTCAAATGTCTCCATACAATAATGACATATTAAAATGTTAAAATAGGAAAATAAAGCCATGAGGACCACAATCAATGGAGCGTATTCAAATGATCAAAAGGACCATACAATAGAAGATAAGGCAAGACACTCAAGGAAATGAAAAAACAAAGGCATGGAATCATAATAAAATAGCATAAGCCTATCATACTAGTCCATGGATATATGTGTTAGTAAAAAATGGTAAGTACATAACATATGAAGTACACTATGGAAGATATAAACATGGATAAAGGAATATGTAAGTGCATAAGCTCAAAAATGATACTGGAAAATGATCATAAAATAATATATCCTAGATGTGTCATGATTAAATATGTGGATGCCCCCAATGTACTTATCACATGAGTAGAAGGAAGGCCCAAAATTTGTATGTGACTATATCATATGCTCAAGTATTCCTATATTACACTCAAAAGATGTGTAAAACATATGTGTGTATATAGAAATAAATTATATGCTATCTATCAACATGGAACTAATAACATAGATGCCAATGAGCTAATAAAACGTGAAAATGCTATATATTTTTGGTTTTTTTAATTTTTTGGGGTATTTTTAGAATATTTGGAAAAGAAAATATTATACTATGATCTCTTCCAATGTATTATCATAGGTATCTCTCCACTCTAAACCTAGTGCAATAAACCATTGGTACTTCCAAGGAACATGTATAGGTGTAATATTTGGCATTGTAGGATATTTGGTGCTTTGTGTATGTATAATACATATCTTCAGTCATGAATAAACAATATAAGGAATGGGAGTTCATGGAACCCATCATTTACTACTTTTTGGTTTCTTTGGAATATCAAAAATAGGAACATGTTTTATTTCTCTAGATAACTTAATATGTTATGTAATAGTAGATGAGGATTCTATGGTATCCAATGTGTATCTATAATGTAATGGTCTATCAAGTACTGGTCACTAAGGAAAGAGGATTTCCTATTTCTTACCCTTTTATTGAGGATTAACCTTAGTAAATTTGATAATTAATTTCCTGGGTATAAAGTTATCTTATTTAGGTGGATGTTTATATGGAATTTCGAAAACTATAATTACCCTATTAGCATGAATGTATTTAACACACCCATGTACTATAAAAAGTACTATATGGAGTGTATACATCTAATATCATATCAACAACATATAAAATAATCCTATGTAAGGTATAACTCAAAAATTAGTTTTACATGTGTTAGACCCACCTATAAACATAAGTCAATCTATCATGAAATTAATTAGATGTTCACACAATAGAACAATATATCATAGAATGAGAGTGGAAATAATATACCCACAACAATAATTGAAAGAAGATCAAAATTTTTGGTAAATACAACTAAGCCACTTCAAGGGGTACATCTCCACAATAATTCAATAAAAACATAATTCATAATATGATGAACACATACTAGCCACTACCTCCTATATATACTATACTTTGCCATGGTTATTCCATAGGTTGATATTATTAAGAACATATAGAAATGTGGAAAGATAATATAAGAGATAAATTTGGCCACACACATCCTGAGACATGCCATAGGTCAACGTGTAACATAACCTTCCCCTTCAAAACAATATTGTCCTCAACATTGAATCAACCCTGAATGTTGTTGTAGGAAAGATTCATCCTCCCATATTACATTTTTATAATGAAAATTCTTCCATTTAATCAAATAATCCTTAATCACTCTATTCCATAGTTACTTAGTGAATGTTTGAAGGATCTCTTCAAGCTCCAAAATAAGCTACCTTCCTCATCTAATTTAGATAACCTAGTTTGAGTAGAAACTTTGTGTTTAATTATCTTCTTCAGGAAAGATACATAAAATAAAATATCTATATAAGTGGACTAAGGGAATTAGATATTGTAGGCCACATTAAAATTTTATGCAAAATTTTATAAGGTCCTAATACTCAAAAGACAAATTTTTATCCTTATTATATTTCTTTAGAGACATATTATTATATGGTTGTAATCTTACAAAGATCCAATCACTGTAGGATTATTTATGATGAAAAAACACAATTAGTTTGTTTATTTAATTGTTTTGTTATCTCTTGTTTTTACAAGATGGTTTAAATTGTTGGTTGGTTTTATATAACCATCTCATGTAATCTATTTAAAATCTTACATTATGTACAAAAATAAAAATGCTTACTTTGAATATAATTTTTGAATTCTACGTCTACCCAAAATTTTGAAGAGAAGTGAATAAATTATCAAAGATTGGTTTATACAGTCATGGAGGATTGAAGATTTGGTAGTTTGATTTTACAATGTAATCATATTTACTTCTATAAAATCCATTTGAAGCATATCTCTACTATTTGAATGACCTATAAGGGTCAAAAACCATTCTGTCAGAACTATACAGTGTTATGTTTCTATTGTAGTGCTAAAGTTATTATTTTATAGTGTTTTCAAGTGGTTTATAGTGATCAACCATACTAATATATGGATTTATAATTCCTTACACTGCATCTACCATTGGTATAATGTTCTAAACCCACCATGCATTCTAGAATGGTGCAACATAGAAATGAAAATTATTAATTTTCTTAGTTGAAATTCATTGAAAGCTCTTTTGGTTCTCATAGTAGAAAAACATAATAGTAAATAAGTTCTAATCCGTTATTCTAAAGTTTTTTTGTTTATTCATTTACCTTGTGGGCTCCAAAAATAAGACAAATATTTGATTTTTAGTGCAAGTAAAACAAAGGCTCATAAATGTTTACATGGAGGTGAAATTTTAGGGGAACAATTTACCATTCATTTATATATTATATTTTAATTTCCCATCCCAAAAATCAAGGATATATAAAGGATTTTAAAATGTTAATGTCAACTTTATTGATAGGGAGGTGGTTAAATTGATTTTGGTAGGCACTTGTACAAGAATATGTTAAGGGTTCAACACCATATTTTTGAAAAAATTACTCTTGCATTTGACTTTTGAGAATATACCTCTTTAAAAAAGGAATATTCTATTAAATATTTAATGCTTTCACAGTCCATGTGATAAAATATATTTTTTATAGAAAAGCTTGAATACTCTATTTTCAAAGGCTTTAAAAAAGGAGTTCTAAAAGTGTGTGATGTAATTATTTTTTGACAAGTCTCAATATGTTTTTAATTTGAATCTATTTTTTAAGTCAAGGCCAAACCCCAATAGCATTCACTCTTTTACAAATTGTTTTTTTATATCACCATGGTGAAAATTGTGAGCCAAGTCTCTGAAAATGGATGCTCAACACCTAAAAACTACACGGAATGGAACATGAACATGGAAAATAAGCTCATTTTAAATGATTTATGGGAAATAATAGAGAAAGACACTATGTCACCCACTAAAGCTATAAAATTTCTTGAGTATCAAAAATGAGATAGGTGTGCTCTTGTTTTATTAAAATTGTCATTTTCTAAATGAGTGATTATTCACATTGAAAATTTTTAAATTGGTGCATGGAAATCTTTGAAATTGTTATAAGATATATATGACAAACAACCTATCTATAAAATGATTGACCTCTTAATGTAATTACTTAATAACAAGATTAGCACTGAAGATGTATCTAAATATCTCTCCTTCATGAAAAAAAGTTAAAACAAGAGTATTTTACTATAGGTGGTAAGATTGATGATGACATAATCAAATCCATAAATTTGAATGGTCTCAGTTATGAATTTATTTATGATTTTTTTCAATATCTGTATCTTAATGATAAGCTCAATGGCAAATCATTTGAATCTATTTGTGAGTTGTTAACTCAACATGAGTGATAGTTTGTAAAAAGAAGAGTTAACCTCTTGAATAAGCTCACTATACAAAGTCCTGATCACATCACATAGATCATTGTCATGTATAAAGGTATTTTTAGAAACATTATCTAAAAAAATGTCTTATACATTCTCTTACACACTCTCCACATCATTATATATAGTCTCCACAACATTATCATCAACATTCTTTAGGATCTTCAAACCATAAACATCACCATAGGCACTCTTCTCACTCTAGTGGTTTTTTCAGTGATTCAGCTTCTTATGGATTTTGTTGGCATATGAAAAAGCCTAAATGTTTTTATTGCGGTGGTATTAGACAACTTGTAGATGTATTCCTTCTCAATGACCTTCTCTACACATAAAAAGAGATTTGAATTAAATTATGTGGAACATTTTAGTGGTAGATATTCTAGTTACTTAAATTATTAAGGTTATTTTGACACTTCTTATGATTAGAAGGAACCTATATGGCCAAGGTATATGGTCCTGATGGACCTGATAGCATATTTTGAGTGATCAATGATTCACCCATTTTGTATGAGCTACTAGGCTCAAGAATAGGATTTGTTGTAGCAACATTTATTGGCTTGTGTTCTTGTTTTCATTTCTAATTTTAGTTGTCTATCCTTAATATTCATTACATGGATCAAACAAGATTGTTTGATTTTGTTTCTCTCATTATATAGATTCTCATCTCTCACCTAATAAAGGGAAAGGATATAGTATTGGTAGATCTATTGAGGTCAACATACCTCCATTTATAAAAAATGAGGACCCTTATTCAATTTTGTAAATTGTGCTATAAATTAGGCATTCAAATTGATCAAAATGCATTATTGAATAATATGTTTTCATATAACTTACATTGACATGTTAGTACATAAACTTTACTTGATTTTATCTAATGTTACTAACATTTAGCTCATATTTTTCCATGTTATAGGATCCATATATCTCCATTAGAATGAACAAGTGTTTATGCCTTATAGTTCAATGTTAATTTGACCCTTGGTTAATTAATATGGTCAAATTTGAAACATTAAACCTTTGGTCCTAATTGATTAATTGAATCTAAATTTAAATAATGTTTAAAACCTTAGTCTAAGTTACGTAGCCTGAGTTCTTTATTAAAATAGATTCATATTTTCCACAGGCCATTTTATTACATTTAGTCTTAGCTTAATTTTAACCTAAGTTTTAATTGAGTTTATTAATTCATTAAAAACTTAGTCTAGAAGATATTCTAAGTTTTTACATATCTCAAACACTTTTTTGATTTTATTGGTTTTAAGAATGAAGTAAATATGGTATTTTCAAGTGGTAAAATCTTAGAGAATTGTATCCTAGATCAATGATGAGCAAGTGATTCTCAAAGTTATCAAGTCAAAACTCTCCTAGATTTAGATCAACATTCAATAATACAAATCTTGATCAATGAACCACATCAAATCCTAAATTCAATAAGTCAATATTGAATATATACAACATGTATTCAATCTTGTAAAATCAAACTATGGTGAGCATCAGGTCATAATGTCAAAATATCCTAAGATTGAATACAATAATGACAAGTGTCACAATCATGATGAACTACATATAAATCAATGGTATGCATTCAATCTTGTAAGGAATATCAATGGTGAAAATCAATTCAAGGAGTCAAATATCCTAGATTGTATGAAAGGAAACCACATGGCATTAAATCAATAACCTGGATGGTGACTATCAACAATGTACATAGATTGAATGCAAAGCTGTTAAGTGGCTCTATATCATAAGCCCAAATCAAATATCAATGGTTGAGGTAAAATTAAAACCTAGGAGAATATAAAAGAGATTGATGGAGTGAGTTTAATAAAATCCCTAGGAGGCATGAGATGCTGACACATCTCCAAGTGATAATGGTTGCATTTTAAAATAAATGAGCTACATGATAAGGCAATGCCACATGGGAAAATAGGTCAGATGAGAAGATTTTTTTGACCTGAGCTTGTGAAATGTATAAATATAAGATCAAAATTCAATCTAAGTCATCAAAGAACATATTTCAAACTTGATTTCCACCATTAAAGCTCTGTTTAAACCTCCAAAAAAACCCTAGAATGTATGGGAAGCCCTAAATTGTCCCTAAATTCACTATGTTGAATAGAGAGATGTGAATTATCATTTGAAAAAGGATAATTCAATTAGGATTATAAAAATGGAAACATATGGATCCACTTCAAATAAGGTGGTTGAACTATACCTGTCATTAGATTCTGAGGGCCAAGTATTCAAGGATAGAATTTGTAGCTACTTCATTAAAAGTAAGAGATAATAATTATTCAAAGTTGTTTTGGACTATTAAGAACTAGAGAGTTATAACCAAGGAAGAAGAGAAGTTTCTCCCAATGAAGAGACTCTATGATGATATTTTATAAATCTAGATGATGGGACTTCATTATGCCGCTACTAAACTAGAGATATTACACTCTATCGATGTCTTTGGTCCAATTTTTAAAGATATTAGAATTGATGAGGGTGTGATTATTTATGAACATAGATTACAGAAAATTGCATATATATCCCCTGTTGATTTTGAGTCTTATTACAAGTTATCTAAACCCCATATAGACCTAGCCTCCATTAATTCATGGGCTCAGAAACACACTATGATGGATATACTAGCTAAATGGTTAGAAGTAGGTAAGTAGATCATTGTATATCTTGTAAAGAAAATTCAAGTGAGTCAATTTAGACCTAGATCTAATATGGTCATGACCATGTTGAACAAATTGTATGGATGCACACATACAACACATGTAGAACCAATATGGGTCCCTATGGTATATTTCATTATTGAAGAAGTGGTGGCTCCTCCATTAGGTGAAATCATTAGTATTTTTGTAAGAAAAAAATATATGAGATTAAGAATAAGAAGAGGAATAAGTTTTATATGATGTCCTATCTATTAGATGCCTTGTGTGCAACTACCAAAATCCCAAATCAAAGAGAATCATCCCCTAATGGTACCTATACTATCTCTAAATACTATTCAAAATTGTATATTTATAAGTATAGAGACCATATCCAGTTCATTTGTGACTATGTCTACCCTATATTGAGTCAAGATATTAATGTTATTCCTATGATGAAGGTAAGTCTTGCAATCAAGAATTCAATTGAGGTAATGGGAGACATATGGATTTATCCTAATTTCATTTTTATAAGAATTCAAGGAACTCAAACTGCTCCTCTCAAATTACCAATTCATGTACCTGACAAGTTGGCAGAACAAGAAGTAACCTATCAATTGTTTAATAGGGTAGATGGAATTTATAAAACTAATAGAAAGTGAATTTTACATAGTTTTCCTATGAAAATTAGCAAAACTATTTTTAGGCAATGGGACCACATTGAATTTGCTATAAAGCATAGGCTTTCATTCAACTTACATATTGATGATCATAGGCAATGGGATCCATATGGAAAGGTAAAGGAACATTTGAGGATCAAGGGTATTTTGGTTGTTCCATATGAACATGAGCCAGGTAAATTTGATTTTTTATACACTAATGCATCCTCCTATTATGAATTTTCTAGGAGATTAAAGGAACACAACATAAATTTTGAGTCTAGATTGAATAGAGACTAGAAAATGAAAGACAAATGGCAACTAGGCCCTAAGAAGTACCATCTAATAGATGTTGGTTATTCTAGGCTTCCATCAACAAATACACAATAAAAACATAGGCTTGGGGAGAATATACTAAGTGAACTTGCTTCAAGTTCATCAGCTCTTGAATCTTCCAAAATAATAGAGTAGGAGTTACCTCAAGAGGAGGTTCATATGATAGCTCTATATCCTCATGAGTCTATTGAGGATCGATTGAGAATGTTATCTATAACATATGATATAGACATATATTTAAAAGAGGCAAGTGTTGAGGAAACTAAATAATAAAAAGGAAAATGAAAGTCTTTGGACTTAGTAATCATTGACATTCCCAAAAGGAAAGTTAAGACTGCACTTGTCTCAAAGACTAATAAACCTAAAGTGACCATCACACCACCTTTGGTGAATATCAACTTGTTCAATGAGGAAAAGCTAATATATAGAACACTTATACTTGAATGTTTCATTTATGAAACAATGTTGGATAATATCCCTCATTATCATCTATGGGCTATAATAAAGACTACATGCATACATATTCAATAAGAGTTAAAGCCATGTATTATAGCTTTACAAGAATAAAAAATGAAGAGATTGGATACTCCAAGTTAGTCAATTAATGTACCAATAAGGGTGTCAAGTAATAAAATGGGATAATATTTATTTGGGTTTAGATATGATCTAGATACTATAGGATTACAAAGACTCACTGAGACTGTGGTCATGGAAGGTAGTCAAGAAGTGCTACATCAAAATGTTAAACCTTAGACTCATTTTACTCAAAATAAAGGACAAAATCTAGGAGAGGACCTATATTTGATGACGAGGTTATAGATTTATTAATATCTCAAGAAGAAAGGTTGCAAGATGCCATCAAAGTCTTAAAGTAGGAAAAGAATAATTTGGAAGAGTGGTCCATTTTGTCAGTTCTAGGGAACATTATTGATAGCTTTGAATCCACTATATATGATACATTAATTTCCTTGAAATATATAAGGTATAAGTTGGATGTGGTAAAAAAATAACATTCCATGGATATAAAATAAGTTAATCAATGGAAAACTCAAACAAGAAGGTAAAATAATTGATCAAAATATTGATAGAAGGCTAGACTCTTGAGTTTAAAATTGTTAGCCTAGCACATTTGAATATGGATATCATTATCTTTATAGAGGAGATTAAGAATATGAATAGATGGTCAAAAGATATGGAAGATATTTCTAATGACTTAAAATAATTAGAAATCATAATAGTGCACATAATAAGATGCTTGATAAAGAATCCAACCACCCTTAGTCTTGCAAGCTTGATAACTGATGAAGAATTCAAACATAGGGTTACTCAATTCATCCAAGAGGTAAAGAATAAAATATAGGGCACTACAAGGTAGATAAAAAGTGTATCTTAGACATGATTTTGTCAATAGATGAGAATATTGGCAATTCTATAAGCATTAAAGAAGCCTTGTATAGATCTGATAAAGTCTTTAAAGATTTAGTATGACATGAAGAAGATCTTTTCATGGAGCCAATTATCAACTTTAGGTTAATTGGTGAACAACATGACAAATCCATGAAGATCTTGGATTAAAAGTAATAGGTTGTAACTTCAAGGGCATATTAAAGTCACCTAAGTTGACTTAATATATTATTTTATACCAAAGCTATGTAAACCATTTTGAAAGAATATTATATTTTATAAAATAATGTACAAATTGTAATGCACATGACTTATAGGTTAATCACACTAGAAAAAGGTCATTGATTCTATAATGTTGTAGAAGGACAATTGTATTTGACACTTGTCCTATTCTCATTTGATAGTGATTAAATGACATAATTCATAGGCTACCTATAAAGGGAGGCATTTTTATTTGTAACAAGTAATGCAAGAAAGGAAACTCTACAAAGATTGTCTCATACTTGTTTGAGTGTTTGTTATCATGGCTACTTATTCAAGTATCTAGTTTGATGTTCATATTTAAATTGCTTTTATGAATTTTAGATGTTCATATGTTAGTGTAGATTTTTTAATTTGAGCTTATGCTAGGTTGACTGAATTTTTTTAGATCCATTTCATTTTTCTTACTTTCTTGAAGATGCACAAATGCAATTTTATCATGGAAGTAAATCTGTAGAGTGAATTTGATTTCTTATTTACATTGTTTTAAATATCCTTAGACATTTGCCTAGTATATGATAGGATATGTGCTTTTCAAAATTTCATGTCATATGTTGGTTTGATTGCATGTCTTTGATGAAATTTAAGCTTTGTCATGATGTCTAGACCAAAGATTAGAAACATATTTCTTTATAAACTATCCTACCTATTTTCACTTTCTTTTGATCAAATCACTATAGTTTAGATTTTCATTGTAAATAATCATGATAGATTAGGGTTTAGACTTTAGGTTTTGATCATTATTCATTAGACTTAGCTCAAATTACTTCAATCTTCATAGATAAACTTTAAGACCATGGTTTCTCCCAATAATCATTTACATATTCATTTTGTGAAACATTTATATAGCTTGGCTACTACTCCACCATAGGTATTAGAAATATCAAAACTAATAACTCATGTAATAGATTATTTGAATATAGAAATGAGAAGAGTTTTTTTTAATCAATACTTGGGAATTTTAAGGGTCTTAGGCCCTTTACCATAAGAGATACAAAAAGAAATTGATATGGTATAGCTCAGAATATTTTCATGCAAAGGCATATGACCAAACATAAAAAACACATTTTAAATCAAAACCATACTAAGATATAAATAGTTACATTCAATACCAATTAGAAACATACTAAAAATTACCAAAACATAACTTAGACCGAATATATACATATTATTCTAAAATTACTAGATCTATCATCTTCCCCTAACTAGGTTGCTTTTTCTCTTTCTTAGTCATCTATTTTGACCTTCCTACACTATCAGCTAAGACTACCTAATTCTTACCTTCATTTTACCCAACTTCACCAGCTTTTGGCTTGTCAGTTCTCCTTCAAGCTACTTATAGGTAGAAAAAACCAACCTTTTTTGCACTCATCCTAAAGCATCCCAATTCTACTACTACTTACCCATCCACTACAGAGGCATTTTGAAAGAACCTCTCACCACCCTTTTGCCCAACCTTTTGATAACCTTGATCCTATCTGAAGATCACTTGATGGCCCTCCATTCTATAATCTGTAGAATAGGTTCTAGTAGGTCTTCATTAATTGGCATACTAACACCCTAAATCTCTACAACATTCATCTACACCTCACAAGCCACTTCCACATCCTTCAAAAAATCCACTAGAGCTAGAAAATGAAGATCCAATTCTTGAAACATAGCCAAAGGGATGAAACCCAAGAAGTCTCTATCAAAAAAAGGTAACATCAAGAAAGGGCCTAATGGAAGATCTTCCAATTCCTCTACCAACTCCTTTATATACTTAGGCTTGATGAAAAACTCAATCATAGCTAACACTTTCACCCTATTAGACATTATCAAACATAAATTTATTGTAAAAAGAGAGGCAAGATCTAAGTTAACTCTAACTCTCCTACTCTATGTTATAAAATCCACACTCGGCACCTACTCTATAGTTTTTACCACCTCTAAAGAAGGAACCCAAAAAACATTTGACAAGCATGTTTTTGATATAGACTTGGAGAAACCCATTTCATGGCTCTTAGCTCTTCCAAATGCCAAAGGCCAACCAACAGATTCTAGGTTGAACCTATCCATCTCACCAAAATGAAGCGCTATAACTCAACCAAATGGGATATCCAATGCAACTGTCCATCATGAATATTTATCACTTAATGAAGATTTCCAATAATAACCATGCCACAAAACCAAAAAATCCATCATTAAAGGGAGTGATCTATCTAATCCATAAATAACCCAATTGACAATGACATCAAAATGTTAACCTGCTAACTTTGCTTGACATCATTTATCTCACCTAAAGGATGTTGTCACTCGATTGTCTTATCATCCATGCACTCACATATAACTTAGAAGCTTTGATAATGATTTTAAATTTTCAAATAATCTTTTTATTTCTTTTTCTATAATTATGAAAAATTAAAAACCCAAGCAAATTTGTTTTTAAAAAAATAATTTAGGAAAGAACTTTATTAAAAAACCAAAGCCTAATCAAATATATCAACATTATCAAATGTTTTTATTTAAAATAATTTTAAATATTAATATATCTGATCAAAATTTAATTTGTTTAATAATCATACAATCCTCCCATCTCTTGCTAACATTATCCAACCTTTCCTCCTCACACTGATCAATAGCCACATTAGCAAAAAAATATGTAACTTTATTACTCTCTCTAAAATAGTGATTGCATTTTCATCCTTCAAATAATTCCAATTTAGGCCATATAACATATAAGATATTTGAAATCTTACAAGATTTCACCCTCGTACTAGATAAAGCTAGTATAATCACTTGCAAATCTCCTTCAATTTCTAGGAAGGAAATTCCACAATCCAAAGTCATTTTAACCCTTAATGCTAGAGAATGAGCCTGATTCATTTTTAGTACCATCAGGAAGCTTAAGATAAATATCTCTTATTAAATATCCACTACAGTATTTTATCACACACCCTACCCTTGAAGCACCTATATTGCCTCTACAAGCTCCATCAAAATTTAATTTAAACCATCTATATTTTGGATGAATCCAGCTTGCTTCCTTTCTATTTTTCATATTTTTCTTATCAACTATTGACCCATAAATAGGAAGAAATGACAAGTGTTTTAAACACTATGAGAACCCTATGATACATTTATATGCATCAACATGTGATTTTTGTTAGCACTAAAAGGAGGACGTTGAGTTAAATTTTGTGAAATTGAAGTATCTTGATCTAATTTTAATGAATTTTGTTCAAAGATCAGTTGATCCTTTACAAAATTATATTTTTCTTAGCTTAATTGTGTAAAGGTTGCTGATATTCATAGTTTTAGACTAGTATTTAGGCTTATTTAGTTAAAGATAGCTATTCTTTGAAGTTTTATGTAAAATTATTGCAAAGGTAGTTTAAGATTTGTAAATTTAATGTGTCTGAGGTTAGTGATAGCAATTTTATTCAAATATTAGTTGATTATTTGAAAATTTAGGTTTATTCAAACTTAGAAGTGTAAAAATCACTCATACTCACAAGTTTTAAGGTATATTTAAGTTAATATAGTTAAATATAATTATTCTTTGAAAGATTTGTATGAATTTTTGTAGAGTTAACATGCAAATATAATCTTTCATTTTAAAAAAGATAAGGTTTATACATTATATTTTGAATAGGATTTAGAGTTTACAAGATGGAACTATCATGAATAAGAACTAGGTCAAGGTTTGAGACAAGGCTACCTCTTCTTTCTTTATAAATTCATAAGAAAGCAAGAGCGGATAAAGGTAAGCACAAGGTTTCTAAATCTCAACCTACTTCACCTATTCATGTTGCTTATGTATTCAATGCTCATCAAGGTATGGATTGGTTAAGTGGATCTTCTATCAATGTGCCTAGTTAGCTACATGACTTACCTATAAATCCTAGGAAATATTTACCTTCTTTTGGTCCTATAGGTGTTGTTACTACTAAAAAATATATCAACTCTTTTAAGGTTGCCTTAAGATTGATAAATGTTGTTCATGAGGAACATTTCCTTTTACTTTTAGAGATACATCACATGATTGGTTTCTTAACCTTTATGAAAATTATATTGTCATATGGAATGATTTCAATAATTATTTCATCAATTAGTCTAGAAAGGTCATTAGTCCCTATGTTCTTTATTAACAATTCACTATAATGAAAAGAGATTCAAATGAAACCATTAAAAATTTTAATTCTATATTTAAAAATATGTTTCATAAAACTATAGCTTTCTATAGGCCTGATGAGGCTTTAACTTAGAGATTTATAAGGATACTTTAAATCTAATGACTTCTATATTTTTTAAAAGATATGTTGAAGTTATAAATACATTAGCCTTGGCCTATGATAAAGCTATGAAAATTAGTGATCAAATACAACCCTAAGGTCAATTAGCATATGTTATTCCTAATGTCGATCCTAATTTTTGTATGTTGAATATCATCCCAAATGCTAATTTGAACATTTTTGATTTGAATTAAACTCTAATTTTAAACCAATTGCCCTTGTGTCATGCTCATCTTGATTAGAATCTAGGACTGGTAAATAATTCTAAAAATGGATCTCACCCACACGATCAATGAGCTAGGTGCCAATAGCTAGTAGTAGTACTCAATTTCACAATTCAAAGACACCTAAGAATGAAAATGACTCTATATTTAAAATAGTTCAAAAAATAAGCACTAATTTTCTTTAGTTACAAAATTAAGTAGGTAACAATGGGGAGAATTCCAATAGAAAATATTCTTATCAGAAGTTTAACAGGCCTATAAATAGGTTACACAATAACAACACTAGAAATAATAATGAGGGATCTATAACTAAGCACCTACCTAAACTAAACATTTATGATGTAGCTTTATCTAATTAGTATAGGGTTCATAATACTACAAAACATGGTGAATTAGAATGTATAGAATTTTGTAATGATTTTGAAGCATATCAAGATGAATTAAATACATTTGAAGTTTTGACTAACAAAGATAATGCTACAGGATCATCTGACTCTTTAGAGGCATCTAAATATTTTGAAACAACTCTTATGGTGGAGACTTTTAATTTTCCATTTTAGGATGAGAATGAGCCAGAAGACACACCAAAGGAGGGATTTATTATGCTAATCATAGAGAGATGTCCATTTTTTTCTTAAAAAACTAAAGAATATGAGTTGCAAGATATTTCTCAAGAATTTACAATTGTTGATATAGATCAAGTACAATCTGATCTTTCTTTAGAAGATAATTATGAGGATAACTCATATAGAGTCATTTCTGAAATGGAGAATATTCCTAAATAAGATAACCAGTGGTAGTAGTTATACCATGATTTATTGAATGAATTTAAAAATCTTTAAGAAGTCAATGCTATTCTATAAATTCCAATACAAGATGGCCTGGAGCTTGATTGGGTAGATGAAATGCCATTCTTTACAAAAGATGAAGATGAAACAAATGCAAAAGATCAAGAACTTTCATATGATTACAATAAAAGGTTAGAAATATGTGATGAACATGTTTCAAATGGTAAGATTGCAAATGATTTTCATATTCTTTTAGTTTATCATGATGAAGAGGCATTTTGGGATAACTTGGAGAGCTTTTGTGCAAATATTGATAGTATATCCCCACCTCATATGGATATTTAGGAATGTTTTATAAAAATTACTATTGCAGTTGTTCATCAAGAAGAAATTAATGATGTATTTTAGTCAATTTTGGATACCTATCAAGAAACTAAAGACATCAATCCAAGCATACCATCTGAGTTACCAATACAATTATTGAATGATAATAAGACAAGCCATGGTAAGTCTATGAATAAAGAAAAGTTATCATTATTGATACAAGAAAGAAGAATTTGGGAAGAATATGATTGGATCTTAGATCCATATCTTCAATCTATGCACCTTAAAATGGAGATAGGAAGCCAAGCTACATCATCTAGAAGATATAAACATATAACTACCCCTATTTTCAATAAAATGCCATGAAAATGAAGTAACCATGTTTCAAAGTTATATGCTAGATTAAATATATTTCCATTTGATCCTATAGTAAAATTATTTATTTTAGTCTGTTTATTAGTTAAAAGAGTCATCAAGTCAAAGTTGTTATGCTCTAGTTTGACATTGTCAGGTAATATCAAGTTAAGTCTTTATATAATAATTTTTAAGATTAGTTAAAGTTAGTGTAGGTTGGTTTAGATTAGTTTCATGCTTGTTCCTTGTTTCTAAATAGTTTTTGTGAATATTTATTTGATTTTTTTGTGTTTTTTTCCTTTGATTTGTTCTCTAGATTTTAGTAAGTATTTACAAGATAATTTTCAAGCTCCCTCATCCATCTAAATTCTCAAAATAACCTCTCAAACTATAAATGTAAATATGACTCTTAAACATTGGTTGATCATGAATTTTGGAGATACCAAGCCTAGTGTTATGTCTTTGAGAAATTGGTAAAGATTGATATCTAGGTTAATTATTCTTTAAAATATTAAACCTTATTTTGATCTAAGTTTGATTCTAATAATAATTTCATATGTTTGAGTGAAATTTTGAATTATTAGAGTAAATTCATATTATAACTTAAAGAAAATTATTACTTGGGATGAAGTCTATGACCAAGGATGATTGTCTAAAAATCAAACATTTGAAAATGTCCTTAAAACTCAATTAATTATGGTTCCCAAACTTTGTTGGAAAGTTAAATAAGGTTTAAAAATAAAAAATAATATCCTTACTTAAAATCTAAAAGTTTAATGGACAAAGGCAATTCTGGTAACCTCCACTGAGGCTATGGATGCTTGGCTGATAGTCGAGCAAGGCTTAGAGTGGGACCAAAGATATCTCTATTAGGGATATGGATGTTTACATGGTAGTAGAGAAATTCCCAAGCCTTCCCCTTTCATAAATCATGATTCATAATTAATATCTAAATATGTTGTAGGTCTATGTTAATGATTAAGGTCATGAAATATGGAAGTTATTTTTTAAATCTCATGGCAATCAGTAAAGGAATCAAATCACACACACAAAATGATTGAGTTTTGGTATTTGAGCCTAATTCTACATTTTTAAGACTTATTTTAATTATCAATTGATCTTAATAATGGTACTTGATCATGTGGAATGAATAGTCTGGTTATTAGTTTAAACCAAGAGTATATGAATTCTAACATTTTGCAATGTTTCCCCTAGAAGTCGCCATTTGTTGAGGTCAACATGCCCCCATTTTTGGAAAATGAGGACCCTTGTTCAATTTTGAAAATTGTGTTATAAATTAGGAATTCAAATTAATCAAAATACATTATTGAATATCATGTTTTCATCTAACTTACAATGACATGTTAGTACATAAACTTTACTTGATTTTATCTAATGTTTCTAACATTTGGATCATATGTTTCCATGTTGTAGGATCTATAGATCTCAATTATAATGAACAAGTGTTCATGCCTTATACTTTAATATTAATTTGATTCTTAGTTGGTTAATTAATATGGTCACATTTGAAACATTATTCTTAGTGGGGGGGGGGGGGGGGGGGGGGGGGGGAGGTGAGGGTCAGTGAAGGGGGGGAAGAGGAATGACATAGATAAGCACAAAGGGTATGGAAGCCTCTTTTTATTTACATGATGGTGGATCCATTGGAATAATTATTAATCAATATGCACTAAAATTTGGTCCTAATTGAATAATTGAATCTAAATTTAAACAATGTTTAGAACCTTAGTCTAAGTTACTTCAAGGTTAATTTTAGTGGGCTATATTAAAAAATCCTTAGAATTTCCTAGGATAATTAGATTCACAATGGTGGTGAATTAGTTTTGAAGGAGGTTAATTATATAAGCAAATCAAGTGATGGAGTAGGTGAATCAAGATTTTATGTCATTTTAGGTTGTGGATAGTTGTCAGCATATGCAAATAACCATCGACATATGTGGATGGCCATTTGTATATGTGAATGACCATCTACTTATGTGAATGGCCATTGACATATAAAGATGGACTTTGAAATATGAAAACAACTATCAATATATGTGGATGGCTTTAAGCATATGAAAACAATGGTCAACATATGTGGATGGTCGTTGGCATTTGCAAATGACCATCAACATATATAGATGGCCGTCTACATATGTGAATGGCCATCAACATATGTAGATGGATGGCCATTGGAATTTACAAATGATCATAGACATATGTGGATGCCCATCTACATATGTGAATGGCCATCAAAATATGTGAACCACTATTGATATATGTAGATATGCAGATGACCATAAACATATGCAGATGATCATTTACATGTTTGATGTGAGGAAAATTTAGCTAGATTGCCTTTTGAGGTATGGGTTGAAAACATTTAAATGAATGAAATTATTTTAAATAGTAGGTGTTATTACCCTAAAAATGAACTTTCATCTATAAATTTTACGTGATTCTAAGCTCTTCAATACCCCCAATATCACCAAATTCAAATTTATAAAACTGGAATATTCATGAATTAATAAATATATACCACTAAAATTTTACTTGAGTTACTTAACCTAAGTTATTTTATGTGGGTCATTTTATTACATTTAGTCTTAGCTTAATTTTAAGCTATGTTTTAATTTAATTTATTAGTTCATTAAAACTTTAGTCTAAGAGTTATTTTAAGTCTTTACATATCCTGAACACT